>OZ010672.1:30787199-31262199 GCA_963932185.1 Troglohyphantes excavatus | reverse complement strand
AGGAGTTAATTTTTTGAAAATTATTTTTATTTAAGATGTTTAATAATGAACACAAATTGAAAAAGGTTAAAAAAAATGTTTTGAAGTGCCGCAAAGAGATTTAAAATTTGAAAATTTGTAAAACTTAACTAAAAAAATTAATGTGTAGTGCATATATTTTTTTTAAAGTTTTCATACATCTATTGCAAAATATTGCAATTATTGACATTGAAGTTTTATGGAATTGCTTTTAAAAAAGCATTCTACACAGTATATACAATATATTAAAATTTTAGTTACTACAAAAGTTTCGAAATTTTTGTATTGTTCTTATTTTTTTGTATCAAATTTCGGCATATTCTTCTGAGATACGATTTTTGCTTTAACCCTGCAGAGCTCGCGCACCTCAATGTAAGGTGCATCGAAGTGAAGGTGAAACGAATTGGAAACATTCTTACTGGAGTAACATCACATAATGTTAGGGACTGTCACTTATTAAGTCTGAGATAACTAACAAATGATCTATTCGACCACATGATTTCGCTCATAGGAAGAAAAGAGAGACAAGTGGTTCGAGTGGTTGTTGGTTTATTTTCTTTAATGTTATTGGAAAGTAAGAACAATTGTTTTACATCGTGTGAAAAGATTTATGAAAATGAAACAATAGCTTTTTGCTGTGCAATATGTAAGTATATTTATGTGTTAAGTTGATCGATTCTAATTATACTTTATTTTAATGTGTGTTAAACTTTTTTTGACTTAATAAAAAGAAATCGGTTCAAATCGCGATGAGTGCCCCTAACAAGAATACGCTATCCCAGTACTATCTATTTTTTCCTATATTTCCCCCTTCAATTAAATTCACCTTGGATTGTACCTCTCAAACAGAGCGCTAGCTCTGAAGTCTTAATAAAATATTATCTTGAAGATGATCCACAGCAGACAAAGATGACTTAGGAACTAGTTTCACAACTCTTTGTACTGCTTGCTTGTGACATGGAATTCAGGGAAAGTCGATTAATGGGTACTCAATAATAGTTGATTCTAGTATTTTCTTAATGAATTCTTAAAGGGATTCATTGGAAACATGTTTTGACATTGGGGATTCTGTGTTTTCAATGCCATTCCATAGGATCATATCAATTTAATCTTTAGCTAATGTTGATTTTTTTAACTATACACCTTATACTATCTCTTCTTTCCGTTCTTGCATTAAGAATTCGAAGCAAACCAAGCTCTTTTAGATGTTTGTACTCATCACATAGCATGGACCAAATAAGATATTCCTCAGCAACAAAGTATCCGTTTCTTTGAATTAATGGATATATTAATATTTTTAAGATCAGTAGTGAGATAGCGCGAGTATAAAATAAGCTTCCATAGATGTTTGTTACCATATACGCATGAAGGTTTTAACCCATTAACGCCGGTTGGTAAGAAAACTTGCCATTCAGCATTTTTTTTTTGCCAATAGCGGGTGGGAATGGTTCCACTCAGTGTTTTTTTTTTCTTTCTAAGAATCAACCAATCAAAATGCGGCACTGTTTGTGTATTTCCCAGATAGCTTTGTCCGTAAAATAGTGGTTCAGAGTTAGAATTTCTTTCGAGCGCTGATGATGCCTCGTCCATCATCACAGAAGATGTTAAAAAAATAATTTTATTACTGTTGCTGATTTATTTTTTGTGCTTTATTGTAATGACATGAATTCATTGTTCATATTAATACACTAACACAAATTATTTTATAAATGTTAGGTAGACGTATTGTTGATTGGCAAGTAATCTTGCCAACCATCGAATGTGTAAAGTTCGGCTCTATAGGTAGTTACTTATTATTTTAAAGACTCCGATACCTTTTTGATTATTTATTTTAACTTGAAAGCTTAAACATGGTTAAAATTTAATTATGAATCAAAAATAAAATATTTTAGGTAAATATTTTTTTTTAAACAAAATATCTTGTCTTACTCCCCCACCCCCTTCCTCTTTTCAGTATCACACTAAATGAAGCTTTAGATGCGTTTTTTTATCACGGCAGTGATTCTGAGTCATGTAGAGGCCATGACTGCAAAACTTACTATTGTGGTTGCCTATCCCCTATTGAAGGTGCTGATGTAGATACTGACATACATTCCGAAAGAAGTGATGATGTGGTGCAAGGAGATCTCGATCACTTTCCACGGAGAATACTCTCCTCCACATGTGAAATAAGTCGGCAAATAGACCATGAAGAGAGCACTGCAGATGACCCATCGTTACCAAGCACTTATGGTCCCCCAAAGATGCCAAAACGAATAAAATGTGAAAGTAGAAGACCTAAAAAATTAAAGAAAAAGACCGAAACTAGAACAAAAATAAGAAAATAGTTGGGAGTAAAATTCTTGAAGTTGGATACCGGAGTAATATTATTGGATTAATGATACTCTTTGAAACAAATTACAAACGAGAAATATTTACAAACCAACTACCGAGTATTTGTGTCACACAAGTGTAAAATCTCCATTACAAAGTCTGTAGCGTACAAACCAGACCAACAGTTTCATCTATGCAAAAATTGTATTGGTAGATCAGTCTACAGATGCGAGGACTGTCAGGTTCCTATACATATGGAATATTACAAGACATCATCTCGCAGAATAGTCTAAACCAAAAGTGCATCAAATGTTTGAACTATATGTATGAGGCTCGTGCTAAACAAATGGGAATGCTTATATAATAGTTATTAAATATTATTATTGAATTACTTGGATAAAAAACTAATTAATATTTCTTGCTTAAATACTAAAAGTAATAATATGGGGGAATAAAAAGGCATTGAAATGGGTATCTGAAGAAGGTGGCATCACCTATATGTATCCACCTTCAACTGGTCAATGTCTCTTCATATAGTTCGATTTAATATGTAACATAAATTTGTCATTATTCTTTTTAAGAGTGTGTCTTTCAATATTTGTGTAGAATTTATAAAACTTTTACATTTATGTGCACACTACAGACAATTGGTCAGAAATATTTCCATTTAAAAAATCATAAAAATAATTTTCGAAAAAATCTGAAAAATTCAATGTATACTTTAATTGATCTAAATAGAAAAGTTATAGCATAAAACGTTATTTTTTCCCTATCTCAAAGTCGTCTAAAATGGGTTAATTTGATGCGATGCCACACAGGTGCATAAACTTTTTCCATATATACAGTCATAATTTGAAGGTTTTAGTGGTTATCATTTTAAACTGATTGGGACCCTTATTTTTCCAATGTAAAGATAAAAAAAAGTTGATGTATAAGCAGTTCCTTAGCATGTAATAAGCAAATTAACCATTGTAGTGATCTTCCTATTTCGTTTTCCAACAACAAAATCACACCATTCTGAACTCCAGTATTTACAAAGGTTCCATCACATCCAATCACGGTAAAATTCAAAGTATGGTCGTTGGTGTTTTTAAAACTCCATTACGCCCACTGCAACGACTTTTCCAGTACAAGATATTGGTATTAAGTGGCCTAAAATCTTTGAGTTTGGTTTTTCTGCTAGAAAACTGTGCTCTTCCATAGTAACCTTTTTGTAAGACTTAGTTCCTTTATTTTCTTGAATTATTGTCTTGGTGGTTTTTCTTCTATCAAAAAACAATCCTATGATTTCGGTTATAGGACCCCGACTATGAATGCCTTCAATGTATTTATCTGATTTTTTATCTTTCTCGTCTAATTTTCATTCGGTCGATTTTGTTTCTGTCATTATTATTGATTAAACCTAACTCAGAGATTTTTACTACGCGGTTATCGAGTCGACGCAGAGTTAAAACGTAAGTTGTGAACGCTTACAATGTTTCTAAATCTCCAACATCCGTTGAAATATAAAACAGTAATAATTCCATCTGTATATACAATAATTTTTCTTTTTAAAAAATTGATTTTTGAAACACTTTTGGCTCTTGATTTAATCTTTTTTCCTCGGCATAAATTTTAAACCAAAAAACGTTTGTTTAATCAATAAAAATACATTACAAATACATCATAAATAAGAATCAAGTGAAAAAAGTTAAAATAGAGCAAAACATGTCAAATTAAGAAACTTTATAGTACTTGAAGCAATTATACAGGGGATGCTTCGATTACCCTCAAATTTTATTTTTGTCTTTTTTATATCAAAAAGCAACTTTTCAGAAACTAATAGAAATTCAAAAACAATTATGATTTTTTTCATTCTACCCTAATACTCATATTTTAAATCAACTATTAAAAGTATGTCATTATAAAATATATTTTCATATAAAGTGTTCTACTGGCAAAACATTTTAAATGAATGGTACATGCTAAATATTTTCCTTAGCGTACTAAAAGAGCATCTTGGCCACTCTGTTGCACAAAATCTTTAAATTTATCTGTATAAACAAACCCATTGCTTTAGGGTTCAAAATCTAAAGGTTAGAGAGACAATATTTTCTATGAAATAATATCGCTCCCAAGAAAGATTCGCTGTTAAAACATTGTAAATCTTGGCGAACCGTCTGAGATAAGGTGAAAAATGTTCACTAGAGGCATCTCCTTTCGCTTTGCTGCAAACCTTCCGGGAGTAAAGCAGGCCATGAAACATCTCAGATCTTTTCTGCAACGTTTTGCAGTGGATAGCAGGTGGCAAATGTGTCAGCTATAGGCAATGATTAAAGACAAGTGGGCGGTCAATGATGGACTATCGATTTTGCTGTGAAAGGTGGGCTTGAAGAGGCCTGGATTTGCATAACTCGTTGTAATCGATCTCTGGATCTGACATCTCGCCTCTTTTGCACCATTTGTGAGGAGGTGGAGGATTTGGGATTTGGTTCCCATTTGGATGGTGACCCTTTGTCTTCATATACTTCGGAGTGTTGTGCAATGGTTTGTATGGGCGAAATGCTTGACAAAATTCTCTTATCAGAAGCTTTGCATTTCCGAATTGCATAGGGATTTCATTAAAATTAAAAATACATTGGGAATGTGTTTGTATCTCTGTCTGCGTGTTAATTTATAATGTTTTCAAAGTACACTGTTTTATGCTCACGGAATTTTTTGTTATTTAAATACGATTTTTATTATGTATTTTAGTAATTAGTTTTAATTAGACATGCCTTAATGGTTGATTGGTAAAATTAATGTTGCGCTAAATCTGCACAATTGACGATGGTTTGTATGGCGAATGGTCAGATGACGAGGACAACACCTGAGATGGCATTCTTGGAGTGAAGTGATTCGAACACGACTAAATAAATTACACCAACCCCCTATTACAGCGGCCACTGTATAGAAAGCTGCATGCCACGTGCTTTTTACGTCACAAACTGAAGGTCGATTTCAGTTTATGAGAGTGTCGTGTGTAATGAGGCAATATTTGCCACCCCCATTTTTTCAATCAGTTCCCTACTCTGGTACCATAGAGTCACAGAGTCTTCTACTGTGTGCCCCATTATAAAAAATAAGTGAATGGTTATTTCAACAATACGTTAGATTTAAGGGAGTCATGGTTGGCAGTATACTTAAATTATATGGAACTTTTGTGACACTGACTCCCAACCAGATTACGAAATCAAGGGGCCAGATAAGGACCCAGCCGACTAAATATAGATCGCCCAAAGTGACCAATCGGGCAGGGACAGGAAAATCCAGGGGAGAACATTGAATAGTACAAAACTCTGCACTATAAATCCCTCAAAAAATTATTTTTAACTTTCGAACTGCGAACATCCAATATAGATTATCTCGTTCTGGAAAGTTTTGTTCGGCATCCTCTGAGGGAAGAGTTGAATAGCCAAAATTTCATTATGCCCCTCTACTAAATTTCTACCATGAACAAAATTCCACAAATACCCTCATTTACAAACTGTTTGGGTAAATTTTAATCACGAAATGTCTTTTTACATTTGAATTCTTTAAGCATATCATTAACTGTGACGCCAAAACGTTTTAATTTGTATGACAGGCTATACGGTTCGCATATAAGAAAGAGTAATAATTTGAAAAATAAGAAAATGACTGAAATTGAAGAACGTATCTTGACACTTATATCACTACTTTATTTAAAATTAATTGAAAAGTGAAATGTCCTTATAACATGCGGAAAATTTCCTCCAAAATTCATTTTAGTTATTCTTTACAAAATATTTGAATAGCTCATAAAGTTGGCATACAAAATTGCAATAAGCTATTGAATACAATCATAGCATTTATATAGATTTGTTGTGCAGTTTCATTATATTATGACTTTACAACTGTTAAGACTTACAACAGTTTTTGATTAAACCCGGTCATGTCATTTTTGAGAAATTATAAAACACTAGGAGGCTCCGCCCCCTGCTCCGCCAACCCCCGGAGGATTGCTACGTAATCCTCATAGGTTTGCTTCGCAAACCACTTCTCGCTTCGCTCGCTAAAAGGTAGGGCACAATAACAATGTGTCCTAGTAACAATAATTTTTTAATTATATTACTAAAAACTTTAAAAGTTGAAATTGTAAATTTAAATTAATATTCATCTTGGCATCACTATATTTTTGCGCCATGTAAGTCAATATAAAATCATTTAAACTAATTTCTGTTTAACTACAAATCAAAACAATGATACCACTGGAAAGCCTACCATTATTTATTATTTTCCAGGTTATTTTCACACCTTTCCCACGTTTCAGTTAAATTTCTAACATTATTGGTAGTTTGTTTTGGCCATAATTGACGTTAAGCTTACCATAAATCTTGCCTACCAGAAGTGTGCAGTTTACTGATTTTATACGTCATAAAAATATAGCTCATATAAATCTAGTTTTCAAAATAGCCTACAGATGGCGCCACCTCAATTTTTCCTTCATTTAATGTTTGGAAAAGCGTTTTTCAAAACTTCTATTTTTTTAATTTAACAAGGCTTATATTCTTCTTAATTTAAGCTGACATCATCAAAATAATTATTTACCAATGAATTGAAGGGGTTAATCGTCAAAATGGCAAACATAAAGGCAAAATAAAAATGCGGGCGCAACATAATTATATAAACAAAGTAACTGTTGCCATTCCGCATAGAGAAAAACAGCGTTTTTCAATCACCGCGTAAGAGAATATATATAAAAAATTTGCATATTCAAGGATCTATAAACTGCAATGGGTCCCTGCAATGCGGTACCCTCAGCTAGTGATATGTATATTAAATAACAATGCATCCGTAAATTTTCTGATAACACGTAATCTCCTCGTAGACATTGGGCCTTTTTTTAGGCAAACAGAACTCGATGTTGACAGGTGGTCATCCTCTACAGTATTGATCGCAACCGTTGATCTGGCGAGAACCGGTATATCAATCATGGTATGGTAGATGGACTTGGCAAAGCGTAGGACATGAGTCTGAAGTTCTAACTCAGATCGTTCCAACCGGAAGACAACATTTAGCGGCAATTCGTCGTGTATTAGGAATTGATGCATGCTAAACATGAACAGCAGCATGGTGACAGCTCAGATTTTGATCTCGTCATCTGGCCATAGTTAGAAAACTCGAGGCAGTGTTCCAAGGTACTTTATTCGAGATAATATATATATTACACACATAGATCTTCCATCCGTATAACTAATCTTACAAGTGTATTACAATCCACGTCCCTATGCAAACAACTTCCGATTTTTTTTATTTACAGTTATTTTCTCTTAATATAAGACTCATGCCTTGAAAGTTTAGCACTATTTTTTAACTGAGATAATCAGGATACTTTTCTAAATGTTAGTAACTAAAAATTTTAAATATGATTTTAGTAATTACATGTAATATAACAACTTTTTTGAAAGAAGAAAGGATTAGATGGTGTTTGCTATGTTTTTGTATCGTAAAGTGAGATATATGTGTAGCAAAGCTGTGTTAAAAGTGTCGTCTTGATTGCCAACGTGTCGCTAATTTAAAGTAAACTAAAATTTAAAAAAATGGATAGAAATAGTCCTTATTAAAATACAAATGCAACGTTAAAATACGCAATAAAAGTCCGTAATAATCCGGACATGTTTCGGGAGATACATCACCCTTCATCAGCGGAAAATGTAAAGTCTGTGTGTAATGAAATATAAATAAACCCAAAGAAATCTAAAATGTTGCCAAAGACTAAAAAACTAACTAAAAACTATTACAAACGGTTGGAGTTAACTATTGTGTGCCAACAAGCGGGAAACATTGGGACCGCAAACCTTTCATTGACAACCGAATCAATATTACTAAAAATATGAAACGCCTCCAGGAAGTCAAGTTCAAATGGAGATTTAGGTTTGCAAATTAAATGTGAGTTAGAAAAATTAAATATATGACCATGTTCCCAAGAGTGCTTGGCAATGGAGGACTTCTTTATTTCTTGTTTAACAGTATGTGCTTGGTGCTCCTTGATACGAAATCTTAATGCTCTCCTTGTTTGACCAATATATGACATGCCACATTGACATGAAATACTGTATATGCCCCAGTTATTAAGATCGTCAATAGGGTCTTTAAGTTGTGTGAACGTGATCTTATTGATAGGTGAAAATATGGAACGTATGTCGAACCTACCGAGAATTTTAGAAATTTGATGGCTGATCTGGGGATAATATGGTAAAACAACTAAAGACTTAGATCGCTCAGATAGACTAGAATTTTTAAATGGATTTTTTTAAATGGATCTGAGCGATCTAAGTCTTTAGTTGTTTTACCATATTATCCCCAGATCAGCCATCAAATTTCTAAAATTCTCGGTAGGTTCGACATACGTTCCATATTTTCACCTATCAATAAGATCACGTTCACACAACTTAAAGACCCTATTGACGATCTTAATAACTGGGGCATATACAGTATTTCATGTCAATGTGGCATGTCATATATTGGTCAAACAAGGAGAGCATTAATATTTCGTATCAAGGAGCACCAAGCACATACTGTTAAACAAGAAATAAAGAAGTCCTCCATTGCCAAGCACTCTTGGGAACATGGTCATATATTTAATTTTTCTAACTCACATTTAATTTGCAAACCTAAATCTCCATTTGAACTTGACTTCCTGGAGGCGTTTCATATTTTTAGTAATATTGATTCGGTTGTCAATGAAACGTTTGCGGTCCCAATGTTTCCCGCTTGTTGGCACACAATAGTTAACTCCAACCGTTTGTAATAGTTTTTAGTTAGTTTTTTAGTCTTTGGCAACATTTTAGATTTCTTTGGGTTTATTTATATTTCATTACACACAGACTTTACATTTTCCGCTGATGAAGGGTGATGTATCTCCCGAAACATGTCCGGATTATTACGGACTTTTATTGCGTATTTTAACGTTGCATTTGTATTTTAATATTCTTAACGCAATGCTCTATAAGACGAGTTTTTATCTTAGAAATAGTCCTTGTAAAGATGATCAATATATTATTATATGTACTTTTTGTACACTATATACACTTTTAAATAACGTTATTTTGAATATGTCTTTAACAATTTTATATTTATAGTTCATGCAACTATCATCATTCTCCATTGGAAATTGATAGTAGTTGACAAAGAATATACAATACATAATTTTTATCTTTAGTTTTTAAATATTTTTAGGTAAATAACACACATTTCTTATTTATATAAACATATCATATAAGTATAAGAATATATACTACTCGAATGAATCTGAACAAACGCAGAATCCTTACGAAAATTATAACTATAAGCTTCCTTATTTCGTCAGCAACACTTATAGTATTTAGACCTTACACTTTTAGCATCTAGAAAAGTAGCACTGTTTCAACTACGGAACGTAATTAATCAGATACGCAACTATTCATTCCTCAACGTGAGAGTGGCATTTCCGTGCCATGTAATAGCACACACATTCCCAAAATATTCTCACGTAGTTACTTTCATAATAGCATGCTTGTATGTGTAGCCATGGGATCTTTTCCAGTAATCCGCCGTTATCCTTACCTGGAAGACGTGTTTCTAAATAGGTACTTAATGAAAACAAGTAAAATATAAGGATCCGAAGTGTCATAAGATCGATAGGTGATAATACGCACACATTCGGAGGAAATTGCCTTGCGCAAGAGAAATTCCGTAGAGAGTATAAAGTAAAATAACATATTAAACAAGTAGCACATATATATATATATATACATATATATATATATACATATATATATACATATATATACATATATATACATATATATACATATATACATATATATACATATATATACATATATATAAATATATATACATATATATACATATATAAACATATATATACATATATATATATATATACATATATACATATATACATATATATACATATATACATATATATATATATATATATATATATATATATATATATACATATATACATATATATATATATATATATATATATATACATATATACATATATATATATATATATATATATATACATATATAGTATATATATATATATAGTATATATATAGTATATATATATATATAGTATATATATAGTATATATATATATATATATATATATATATATATATATATATATATATATATATATATATATATATATATATATATATATATATATATATATATATATATATATATATATATATATATATATATATAAATGTGTGTGTGTAGTTTTTATAATTCCGGCTGCCTGTTTCTGTTCTCATATTCAGACTTACCATAGTCACATACTTATTCACACATGCACCTCGTTATTTTAGAACCTAGGTCAGATGACGAGGAAACACTTGAACTGGCACCCCACGCCTTCATTTGACTTCGGGACTTTGGACCCCGATTAGATTTATCGTATACCAGTCCCGTATACACGTCAGTTATTTTTTTGGATGTTCTGGACAACTTTTCTAGTATTTTGTAGAGAAGCTGGCAACCTTCCGATCACAAGATCACTACTTTTTTACTTTTCTTTGTTAAGTCTATTGCACAGTCTTGAACTAGGAATCCTCTGATTCCCATCTGAACTCCTTTATCCACTGGACTATCCGGACCTTTGTGTGTTATTATTTTAGTGTAATGATCGAAAATATATTAGTTCAAACTATTTTTTTAAATTCATTTATAATAATTTATTAAAACGTTAGTGTGTGCTGCTATTTCTTTTTTTTAAACCTAGAAATACATTTATGCTAAATATTTTTAAAATAGTCATATTTTAACATTATTCAAACAACTGATTATTTCAACAAATAACAGAAATTTTATGTAAAACCGAAACATCTTAAACTGTCTATAATAATCATTAGTAACACATGTCGGAACAGTGTTGAAAATGTTATTTGTTGAGGATCCATCTATCTATATATAATCCCCTGAAATATTTTTACACGTAAACACTTGTGACCATGATTCACTACAACTACTACACATTTGGAGATCCGGTGGCGTCGAGGTACAACATACGGTTAGCAATCAGATGATTGCCAGTTCGAATCGGCATAAGGAATTGCCAGTAGTTTAGATGTTATTGAAAATGACGGAAATTGAAGAACGAATCTAGACATATATTATTTCTTCATTTAAATTTGCTTGAGTAGTTAAATCTCCATATAACATATGAAAAATTTCCCTCGAAATTCATTTTAGTTCCGCTTTATAAAATGCTTGAACATGTTATAAAGTTAGCATCAAAAATTTCAAGCTGTTGAATACATTTATAGCATTTAAATACATTTAATTGTGCAGTTTCATTATGCTATGACTTCGCAACCGTTAAGATTCACATCTGTTTTTGATTTAGTCTGATTATGTCATTGTTGAGAAATTAGCAAACATTTCACACATTCAAGGAAAAATAAACTTTAAAGTGGCCCCGGCATTCACCTAGTGATATTAAATAACAAAGCATCCGTAAACTTTCTAATAACTCGTCATCTACAAAGAAACTCACATACAAAAACAGCTTTACGAGCCCGTATTCAATAAAATGAGAAATCGCTTCTCGGATGTGAAATTTTCAAATCCTATGCAAAAAAATATTTCCACTAAAGAATCCTGCAATCTCAAATCCAGTTGAAGTGTATTGGAAATTGAAAGACTTCAATAGGGCAATACTTTCGGTTCTTCCAATGCAATTCAGGTACTTCTTAGAGACTTAACGCCTCTCTTGACAGATTAAATGAATAAAAATTATTTCACGCCTTCCCCTCTTAGATCTTTTGCCGGCCATATGTGATGGTGACAATCCCAAAGCTCCATTTTTTCTATTACGTGCTGAAGAATTTTTCAACGCTTGTGGGCTTTTTGATTTTTTCCCCTTAAACTTTGAGAAAAACCCCTTGAAGAAACGATACCTCTTTGACACTCAAAATGATTGGGTGGGAGAGGATGGTGAAAATCTATTTCCACAGTTCCTCGATAGAGCATTTATTGCACCATTCTATTGGATGTCTTTCAATGCTTATTGTGAAATATGGTAATACTTCTATCCGTTGATTTTTATATTTGAGTGTTTTGCTTTCCTTGATATGGTATGTGTCTTCCTAATCCCATAATCAAGTCAAAAGCAGCATACTATTTAAATATTTACACCTATTTTATGACATGAATATCCTTTTGAACATGTAATTTCCTTCGAAAGGTGTGAAATCTTCAACAATATGTTTTTGTAAATTATTTTAAAATTCAGAGTTGAAAAAACCCGTTTGAACAAATGTGCTGATGTATTAAAATTAATGAAGTAGAAATAGTTTCGAAAAACGAATTTTAAAATGTTTCGTTTACTTAATTAACTTACGAATGTTACCCATATGTTCATATAATGTTAGTTACTAAATCTTCTCTGATAATAATATTCCAAATAATAAGAACATTATACAAAGGAAAAACATAGTAACCATATTATAAAATAGATTTAATATTTATTTTCTATGTTAATGTAAGTAGGTTCAACTGTTGGTTTATTACTACTAATGATAAATATTATTGTAATTAACAAAAAATAAATTTTCAAAAATAAAATTATAAAAATACTCAGTATTGAGTGTCGGAAAAAAAATCTAGTTTAAGGTACAATAAGGTACAATGAACTTACATAAAATTAAATATGTAAATGCTATTTATGAAATGTGTTTCTATTCCTTTATATTTTATAACAGAATTTTATAGCTTAATTATATATTTTGTTAAGTAATAACCATTTAAAAAAATAAGTTTTTTTTTTATTTAGTTTTATAAGTATTATTAGTTTTAAAGTATTTATAAATTATAAGTAATCATATTTCATGCTTATAAACACCCCACCTTAATATAAATATCTTAGTAAAAATTGTAATTTAATGAAAATCTTTGCGCTGAAATTCTGCCAATATCAAGCCTTTCAGTACTTAAATAATACGTTATTAATAATATGATTTGATCCAGATCGGTAGTATTTCTCTACACAGAAGGGACTCACTGCATTAGATATGTTATATTCTAGCTATGCTGCATTACGATTTTTATTTATTTTTCACTTTGGTAAACGTTTGGGTTTACAAAGCTTCAGTGATTTTTTTAATTTTTTACGATATAGTTGTTAAATTACAAAATTCATATTTTTCTTTTGATATTATATGTTTCTTAGAATATTAATAGTAATTATACATTTTGTATTTGTTTTATTAAATATATATATAGCAAACATTTACGTTTTTATACTATTATAAGGTGTATTATATTGTATGGTGTCTATGTATTTACACTGTCTATGTATTTTTTTAAAGTAAGTTTGTAGTTTAAAAAAAAACAAGTACACTTATATTGGAAAAATGATATATGAAGTCGTTTCTGTTATTTTAAATTATATTGTTAGATAATTTATAAAAAATTATTTAAAGGGAATAAAATTAATTGGTCGTTAGTCATACTGCATATAAATTTTATCTAACAAGTGAAATAGTTGTAAATTATCTTACAAATTTTGTAACAAAATATGTAAACAAAATAAAGTAGGAATCTGGCAATGAAGCTTAATGAATCAACTTTATAACAAACATGTTTAAGATGATAATACATTGTAGTAAATACTTTAACAGAAAACCAAATGTTTGTTATATAATTTAAAACTTACTGAAAGCTGAACCACTGAAACTCCTGAATCCATATACAACATTTATGTTTTGTTTATTTTAATATTATGTGCGTTAAAAATAGATTACAATAAAATTGACTTGAGAGTATCCGAAATGAAACCATTGTATTTTTAAAGAATATTTATATATTTTTAATTGTGGTTAAATATAGCTCAAATAAACTAACCTCTGTACTGAATAAAAATATTTTGGTTAAAATATTGCAGTAAAATGCATGAAATGATGAGAGATTTGGTTTAAAAAAAAAGGTGTACTCAAGGTTCATTTTATAATTTATATCAAATATTAATTTTAATTTGGTAACCATATTTTGCAATTGTATGTGTTTCCAAAAAAAGCAATGTAATATAGTATTTTGTTTGCTCATATAATAAGTAGGATTACTATGATAAAATTTAACTTTAAATAAAGTGACAAAATTAATGTTAAAATATTATTTGTATTGTTTTTATATTGCAATATAGAATTTTAACTATTGTTTATTTTTTGTTCTCTCATCTGACTATCAATTAACCTATGAAGCGAAGTATTGTACTCCATGTAGAAGGTTTGCCCTGTTTCTTTATAAACTATATTAATTATTTTCAATTTTATAAGGTACAAATTAAAAAAAATATGTATTTGCATTTTTATTCCATTTAAAATTATTTTCATATGTTAGTTTGATAATTTTTTATATATTGCACTTCATTTCATATAATGTACTCTTAATGACTTTAATAGTCACACCAAATGTGTACAAATATTTGATATTATTGTATCAATTTGAATATACTGCACACATACAATTGTATACAATATGTATCTGCATCTATATTTTGTAACGAGTACATTTATTACACATCAATTTAGATGAGTTTAGTAAAAATAATAAACATTGTTATTGTACGTTTGGCATATATTATAGGTATAGTTACCAATCGCCATCGATGAAAAAACAACTCAGCATAAAAGATAAACATTAAAAGTCTCCGTTTCTCTGGTACAGTTAAAAAGCTTTCAATGAATAACTGCTATAAAAAATCCTGTAGGTTTCCTTTGAAAAATGGAAGTTTTCAATGATTAATAGAAAAACCATTTATATAATGCGGAATGTCGTTCTTTGGATTTTGCTTACAATTCTTGTGACCTGCGGTGGTCTGAAAAGCATTTGTCAACCTATCACCCAATCAGATTGTATCTTGCGATGACTTATTGAATGGGATGTCAAAGCCTAAGATAAATCACACACGAAAATATCAAAGGAGATTTAAGATTATCAACCGGAAAAAACGTATTGTATTCAAAGATCCTCTTAGGTACACTTTCAAATAATTGCTCTAATTTGCGTGATGTTTTAGCAAATCAAATGGTTTATGTGCAGCTATCTTGCGTTTTTCGAGATTGATTATATATATATATATATATATATATATACACTCGTATATATCGATATACCTTGGATGATTAATAAAGGTTTTCTATAAATTATGATAAAAAGACAGTGGGATTAAAAAGGTGCGATTATATATCAATTAAATACATAAAAACATTAAAACAAATTGAGTGAATGTGAATTTTGAGCAACAAATAAATAATAAAAGAAGTACAATTTTCATGAAATATAAGATTTATTTACTTTAAAAGTGAATATTAAGAATTGCTTAGAAATATCTTTAGCTATTATATAGAACTAAGTTAAAACACTTTTTCAAAACAATAATATGCGCTTGCATTATTACTTTGGCTATAATTTTTTTTCATTCGCATATTTTGATAGATCATACTTGTAGAGAAATTACGGAATGAAATATATTAAGATTCATGAATTCAGAAATGAATAAAAATAAAGACTAGTTCAGTTGCTTTTATCTAGAATGTCAACAACAGAGAGATTGATGAAATTAATGCGTTAAGCAAGAAATACAAAATTAAGCAAGGAAATTAAATTTCTACATGGTATACTGGTTTTTCATAAATTTGTTTTCTAGCTCAAAATTATATTTGTTGATCGCAATAAATTTAGCTGAACGTTTTTATTTAAGTATTTAATGATATTAATCTAAAAACTAACACATCTTTTTATGTGTTATTTATTATAGAATAGTATAAAATAAGGCATTTTTTTAAAAAATGTCGAATATATTGAAAGGTTTTCTTATGAAATAGGTTAAATGTTATACATGAACAATAACACATATTTAAATATTAATATATTTAAAAAAAAAATGTAAATTAAAAAAATTCTGATATTTTAAAATATGAAAGATCTTTAATGATATATTTTTTAATAAAACATTGTAATTAAACTTAAAATACATATATTTTTATTGACAGCAGTACAATCGTACATACCTGACCGGTTAAATACAAATTTCCAGGGGGAAAAAAATAGAAAAGCTTACGGGTTGCTGAATTTCTTCCCCAATTGCCTTCTCAGCGAATCTTGTGAAATTCCGGAAAGGGGAAATCGGAAAGAAAATAGAGAAATCCATCCTAACCCTTGCGTGAGCCTTACTCAGCGTCCGTCACATCTTTGGTGGGTAAGTTCTCTAATCCCGAATTTTCTCCATTGTCCATGAGCCAGATCTTTCTTTATGATCTTTCACGACCACTATTATTGCTACCTACTTCACCACTCGGGCTGTCGAATAAAGGAATAATTTATAGAGATTGTAATCTAGTCGCGTTCATCTTCTACGCACTGTTATTCAAGCAGTCGAATTGGTACTTTTCCTTTCTATTAAATCGAAAAAGTGTGAAATATATAATTCCGTCTTTTTCTGCATTGTGAATTCGGTTTATTTTGAGTTGAGACGTAATGTAAAAAGTTGTGTTTTATTGATCAAGAAGTTGCGTTAGTGCTTGGATAATATTATTATATTAAAAAATACACAAGGATAATTAATTGTGTTTAAGGATAGTAAAAACTAAAAATTATATAATGGATATTTTGTCCGCGTGTTATTCAAGTAGTCGAATGTTCAGAAGTCGAAGTACTTTGTATATGGGTGGGTTGGCCTCTAAGGGATATAGTGCAAAAGATAAGAGTTTTCAAGAAAAGAGTTTAAAGTTTGTAACTCGCCTCATCTATAATGTTAAGTGGAATTATATTCAATTCATTACTTAGCAACCTATTGAACTTGAAGCTATATCATTTGTCAAAATGATATGTATATATATATATATATATATATATATATATATAATTTTCTAGTAATTGAAAATGGTAATAGTTCACTTTTGGTAATTACACCATATCATGGTGAAATCTAGTTTGAACCAAAAACCTATGTCCGAAAAAAGCGGAGGTTTCACCGATAATTGAGCCAACCTCTTTAACTACAACCAACATTTTCGCTGTCTCAACGTCATCAAGCCGAGGAATCCCCTCCACGAAAGATAACTACAAAAAGGGCCTCCGTGGCCTAGTGGAGAAAAGCGTTCAGCTACGAATCAGAGTATTCCTAGTTAGAGCCTGATCGGTGGACTTGACTAAGAAAAGTAAAAAGAGTTGTGATTTCGGGTTGCCAGCTTCGCTACGTAAATACTACACTAAAATACTAAGAATTTTGAGTTTCATGCAACGTTATGAGTTTGGTTTGCGTGCAACGTTTCACCATTAAATGGTATACGTGGTAGCACCGTAAAATGGTGAAACTAATCACCACATGTTGGTTGCAACTAAATAGGTAACAAATTATGATGCAAAGTCGTAATAATATTTAACAGTGTAGTAGATATGTATAAACTTCTATTCAAAGCAATTAATATTCGACTGGAATTTCCCATATATAGTTTTATAACAATAATGAAAAATCAAAGTTCCTAATTTAAATGAGTTACCACGCTACCACACTTCTTTAAGCTAGCAAAGTATGAAATCCGTATTTATGTTTAGATGGTTTGGGAATGATGAAATTTGAATAAATAAACTGATTGATAATGATGTATGAAAAATCATAAACTATAATTATATAATTAATATTCAAGAATACTTAAAATAATGTAAAAAAGTATGAGACTGCAAGTCTTAGAAGATAAGATAAATGCATATGGGATAATAAAAATATAAAAAAAGTATATTAGAAAAAAGTCTATTTCAATGTCAAATGGAAACCAAGCACTTAAAACCTGAACCATAACAGCCACGACCGATTAAGCAACGCGCCAGGACTTTTGACAAGCGCCCAAGCAGAAAAGTAAATAACGATCGTTAATAAAGATGTGTGTTCCACTGTTACGGACAGGTGCGCCATATTTCTTGCGACACCCGTCAAAGAAATCAGGATATATTATTCCTAAAATTCAATCCGCCTTTTACCAAAGCGAAAATTAAGATCGAGGTAATGTGAAGAAAGCAGCAGAACTCATGCGCCAAATGCATGCATGTGCGAACAAAAGAATGATGGAGGGGCAGGGGGGCAGCAATCGCTTATTTCAGGCAGATCACGAATACTCACTCTAGTACGAGACGGAGTGTGACTTAGAGCGTAGATTTGGATATTAGTTTAATGGTGTAGAATACATGCCTTTCAGAAAAGGGGGAAAGTGTATTGTAAATCCACGCCTTTCGACGAGGGAAGAATTCATTATAGCTGCTGGAACTCGGATTTCAACGGGAAGTAAATTATTTTATTGTCTGGATTGGTGGAATTGGAGATTTGATGAATAAAATGTTCGATATTCATTTTTTTTTAATATAAATTAAAAAAAATTATGTTTACATACGAAATATACTGGTTTACTTTCTCATACAGAATGGAGTTATATATTACAACAGCTGGTAATTCATTAAACATTTTAATTTAATTAAATATGTTTAATAATTATTTAGCGTAGGGAATTCATATTTAAGTAATCTATATAAGTATTAAATATAAAAAAAATATGTAAAAAAAATATGTAAAATAAATATGTAAAATAAATACTATTTTTGCTTTTGTATATTCAAAAATATTAGATTACTTCTCAGCGATAAAAATAATCAGTATTTAAAAAATATTTAATAACACTATTTCAACACATACTTTTATTATAGCCTAGTTTGAATAAAATTATTTCATAGTTATACCGAATGTTTGCGTACTAAGTGGAAGAATTGTATAATGAAGTAAATAATTAAAAGTATCTGCTATTTTCATATGGTAACTTTTTTTTAAATAAATTTTTAAAATGTCAAGACCGGATATAAAGATTGCATACATATTTTTTAAAATTTAAAATTGCAATGTAAATAAATTATGATGTTCAATAAAAAAATAGTGATTTATTTACCCTGACTGCATCAACCACCGTAGATCAATTATTTTGCGTACGCCAAACAATCGCAAAATTCGAAAATTTTAAAGTATGAACATGTTTTTCATTATTAATAATTTAATGAAAAATAAATACATTATTTTTAAGAAAATAGTAGTAGACTGCTTTGTGTGATAACAAAACTTTACAAATTAGATTTTGAATCGTCTCTGAATTTCTTATTTTTCTTTAATTTAATGAAAGCTAAATTTAGTTACATTTTGTTTAAATAATAATACTTTATTAAACCTTATTTTATTATAACATATAAACTTTCGATAAAATTCATTTACGTTCTTGATTGATAGCTTATGTATTGTTTCAAAATAAAAATTACAAAACTTTCATTGGCTATCAAGATATATCATCATTACATAAGAGCCACGAAACTAAACAATATATATATATACACATACACATTTGCAGTTCTAGTAAACACCACTTCCATATAACTTTTGGCTTTATCTCTTTCTTCTAATTTTGACCACACATTTCCCTTGGGAATACGGACGGTTTACGCTTACGATACATATAAAGGTTGATGGAATTGAATTCCGTAAATGGGGGAGTGGGAAACGGAAATGTAATTCCGTATCAACTTATTGTTCCTGATTGCCTGTTCAAGGCAGGGGATTTGGGGCAAGATGTGTTTCGAGAAATCATTGGCGGTATCACATTTTCAACAAATGTTCTTTCCGATGTCAGAAATAAAATAGTCGGTGCTTTAAACAATCCCTTCTAGGAAAATAATCCGTGTGATAAAGTGGCACCGAGAATGTACAATGATGTTCAATCTGTGAGGAACAAGAAAAATTGCAATTTAGCTGTTATTGTTGTATTTGTTTTATTCTGTATTATATATTTAACATTCATTGCTAATACAACTAGTGTGATTTGTTGGATTTAATACCATATTGATTAACAATATAAAGTGTATTGTATCCCATTCTGAAATGCCATTAATATGAATTTAAAAATCATAATTAGCTATATATATATATATATAGTTGTTTTTTTTAAATTGCAAAATATATTGTAACCTGCTTTATTGATAAAAAAAAATTTTACAGGATAATAAACCACATTTATATTGTTCTTCATATGTAAGATTATGTAGTTAAGAGTTTTAAAAGATTTTCTATTTCACAGTTCAATGCATAGATTGAAAAATATATTTGTAATTAGCTTTTAAAATATATACAAAATATAGTTACAGCACACCTTAATACTATTATAAATAATATTTACAAGTATTTTCTATAATATTTTCTCTTTCCGCTCACAGTCCAACTCAAATAAAACTATTTTTATTTGACAAATTTTATTGAACTTTTTTTCCTATAAAGTTGAATGATACAGCACATCACAAAAGAGTATTATGTATTTACCTCTTCTAAAGTTTCTTTTAGGTGCCATTAAAAATCAACCAACAGTAAGTAGAGAATATAGAGTAAACAAATCTTTTATAGCCTAAGCGGTGACCATATATCAAACCTTTGGCAAGTAATGTCTCTCTCCGGGCTATAAATATAATAATGTGAAAGCTAAAAAATGCTGTTTGACACTGTCTGTCGATATCCAGTTTAAGACAGTTTTCTTGCCAAGAATAGCTTCCTGATGTGAAGAATATTCGATGTGACGGCGAAAGGGGGTCACTAAAATGTTTATGATATTTTCATAAATAGTTGATAACAGTTTATCTCTACATTATGAAAGGACTATAATAGATTTTTGGTACATTGTTATTTGTTTCATTAGTAATATATTGATTAAAATTATGTATCGCTATATTTATGAGTTGTTTAAACATACGTGAGTTTATTTGACTTTTAATTGTAAAAATTGAAAAATTATATTTTTTGGGAGTAAATAGTTTGAATAATTGGAATGTGGCTCAAAAGTCTAAAACATAAATATCGAATTTCCTCATATAAAAAAATAGGATAAAATGTTTTCAAGATTTCTGATTCAGTAAATAGCGTATATTTCTGAACCGATTGATGCGATTCTGCCAAATTTGAGCAATTTAAAAATCCAAGATGCCGTCTAAACATGTCAACTTTTAAGTGTGGTAATAGTGACATGTAAGACATCGTTTTAATGCTTTTGGGATAAGAATTCTGAAAATAATATTCTTTTTTACATAAAAAGACTGTGGAAACTAATTCGGAGGGTATAATGATGGATGCAACAAAAATAATGTTTCTGCCATTAATTGATACCTCCATAAGATTATGATACAGTATTAACATACGTTGAAAGTCATGAGATATTCCATATTTTGTCATTGATCGTATTCACAGCAGATCAGGCATTAACCAAAATAGTGGTTGATATAATATGGAATTATTTTGAAGCAGTTTTCAAACTGTGTTCTTCGCCTTGGTGAATACATACATTAATGTTTTTCATAGGGTGTGTTGGTTCAATGACGGCAAGAAATGGAATTGAAGAAATACGGGAATCAGCATTTGCTGGTGTGAAGCTGATTGGTGTCCTAGTCATTAGACTAATAATAATTTGACTGAGGTTGCCCCCACTCCCAGCACACGGCCAAGTCTTTAGACTGTAGCATACATAATTATATATGCTTCTGCAGGCCATTGTAATTATTTAAGGAATGCCACTGCTAATGTGATGATCATGGAAAAGACGCCGCGAAGATGTTTAGAACATTTTTTAATTGAAGAACATGCGAGGATACATAAAACTAGTTGTTAGAATGGGGGATGGGTAAATATGTATATTTATAGTTAAAATGGAAAGCATATTTTACGCAAATCATTTCCTATGCCTGCAGTTTTGTATGTATGTCTCTAAACAAAATGTAAACAAATTATTGATATTAAAAGCAATTTTACTACTTAAAAGAACTTTAACATGCAGTTTACATAATTTATCTGTCAACATATCTATATATAGAATAGTTTTCCTATTTTAACACTATCAACAATATTTTACAATCCAAAATCTCGCACAAGATTAATCATATGATATTTTCAAAATTATGCTATAACAACACAAAAGTGTTATTGTATTTTTGTGTGAGTTAATATTTTAAAATGGTGCCTTCATTTATAAAAAAAGAAATTATGAATTACAAGATTATCACGTTAATGCTATACAAATTATTTTCATAGATGTTTAGTATATATATATATATATATATATATATATATATATATATATATATATATATATATATATATAACAACATCGTTTTAATTTGCTATATATCAAAATTAAAAGCTTCAATTTGATAGCATAATAAATTCAAAAGTAATCAAGTGTCTTATTTTTTATTTTTTGATCAATACAATTTTTGTCTAATAGTAATATTTTTAAGTGCTGAAATAATATATCCCTTTTGATGTAAATTGCCTTATTTTATCACTAATATATCTCAAAGAAACTCATACCGGGGCGTTATCTATAGTATTATGTTAAAAGGAAGCAAAAGTAATTTTTCTGAAAAATGTGCGCTTCAAAAGTAATCTAATAACGTTGCTCAGAAACTTTGCTCCTAAAAAAATGACATGTACCCAGACATGTTTCCTATATTTCTTAGAAACAGACATTTTAAGGCCTTGTATTTTAAAATTATGTTTCTTTAAAATTTATTGTAAAATGCTAGAAACAAAGAAAACGTAGCATACCAGTGAGATTTGTTTAAATTAGAAGAGATTGATAGTAGACTCAAAATTGTTTTTGTCTTGAAACTAATATATATATATGTATATATATTAATTTATTACATATTGGGCTATTGGTGACGGCTCGGGGCTTATCTCGAAGGAAAGAACAGTACAAAATTGATGTCACTTTGTGGAAATACTACTTGAAATCCAAAATTTGACATTTTGAAATTAATGTTTTTGCTACAAACCAAATCGGTAAGTAGCCCGAATTAGGCCCCTTACAAATCTGATGAAAAGGCTACTAAAATTAAAAATTTGGTAATAAAATGTCTATTCTTGTAATCTCGCCCCAAACCATCTTACAGAAAACCAATAGGATTCATGCAATGCTCCGTGCTCGATATTACCGCGGAATCATCGCGATTTCACAACACGCTTAGTTAAAAAGAAGTTTGTTTTCTACTGCCATAATTCACTTATTTCCAATTTACACACACACAAAAAATTAATCGATGCCTTTTTTAAAGACAGCTAGGAAAGCAAGGATGCTTGTACTTGACTAAAAAAGGCAATAGAAGCGGTATTTTTTTCGAAAAAGTGCGGCATTTTTGAAAAAGGGGCATGAGGGCGCTATCGGGATGAAGAAAGGGCGGGCAAGGCGGGCCGCCCTTCAAAAAACGCCTAGAGTGAACACTGGCAAAACGTAAATATGACGGTCTTTACCCCAGAAGCCATCAAACTAAAAATAGTATAAATATAAAAGCCGTGACAAATTCAAGTGACAAAATCACAGGAAAGCATAACAATATCTTCAAACCTATATAATATATGGGCAGTAAGATAAAATTAAGGGGTCTGGTACCCTTAAAATTTTCAAAAAACGAAAAAATATTATGACGTCATTGGATACTCCTGATAGTTGCCCTTAGTACAAATCAAACCGTTTTCCGATATTTAAGTTTTTAACAAAGTTATGTGTAATTTTATAAAACTCACATTTAGTTTTGTTTTCATTTTATCGTCTGCTTTGTTTATGTTTTTCATTTTTTAAATAAATAATAAGTTTAAAAGACTTTTTTCAGGCTAGAATTAATAATTATACTGTACAGCAGTATTTTACAACTCAACTTCTGTATTTTGTTTACAAACAAGCTGCTTATTTGCAATTTTTTTTTTATTTATTTCTATTTAGCAGCGGAAATATTTTATACTGGTTCTTGAACTTTTGATTCCGAATGTTATCTATGTATGATGAATGTTAATTCTTCATCACAGTGTTTTAGTAGTAGTGTATTACACATCGTAGTTATATTTGCAAATATCTGGTAACATATTTACCACCATTAAAATTAAGCATCATAAGTTAATGCTTTCGGAAAAAAGCTAGCAACTACCAGATAAGGAATTTAGATAGTGATTTTGAACAAAAAAAGGGACGCCATATTCCCAGCGTTGTGAACTTTAGTGGAAATAAGTATCACTTTAAACTAACTTGTGAAATTATTTTATACATGTTATATTAATCCCGCATTTTTTATAGTTTCTATATAACCTAATAATTTAATATAAATATCCTAAATATCCTATTTAGATAGCGATATTTCGATCAAATAAAGCATCCATTCGAAGAAAAATATATTGTTTGATGTGTACTGCATAAATCAATAAAAATGCGTAATGAATAACTAGTCCTTTTGTCAATGTACCCTTAAGTTTAAAATGATTTAAACGCATACACACAAACATCTTTAATCAAGAAAGGCGTATAGGTCCAACCGAAAATACGAAATATAACATAACATATTTCATAATTATTAATTATAATTGCACATTATTTGTTAAAATTTTTAAATTATTCATAACCACAAAGAGGGAAGAGGTAGATTTGATAAAAATGATTCGAAACCTTCAATAAATTGAATAAAATTTACTTAAAAATTGAAGGAATCTTTCAACTTCAAACCATTAAAGTGGAACACAAAATGAAAAACGCAAAACAATAAAGAATACACTTGAAACAATGCAAACTTGTAGGGCGTTTAATGAAAGGACAAACATTGAATGACAAAAAAGAAAACAGGATTATTTTAAGCCCTTTCAAAAAGGAAGCTTAAAAAGTTTTGTCTGTGTTAGTTAATCCTTGTAGAGTCTTCCCAGTTTTTCTGTCCAGTCAATTCTGTCACAAAAGTATTATCCATACATTTTTTATACTAAAAAAATCGTAATTGTATTTGATTTAAAGTACAAACTTTTCAAACAAACTTGTAGTGTAAAAAGTGGAGTGTATAGGACAAAGTTTTAATTTATATATATATATATATATATATATATATATATATATATATATATCTTTGTGGCTTTTCATGTTAGTTCATGCCATTAAAGAAAGGTTGGCAGAAGTCGGCAAACAAGGCGAGGACGCATAAACACATCTTACATCGTTGCGGTCTAGATTATGATTATCTCGATACAAAGGATTGCGTGCGGTGCTGTCGATGCCAGTGAAATTTAAATTTAAATGAAATAGTACAGAAAACTTGTCTTTAGTAATTAGAAGACGAATGCAAATTCAAAGTTTTGCCAGTGGACAATATTTTATTCGTGTGCATCGTAGTCAAAGTTTGGAAAATTACAACTTTTAACACATGTAGGATAATGTATAACAAAAAGTGCTTTACCGGGAACAAATTGCAACAATAGTTGTTGTGAAAAACATGTAGAAGTTTTACTGAGAATCAGCACGCCAAGTACAAAAACCGTTAAAAAATCGTTATGTCGCAATTTGTTCCCGGTTAAGCTACTTTTTGTCATAAATCGACATGACATGGGTAAAAAGTTGAAATTTTCCAAATTTTGACCACGATGCGCAATGGTGAAATATGTTCAATGACGAAATTATTTTTTGCAATTTCTAATTACAAAAAGCAAAATTTTCCGCATTATTCCATTTTGATTTAAAAAACTTTTAATTTTTTCAGGCCACCCTAATATTATTACCTTCAAAGCGGTCTAGGTAGGACCTTCAGGGGAATTAAAATGCCAAGATGCTTCAGAAATTTTTTGAGTATTTGAACTAGGAGTATAATATTTATGCAGTTGGTATTGTATATTTACACTTTGGAGCCATTCAATTGGACATTGGACTTATAGGCATGTTCATGATTAAAGATCCTTGAAATTCAATTTTAAACCCCGATGCAAACCTCTACAAGCGACGTGGATAAACCTAATTTGCGACCTAGATCTACTTTATGGTGAACATATTGTATAATGTTTTTATTTGGTTGAAGTACTCTTTTCTCGATGTCTGACACATTACTTCTATCTAATCTAGATAATCTTTTAATTAGATTTTCAGACACTTCAGAAAAAGGTGGTTTTTTATTTAAACATAATACATAATTCATGAATTTTTGTAAACACACACGTGTAAAAGTATTAAAAGGAAATATAATTATTAGTGTCTTTATCATAAAAAAATGTATTTTAAAGTGCAATTAAAAACGTTTTGAATTAAATTTGAATACAACTATTCCATAAGAAATTGAATTTGTAATAAACGCATATTATTATATGTGTCAATCGATTATGCAAAATACATTTCTAGATAATTTTAACACGACATAAAATTTAATTTGTTTTCAATAAAGCATACTTATGTCTAATTTGTAATGTAATAATCATAACTGTAAAATATTTCCATTTATCTTTGTAATAGTTTTGCAAATTATAAAATAACCAGCCACAAAAAATTCGATATCCTAAATTGGATAATCACTCAATTTTTCTATATCTGTCGACATTACAGAATCTACCCTATTTATAAGATGTTCTTAAAAGCAAATCAATATTATATATGCACATTTGTATCATCAATCGACGCTTCTATAATTTTATTTTATTTAATTAAAATAAATAAAGTCCTAAAACTTCTAAAGTGGTAATGTTTTTTTTAAAGGATTATAATATTTATATCTTCTAAAGATTGCTATTTAATTCGAATTTTTTAATTAATAGTTGTTAATACTAATATTTTTAAAGATAAAAACTGGTTAGCAAACATAATGACCTCCGACTAATAATATATTTTTTTTATATTTTTTTAATGTCATGGAAAAAACTACATTTCATCTTAAATAAACCTTTTAAACTAAAAAAATGTGTAAGCAAAAAGTTTTTTTTCCCTTAAACATTGCTTCGGACATAAAAAAATAAATAAAAAGTACAATTTAATGAAGACAAGAAAGCCAAATTACGAACTTCTAAAAAAATTAAAAAGAAAAATGACAGAAAACCAACTCTCATTCATTCAGATAAACTAAAAGTGATTAAAATTTACACCTTTTTAAAAGACTAAGAGATCTCAAAAATTCATGATACACACAAAAAAAAAAATTAAAGAAAGTGCGATATAAAAAAAACAACATATAAGTTGAATAATTGTCAAAGTAAGATAAATCATATAATAAAAGCATTTCCTTTTATTCCTAAAACACGTCTGTATAGGAAAACAACCGGATAAAAATAAATTGAAGAATAAACAAACATACGAAGAAGGTAAAATAAAAAGCTCTTAAGTCTAAAAGAAGATTCTTGGGATCTGGAAAAAAGCAGTAGGAGAGCTCGCTTAATGATCTAACCAACGTTGTGGTGGTGGAAGCATTAAACATTTACGATCATGTTTTAATTGCCCATAAAAAACTTATGGAGCTCTCTTAGAAAGAAGCTTTTCGTTATGGGGGTCCTTCAAGGCTTTTAAGAAAGCTATGTATAAAAGAAAAATATATATTAAAGCATCTTTTTTTTCTTTTAGCTAGTTATAGACTACGTGCAATAGTATTGATTACCATTCAATTATGGAAAAAGCTTTCTTCAATCAACTTTTATTCAAATGCATTTTTATAAGAACTCAACTTACATCGAATATCATTTGTTACCCTTTTAGTTAAGGAATAAGTTTATAAAAAAATATTTAAATGCTGGGTTTAGCTATCTACGGTACTTTGGGAAAAAGATTTTAAAAAATAACAATACATAAAATTTATTAGATATGTACCTATAATGATATACAGAAACACAAAACACTGCAACCGTCGAAAAAAAAATCTACTAAGCTACAGTAATGTAATTAAAAAAAGTATTAAAATTATACTAATTCGAACGCAATCCAACTTTAAGTTTTTCCTAGTTTTATATTTTTTAACCCATTATTTTTTAAAATAAGAATATTAAATAATTAGTTAAACTAATTAATCAATGCTATGTTTTCATTTACAACACTATTCTAATACACTAAGTGGACACAATCTTATGAGCAACTGACGTTTTTAAGTAAATGAATTATGATGTCACACTCTCTCCTGCAGAGGATGAGCAAAAGAGGTATAAACGGAAGAAAGGTGATCGCTTACAATGTTAGCAGAAGCGTTTTGTTCCATCAGTATGAGTAAATAATGCGATTTGACGACCTTGAACGCGGAATAATTGTGGGTGCTCAAAGTCATGGAGTGAACATCAATAAAACACTGAATTTGTTAAATGTTCAAGAATAAATGTAATTAAAGTGCTTAAAGACTGCACAGTTGGTCAAAAATCTGGGTCTGAACGTGCCTCCTGTAATCGTCACTAAATTCACGAGTTGAAAAAGAGTGTGCATATTTGTTAGATGCAACTGAAACTCAAATGAACTGAAAATTATAGCACATTTTAATTAAGGGTTCTCTCAAAGGATGTCTGAACGTATTATTCGCCTTACAATTCATCGTATGGGATATGTAAGCGTATGGGATATGGGTATTGCCATAATAATTTGCCCATTCAGTGTCCATTCATTATTTTTAGTTGCATTACTGGTTTCCTTTGTGGCCACACCCCATAATCCTTAAATAATACATTATTTATACTAAATAACCTAAGAAATCTTAACAATATATTTTCCATTGAAAAACTGAAATGCTTAATAGTTTTCGGAACAGATGTAGTATAGGACATTTGGCGCGGTTTGTTTTTGGCGACGAAAAATTGCCGTTAAACAGCGCTATGACGTCATAGGGTTGCCAGATGAAAGTCGCCACAAGAATCGGAAAATACCAACAATGTCATGTGGGGTTGCCATACTATAAATTTATCGCCGCTATAAAACACGCCAAGAAAAAACTCGCGCGATAAATGTCGTATACTACATATGTACCTAGTTTTCATTAAACCTTAAATAATTTTAATTAGGCGAAACTCTTTTAAAAATTCTAAATTTAGAAAATTGTATAATATATAAAGTATGAATTTAATAAGCATAATTGATATTCTGTACTATAAAATAAACAGACATAACATGAGCCATTTTCCCGAAATTTCCCCACAACCGCCACTCTAAATCCCTTCTTTCACTATATACTTCCTACAATCATCAAAGCTAATCATTGCAGTAATACGGTTGCTTTATATTAGACAAATAATCTTGAACATGACTGTGTGTATATATAATACACCTATTTCTGCCTTCATTATACCAGCTTTCGGAGGCAATTCTTGTCGACTATATTAAGACTTGTGTCTCGGCCATACAAGGCTCTTGGTCGTTAAAGGGATTTTGCACACATAAATGCAGACACGACATCAGTGTTTGCATCATAATATCACGCGTTTGTCTACAGTTAATGGATAGCTGCCGAGAAAGGGATATTCTAGTCATATTTGAAATGTATCTTTATGACAGAGGTTCGGCTAATGAAATTTCTATGGCAACAGTTGAAGGGGCTCAGAAATGTGTATTGGATTACAAAACTTCCGTTCGTCATTAATTATATTAGTAAGGGAAATAATTTTGGTTTAGTGCAGAGGTAACGGTATTGTTGAGTAGTTTCGGCTTGTACAGAGGGAATATTAGATAGAAAGTGAATTTCAATGAAAAATATTTTTTTTAATGATGATGTTTTCGTTTTATACTTAATTTTGTTAAATGTTTGTGAAAGTTAATTATTTCTTGTGTTATGGTTTAATACAAATTGCGAAACAGAACATTGCTGAATAATTGTTTATCGAGTGCTGCTTCAATGATTTAAACCGATAATATTATTCAATCCGATATGTTTATTACACTGTTAAAAATTTCAATTCAACAATGTACTACATCTTGGTGCAAAACAGAGGTCTGCAGGAAATGACACCATATTATGGTGGAATCTAGGTTGAACCAAAATACCTTCATCGGAAAATAGCGGGGGTTTCATCAATAATTGGTTCAAATTTTTTTTTTTTTACTGTCACCACATCAACAAACCGAGGAAACCCCTCCAAGAAATGCAACGGCGAACAAGGGTCTCCGTGGTCTAGTGTATAAAGACGTTCAGCTGCGAATCAGAGAATTCCTAGTTCGAGCCCGATCGGTGGACTTGACGAAGAAAAGTAAAAAAGTTGTGATCTTGCTATCGGAGGGTTGCCAGATTCGCTACAAAAATACTACTACTAAAATACAAAGAAAACGCGAATTTTGGTTCAAAGTTTCTCATCATACAATGGTGAAGTGAAATTTAATTTGTGGTGCAATGTTTCACAACTAAATGTAACAGTAAAAATGTGAAACTAAGCACCAAATGTCGGTTGCAGCTAAATGGGTACCAAATTTTGTGCAAGGCCGTTATAATTTTTACAGTATATTACAAGTAAATTCTTAAATATGCATCTATTTCTTTAATATACAACCTTCATAAAAGTTATGAAGATGAATGTTTTTAAAGGTGTTTGGAAAAACATGCGGTTTCACTTTGGTCTTTGGATATAACTTTGCCCCCAAACAAAAATAAAAATGAATGAACTATGCTTGCTACAAACTTCAAGTTCCCATAGTAGCCGCCATTCTGTCAGTACTAGTTAGACAATCCAGCCTACAATAGAGTTCCAATATTCGTCGCTAGGTTACAGCAGGGGTATTTGCTTAGCTCTGCTAAATACAAGTATTTTGTTGATGTCAAACTTCTGTATGTGCAAGAAATACACTATATATGTTAGTTATTTAAAGCCAATATTACTTAATTTGAAAGTCAATATAATCCTAGTGAAGAATATATTACATATTTTTGTTGAACCATCAAACTTTTTGAATTATACGCCGCGAATATACACATATAGTGATGGTAACCCTAAAAAGCGGATTATTTTGTCCCGAAAATGTGGGACAAAATAGATAAAACAGAAAATAGCCAAAGAAGCAAAGCATCCAAAAGATTTTTAAGCCAACACTACTAACTTCTAGATAGATGTAAAACTGATAACAAGTCTATTGAAGAAAATGAGCCATTGGAATCAACTCTACTAAAAACTGTGGCGACTCAATCTCTAAACGACACTTTAGAAGATTGAAATTTTTTAGTAGTTGCTAGGAAGGGAAAACATGTTCTGGACTGGTTACATTAAATACATTCAAGGCTCAGTTCTATAATTTGTTATTTTTTAGCATAATATTAAACAAAAAGATTTTAAAAAGTGAGACAAAGTAGTTTCACTTGCAGATTTTAAAAATTTTATGCCGGCAAATTAGTAACTTCAAAACATGCAGGTTTTATAAAGATATTTGTAGCATCATGTACGTTTCGTGAAGGTTTTATAAATATTTTTATAAAGGGTTTATCCTGATTTATTTGCTGAACTCCTTATGCAACCAAACATCAGGAATACAAGATCACTAAAAATGAAATATATTACATAATAAGAAGCAAGTGAACAATATAATAGTAAGCAATCACAGAAATATATTGTTAATAGTAATTGGTTCCCTTAAGTAGTGTAACAAGATATATTCTAGATAGTTATTAAATCAATATTTAGTCTAGCAAGGTTTACTGGGTATTTGTAAGTAATACATGACGCATTTTGTTATCTCAGATGGAAAGTGTATTCTGAGATACTAATTAATATAAACTAAATGATGTTGTATAATATGAAAGTTAAAATTTATGGTGTAGCCAGATAATTATTAAATATTATTAATCCTAATTATATTATTTAATTCGGATTTTTTTTTAACTTCTTGCATATTATGCATTCTTGCATTTTATAAAGATATTTGTAGCATCATGTACGTTTCGTGAAGGTTTTATAAATATTTTTAATATATATATATATATATTTGCATATATATATATATATATAGCCTATATTTGCATATATATATATATATATATATATATATATATATATATATATATATATATATATATATATATATATATATATATATATATATATATATATATATATATATATATATATATAGCTTCCAAAAAACACCCCAGCGCTTTAAATTTGAAAAATATTTCAACATCGAATCTTTTTATGAATTTAAAGTTTAAGTGTATTGTTGCTGTAAAACCACGGAGAACTTAAGTACTTCAACTCTGTCGAGGTTAATCCAGAAAACATTCTTGAACTGTTAGAATAATTAAAATATATTTTATATAATGCATGAATATTTGGATATACATATTTTATTATTAAAATAATTGACAATTAAATCTTCATAATGATGGCTGAATCAATATTTTTTCTTAAATGATTGAAATGAGTTTTAATAAATTGTTTGTTTTGTGGTTTTTATTTATTAGCAAAAAAATAAATCTTATCAAATATATCTTCTTGCTTTAAAACAGGACGCATAATTAGATTTTATTGATAAGTCATTAAGTCATTAAGGGGACTGTGGAGTTACAAATGTGTTTGCAAATTTTAAAACTTAATTGTTTAAAATAAAGTCAATATTTCGTGCACTCACTGATACTAAATAGTTGAGAAATATTTGCATGAAAATATCAAAACATTGAATTTAGTATGTCCAGTGATTTTACGTTTTACAGCTTTTTAAGGAATGTTTTTTTTTTCAACTTTTGAAACATTTTTCTCAAAAAGTATATTTCCAATCAAAACGAAATTTCATGTACCATTAGTTTAGTATAAATATTACAAGTTAAATCTATATTTTAGTTGTTTTACTAGAATAAAAATATATACGTGCGAAAATATGATTAAAAAAGTAAACAAAAATTCTCTATTTTCAAAAAAATATATACTATTTTTTTCTAGTCCAAAACCAAAATTAAAATTAGGTTCATTGTTTAACTACAATATAGTCTACATAAAAATAAAATTCTGTGATTGTATATTGAAAACTGTTTTAGAAAAGTGTACCCTAGGAACTTATTAACCTTAAATATCCTATAGATATAAAATTACTTTTTCATATAAAATATACCAAATGCAGAATATATTGCGATTAAATCTTGTTAAATATTGTTTATCCCACAACATGTATGGATATTGTTATTCCAATTGAATTAATAGTATTGTACTGTTTTTTATAAGCAAAAAATATATATTAATTTTTGTTCATTGAAAACTACACGGTCCCCAATGTGTAATGGCTTCTAACAAGTTGGAAATATTTCAGATTTCAATGCAACGAAACATGAATAATTAACGTACAATATAAAATATTTATAATTTATGAAACTGATAAATCATCAATAGCAACTGTTCATTTAACACTTTCCTTGTCATCAGAAGTCCTTACTATCTGTTATTCCCAATAGTATTTTTTCATCTCAGCATCAGATAATTCATTTCACTACGACATTAGCATAACCTCTTTCCCTTCCAATTGTGTAATTTTCAACACCTTCCCCATCTTCATTAAATAGAACTCGTTCATGTGGGTCATTATGTTCACAGACTGCCTGCTATTGATTCTTTCCTTCCTCCATTGAAACGATCTCTCTCCTTGTCATTTTCATTGTTTATCGAATCGTTGAGGGACCTGCTCCCATTGATTGATGCTGCCTCTTCATGATCTGAAGAATCGGTTCTCACCATCCAAACCTCTTTATGTTGCTTGTCTTTTGGATTTGTTATGAATCTTTTCTATTTACTGAATGAAAACAATCGGTGGCGCTGACGCTCTTTTCTTCCATTGAGGATAAAGCAAAAACTATACAAACTGTAAAATGCTGATTACACTCTAGTTTTTGATTCTATATATACATAACTTGTGCATTAAAATACATATGGTAGCGAGGAGCTCTAGTTAATTTCATTCAGGCACTAACACAACCTTTTTTTAATGCATAAATTTAAAATATAAATTAAGCAATTAGAAATTACAAATTACATGCTGCCTCTTCATGATCTGAAGAATCGGTTCTCACCATCCAAACCTCTTTCTGTTGCTTGTCTTTTGGATTTGTTATGAATCTTTTCTATTTACTGAATGAAAACAATCGGTGGCGCTGACGCTCTTTTCTTCCATTGAGGATAAAGCAAAAACTATACAAACTGTAAAATGCTGATTACACTCTAGTTTTTGATTCTATATATACATAACTTGTGCATTAAAATACATATGGTAGCGAGGAGCCCTAGTTAATTTCATTCAGGCACTAACACAACCTTTTTTTAATGCATAAATTTAAAATTTAAATTAAGCAATTAGAAATTACAAATTACATGCTGCCTCTTCATGATCTGAAGAATCGGTTCTCACCATCCAAACCTCTTTTGTTGCTTGTCTTTTGGATTTGTTATGAAGAGTTATGAGTCTAAAAAGGTATTAATTATATACTTAAACACAACTTATCATATATACAAATTATAATCTACATGTAAAATGTTTCAGATTTTGTAAATTTATTAACATAAATATCATTAGTTGTTCTTATTTTATGCATGGCAAACATCATTTAATGACTAATAAATGCTATAATCTATACAAAAACAAATTATTGACATCCAGCAATATTTTGTTATGGAATATCTTAATTATACATGCATTAAACCTTAAAAATTGCTAAATTAACATGTTTGCGATTTTTATTATTTTTTAAGCATTGTAATGAACCACTGAAACTCACTTCTTACAATTCATTAAAATATTGTCTACTTAAATAGGATTACCTACTACATATCATACACATTTACAATTAAAACTCTTTAAACGAGACCTGTAAAAGAAAACAATATAACAAAAATATTCATTAAAATACGCGATCAATAAGTTTACTTCTAAGCCATTTTATAATAAAAACATTGAAATGCTTAAAACAATTTTCATACATACACAATTTCTATTAAATATTTCAATTATATGTTATAATGCATTTAATGGACAATTATTTTATTACAAAAGTATTTTTTTCAATAACATTTGACAAATATGTATATTGCATTTATATGTAAAATAGCTTATTACATACACATAAGTATTTGTACATGTTCTACAGCCGCGGAAGTAAATATTTGTTTTTAAATATTGGAATTAACTTAGGGAATTCACTAGCATTCTCATCTTGTGTGACATACATGAATAATTATACACATTTGTCGTTGAAGACCACGATAAAGGACATGGAATGAAAAAGACATAATCTAATCAACTTCGCAATTAATTTTCCCAGAGTGGTATCAATAACTCAGTTCACGAGGCTACAAACTTTACTTCAATGAAAGTTTATTTTTAACGGATATAACGTTTAAACTTAAAGCATTAACTTTACAATTGCTTTCGATTTTAGGGAAGAATTTAGAATTTCTAGAGGGAGGACAAATAAAACAGAAAATAATATATTTAATCGCATTATTTATAAAAAATTATTTTAATATAATAGTGTTAGAAAATTAAAATACAATTAATTGTTTGTGATACATATCCGTTTCATTCTGATGTAACATGACGTTATGTGTTTATTGTGGAAAAATATGTTAAAATATATATCATCATTTAAACACATTTCTCACTGTATTTAGTGTAATAAAATTAGTTGCAAACACTTTAATATCTACATAACCGACATAAAATAAAATTTTTCGTTATAAACTAATTACCATAATATCAAAAAAAGAAATATGTTATATATAGTCACCGATTGCATCATATTACAAAATAGATCTAGTAATAATATAAAAATACACTAACGTAAAAGCTTAAACCACCTGATGGATACAAACGTGTATATTCGTTCGAGTATCTTCATATTTTCCAGTAGTATAAATAATATAAAAGTTTCTAAAAAAATTTTTTTAAATAATTTTCACATTAAGGCATTAGGAGGACTTTTGAAAATAATTTTGTTAAAAAAGGAAAGTGTTATAAATATAAATTAAACCTTACTGCAGTGAAAAACAACCTACATCTTCGAAATGTTGCTTATCCGTCAGATGGTTATATGTAGACAATATTACCCCCTTGATAATCCAAAGAAATATGTTTATGTTATTCAAGAACACAAATAAAATCGAGCATATCAATAATTATGTAATACAGTACATTAACATTTAATAAATATGTAATGAAATCAATAACTATAAAGATAACAGATCTCATCTAGTTAACACTTTATGAAATGGGCCTCTAACCGCTATTTGGCTTCTGCTTTTCGTTTCCGAACTCGCAATGATCCATCTCAGTTTGTAACATTTAATCATATGACTGCATACGTGTATTGAATAAACACCAATTTATCAGGATACAGTCTGCTTATTTCTGAACAAGGTCAGTACTTTACAGCCTTTGTTGCCAATAGTGTGAATAACTATGGTATATCAGCTCTAACGGTAGGTTAAATATTTCTTATCTAAAAAGTAATTGTGTCCGTTTAATATTTAGATACTAATTGTATTAACCCTTAAATCCTGAAAAATCAGTTGTTTGTCTTTGTTATCATGACCTAAGTTTCAATAAACTCATTAGGTTTGGTTACAAATCATTACTTCGTTGGTTTACGATTGACCTAAGTGAATATGTCTCATATTCAATTACAAACGGTGTACAATTTCTTAAACATATTAATGCAGCTCTTTCCTAGTGCATAATGTCGTAAACAATAATTTTTAAAGTAAAAATTTTTGTTTTACAATACATACGCTTATTATTACATGACACTTCATATATTTAGCTCAATTATGAAATGTAAATTTTGAGTATTCAGTAGCTAAAAAGATACTTTAGTAGTGTAAAATATATCAATTAAACATCTATAAAATGTCAAGTTAAATGTTTGCGTTTTATTTTGTAGTAGAACTATCAGTTGGTTGAGTCACAAATGGGATGGAAAAATAGTTTTTATTCCCAAGAGTTCTCGTAGTAGTACGAAGACTGATCACTGTCGAGATAGCATCTCTATTGTCTCGAAGGTACGTGTAAGTTCGTTGACAATGATGAATAGGTCCAGTCTTAAACTATACGGTCTAAGATAAAGCATTGGACAAGGTTTCTACTTTTTTCATTAAACTAATAATAAAAAAAAGAGAATACAACTTTATGACAGTTATAATTATTGGATTAATTGTCTTGACTAAATGAAATTGCTAATGAAACTATTTTTAATATTATTCTAGCTTTTAGCACACCTGTTAACGTAGCGGGGTAACGAAATTAACCATTAAAATAAGTATATTTATTTATAACGATGTTACCAGGCATACAATTAATGTTGTTTGATGATAAATCATACGAATTATATAGAAGTGAAAATTCAACCATTTATTTATAATTTAATATCCTTCTAAAATAAATAAAAATATATAATTCCTAAATCCTGAATGTCTAAATTGAAATTGTAGAGTTTTCTTATTACATTATGTTACTTATCAAATAAGACGTTAAGGTCAAGTGCATCTCAGATTTTATCTATTAAATCAGGCTTTTAATTATTATTAAAATTAGGTAATTTCAAATTTAAACGGCTACTATTTTAATTTTATGTGTCAAATAAATTCAAAATATGAAATACATTAAAATGATTCATCCGTTTGTGTCATATTGAAATCTTATGAAGTATAAAAACAATGACAAAAGCGGTATAATTGAACTGGATATTTCATACCTGTTTCAGTCTTTAAAGATTTCAGTGATTTATTAAATATTTTATTCTTATTTTCTAAATTAAACTTTGTACATGTATATACGATGTAAACGATAACTTTATTATGTGTTTACTACCTTTTATATTGGTCAGTGGATTGATCGCCCATGTTAATTATTTTTTCCTTCAAATCAAAATTTCTCGATGGGGGAAAGTTGCTCCATCAAAACAATATATTGAATATAAAATAGTTTATGAAATATTAATATTTAGTACCGCCACAACGCCATTTAACTTTTTTAAATAAGTTAAAACCTTATGTATTTTGCCTTAATTTTATTTCCTTAAATATCAAATTGTTATTGAAATTTTTTTTAATATTGCTATATTGTTATGTTGTTCATAAAAATTCAGTATTTTTTTTAAAAATATATTAGAGTTTCAATATGAGTGAAATTGTTAGTTTTCATGCCTGCTCCCTCATCTTCTATCAATGTAGGAACCCCAAACTACATACTGTAAATCCTAATTAGCTCAGATAGATTAGGATTTCAAAATAACTTTTAGTTTAATCAAAACATCAGTTGGACAACGTGTGTTTCAAAAGCTAGTATGCTATATTCAAAAGCTATTATGCTATGTCGTTGTTAAGGAGGAGTGACTTTTGGTGTGCAATATTTGGATATCGACGTGATTTACCTCAAAATATTTTACCAACATACGAAGATAAGATGATTTGACTATGTTATTTGTTTAATAGCCGACGCAAACAGGAACATTATATAATCTTGTTACTAACGCATGTGAAGAAGTTGCTGAGAAGGTAATACAACAGTGGGAATTAGCCTCTATTCCTATTATCAATCATCGTCATATAGTAAAAAAAGATAAAATACTATCATAATAAGTAAAGTCATATTTTAAAAGCTTATGCAGAAGGGCAAATTGCTGAAAGTTGTCGGGAAACGATAAAGTTATTCAAAGAAAACGCCAAGCACCTTTTTAATATAGCAACATGCAAGTTTTGATGTTTGTAAAAGAGAAAAACTGTGAAAAATACCAATAACTAAAAGGCAGTGTTTGTTAGATCAACGTACTAATCGAAAGATGGATATTGGTAAAATCGAAATGAAATCAACTAAGAGTAACCTTGATGGACTAAATCAAAAGAGGAAATGAGAAATTCCCGAGGAAGGACCTCAAGCGATGTTGATTCCTTCCACAAGGGCTTGCCCACGTTCAGAAAGATTAGGTTAGGATTTTCTTTCAGTGACAAAATAGAACAAGAAATTGAACCAAAAGCATTACAAACAGGGGTTTACGTGAACTTTCTAGTGTTGACAAAATTATGGATAGGTATAGTGTGTTTTGACAGAACAGCTGTTTTCGCAGCTAATCTTCAAGACAATGGCTTGCCCCCCCCCCCTCCCCATTCCAATGTCCCACTGCTCCCTCACATGTGGGAGGAGTGTAACACAATTTTAATAACTATTAAGAAGACATTATAAAATATAATGATAATATTTTGAATTATATTGTATTCTTTAATATCTCAGAGTGTATCAAAATATATTGTGGCCTGTTCCGCATTTGGATGTGTGTAATATATTTAAATAAAATTAATTTTACAAAAACTATACATGTGTATAGTGATTAGCAGAAAGTACTTATGTTTTTTAATTATATTTACAAAACTTATTATATTAACTATTCTTGAATTAAAAAAAAATTGTTGTTATATCGTTGTCAGTATATTTCTTATATACCAACGCATTCTACAAACACGTATACCCAAATTATATAGACAGAAATGAGACATTAACGAATATTGAATACTATACCAAAGGATTGTAATGCCCGCTACAAGAGTTTGCTTAATAATCATTACTTCCTTAACTAAAATGTCAAAAATGGTTATCGTATTAACTAAAAAATACTGTGTAAAATAATATTATACCCCCCCCCCCTCCCCTCACAAAAAAAATACTATTTTACAATGTATCTCAAAATAATTATTTAAATAAATAAAAAATTATAAACATGCTATGTATTCTAAGTAAACAAAATAATCATCAGTACGATATATTTTTTTAGAAACAAAAGATTTTCTTACCAAAATGTAACTGCGATATATAATTTTTTTATGAATGCCTGAATGAAATTACTTTATTTCGGATAAATTCCAAATATGTTATTAAAAATGAACAAATGTATCAACTCTCACATTTTCGCAATTTATTTATAAATAAAAATAGTTTTATTTAATTTAGCAAGTATTTAGATTATTTTTCAACTGAATTTTTTATACTTTGGTTCAATAAACGTATTTTATTTGAAACTAACATTTACAAGATGAATATGCTGTTAATTACGTAACATATTCTGTTAATTGTATTTTCTGAGAGAAAAAATCATAGAAGTCATAAAAATAAAATAAAAAAGCCTGTATCAAAAATGTTTCACTAATTACATTTTACTAAGGAAATATCAAATATATTTATGTAAATAAACTGTTTTCTTTGATGTTAGAAGTTTGGAAATAGTAATTTATTTTTTTATTAGAATTCTTTAAAATGGCAATAGATTCATTATCCATAATAAATTTATTTTTTTAATATAGAGTTTATAATTATTTATTTTTTTAATATAGAGTTTATTATTATTTATTTATTTAATATAGAATTTATTATTATTTATTTTTTGAATCAATTATTTATTACAGTTGTTTTATTTGAATGTCTGGCAATCTATTATACATTTTACATTTGTTGTCAATATATTTTTTTGTGAATTATAATTATTGCTAACACATTTTTAATAATTTAAAGGGATATATTTATTATTTATATTACATTTTATAGTTTAAAATATTCATATAATTACTTTTATACAATTTATTAAATATTTTAGAGAAATGTTCATGAACTTTTATTTTGTAAAATGTGAGATTTCACATGTGTAATATCTGTATAATAAAGATTAAATTTCGTTACTTGAAAACATAACTCATTCACTATGAATCACCACCTACACTATATCATTAAATCTAAATATAAAATAAATAATTTTCAAATATATAATTTCGAAATAAATAAAGACACAATATCCCGTTTTAAATCGTTTTTTTTATTTTCGTAATATATATACAACAATTTTATTAAATATACTTTCAATGATTAAATAATAAATGTACTTTTACAGTTAATTTTGACATTGTTTAACTTTAAAAGTTTAGAAATTTTGAATTTTTATACAGGCCATAGATTTCAGAAAACCCATGCAAAAGTAAAACTTTTTTAATTTATTTAAAGAAAAATTAACTATTTAAAAAAATTGTTACTTTGTTTAAAAAAATATACTTTGGATTTAATTAGCCTTTTAATTAGCCTTCTAAAACAGATCAGGGGATTCCAGGTAATTTTTTGCGAGTATTAAATTACTGTAGCTCTTCTGAAGCTATGAAAAAATAATATCAGTTGCTTAAAAAATATGTATGAACACATTCAAATAACTAAAATTCTCTAAAGGGAAAGTTACTTAGATGGAAATTTCAAGTAGAAATTTTAATGGAATAAATCAATATGAATTTGGATCAATAATTTATTCAATGTTTTAAAATACATTGAAGAAAAATTCAATTCCAATTGACTTTTCCGCTATAGAAAACGTGCTCAAAGCAACTCAAGGAACACTGACACCATCCAAACATATTATTACAACCTGCAGTCGAAAGTGTTACCAGTTTAAATCTTCTGAAGCAACGCATTTGCACTTCCAGTCCGTTAAATCCCCGAATGAAGGAAGCACGGCGGTATTTCCCAGTACGTGATCACCAAGCCTGTAAAGGAAATGAAATTACAACTGTCGAGTGTACAGCGAATAGTAGCAGTATCTGCTTGAAATACTGTTATAACTGAATCGTTGATGTGGTCCTTGAGTTCTGGACTACAGATTCAGGACCACCAGATGTTCCAGCCACAATCCATTCGCAGTAAACGGGTGATTCAGACAGTCGATTTAGAGCATGTGACGCAATTCGGGCGCTTCGTGACCCCTTCGAGTAATGGATATTCTATGGATCAGGGGCCGATAAATCTATTCATTGGATAGACATTCAAACATTTCCTCTAATGGACATCATGTCATGTAATTTGAAATAATACTGCCAACTTTTCATAAAATGTAATGTTTCTTTATGAGCAGTAATTGTTGAACATATAGGTCACAGAAAATTATAAGGCTATATAAAAAAAATTAAAAAATAGGACATCAAAAATCCAATTATCCGAACTTCAATTATCCGGTTCGCTTTGAGAAAAAAAGAAGTCAGCAACATTTACATTTTGTAAGTTTCTTATCGATGATTGGTAAAAAGAGTTACAATACATACCAAATGGCATACCAAAGCAAAAACCGAATTAGTGTTCCGTAAATTATCCAATTGTGTGGATATACGATTATCCGGAAATGGTCCCAATTGATCCGGATAATTAGAGTTCTGTACATAATTTTATTACACATATCATTAAAAATACAGCATTTCGTGTCATTTTTTTGCTATTTAGATTGAAATGTAATTTAAATATTGTTTTGAAAAAAAATAACTACAATTTCTTAAATATTTATTAATTCACTTCATGAAAGAACAAATAAGTTCTTCTATTTTTAATAAGGATATATATTTCTCGATGTTATATGACTAATTGCTAAAAATGTAAAAATAAATTAATTTTATATACATCAAAATAAATTAATTTTAAAAGTCAACGAACTATTGTACAATTATATGTTCCGAATATTTCCAAACAACTTTTCAAAAGAAAACACTGGTATTAAATACCTTCTATTATACCAAAATAACCTTTACACAAATAAATAACTCTTTGGAGTTGCGTGATAGCTAATGTTTGTATTGAATTTTATTACTTTGTAATATAATTTTAGAAAAAGATTAAAAGTTCAGGAATATTGGAAACTTGTATAAAATGAAGTTTTAATCGAAAGAAAGGATATACCAGTTGTAACATTTAATCGATTAAGCTTTCTTTTCGCGAGCGTTGCGGAAGTCCAACTATTCGTCATACTGACAACCTAATCTCCCAAGCTATTATACTAATTGAATTCCTCGTCTGAATAATGCCATCTTATTGAAATACTCTCAAAACGTGTGTTTTACATCCGCCGGATGTCCCAGGTATTATATATATTTCGCATATTGAAAAATACCAAATCAATTCATAAATCCATTTCTGGTCTTTCTTTGTGAATTAAAATAATATTTATGTAACCTATGTATTAAATAATACTCTTTTGTGTTTTTAAGAGAATAAATCTGTTCGTTTCATTATGTGTATATAAACTAGCTATTAATTACTTAATTATATGTTTATTTGAATTCCTGTAAAATTGTGACAGCTCATAGCGTGGAGTAAAGTTGCAGATATTTATTTAGATTTTTTTTTCAACAAAACTACAGTTATTATTTAAATATAAATTTATGTTGTGTAAGTAAATAAAATGCGTAATTTCATTTCAAATATCAAAATATGTTTCATTGATTCAAAGGTGTTAGTGCTAATCTGGCACTGTGACAATTAAAGTGACAATTAAAGTGACAATTAAAGTGTCAAACAAATTGTCATGATTCCACAAATCCTGAACATAAGATATATATTTAAACATTATGAGAAAAAAAATGAAATGACATTTTAATAAAATTATCAAATATAAATTGAATACACTTAACATTAATATAAAATACATGAGTAAATATTTATAAAAAGGAATATTTAAATTACAAAATACGTGTATATTATTATATATTATTTGGATTGACTGATTTAGATATATTGTATTCGAATAAGACATTGTATATGACAGATATACATAACAATATATATATACCGTATATACTCGCGTATAAGCTGAGAAATTTAAGTCAAAATTTGGGGGGTCAAAAGTAGGGGGGTCGGCTTATACGCGGGTCATTAAAATTTGTAATATAATTTTCCTAAAATGGGAAAGGAAAGAAGTTTAAATTTGCGGATTCTTCTGAAAGCGCGCCGACACATTTCCGAGATCTAAAATGTGCGTCACGTGCTGACTGAAGACCGTTCTGCTCATCCCGGCGCAATAGTGACGCAAAATTTAACTAGCCCCATAAATAATCAGTTTAACTTAATAAAAAGTATATATTTTGATAAATATTTAATTGGTTTGTAGAATTTATGAAGCTAGTAAACACTACTTTAATAGAATTTTGGATGGAAGACTAAGAAGTTGACATCGTGCGTAGCGAATGACACCACTTTAAAGTCAATGTCTTTCTTGCATTTATCTCGTAATTAAAAACTAAATATTTTAATAAGAAATATATATTCATCCATAAAGTAGTAGTATTTCCTTCCGAGATGGATAAAAAAATGCTCATCCGCATTTAATAGCGACCGTATAGTCAACGATGTTGACAGAAAGTTGACGTTTTCTAAGTTTTTAAATCTTTACAAAACGATGTTAAAGATTAGAAATTGCACATTTTGTTATTTAAGTTTGCGGTTTAAAATATTTTATTTGATAATAAGGGAAATTTAATTTAAGAAGTCCGATGGAGATTTGAAAGACACCAGAACATCGCGAGTGGTACATACTTTTAAGCCCGGTGAATCGTCACGAACTTCGAGGAAGGCTGTTTCTCCAGCCACTTTCTTTAAACTTTTCATTTCTAGGCTTAAATATTTATTTTCTAATTAAAATTTATCTCTTTCGTCGAGGATTTGTCGATTTTAATCGGAATTTTTCATGTACGAAAATACAACTCGGCTTATACGCGAGTTTCCGATTTTTTACAAAAAATCGTCCTAAAATTAGGGGGTCGGCTTATACGCGAATCGGCTTATACGCGAGTATATACGGTAATAATAATATTCAACTATTATGTAACTTTTCATAGAGTAATGCATTTATAAAACAATTCCTAATCCATTTTTTTCAAAATATATACTACATGTATATGAGAACAAGTGATGAATATTTTAGCCTTTATTATAAACTTCAATATAAGGATTGAATTTAGTGTATTATTATTTGAAAGAATAAGTACACATCCTAATTATGTATTAAAATTCAAAACATTAAATTTAACTCTCTGCCGTTCATGGACGGACGTTATATCACGTCCATGGATCTCCAGTTTTTTCCTCATTTCATCCAGTTTTTAAACTCTTAAAATACTCAATTTTACAATTTTTTTTAAATCTAATTTGTTAGGTATAACTTAAAAACGACCTCTTTAGAATAAAATAATATTCCTATAAAAATATATAAGCGCACGCATAAAAAATATTTAAACTTCCAAAAAGTGAAAAAAAACTATACAATTTCTAAAATATTCTGAGCATCAATCGGTTAAACATATTTACTGAATATTTCATTATACAATTTTGAAAAGCTGAAACTAAAGTTTTTTAAAGTGACATGGCGCTTAAAAATATTTAGCTTCAAGTGATGATTTAGCTTCAAACGAAGATTGCTTCAATTGATGACTGGTCCATTTATTAGAAAAAATCAACAATTATATCCATTCATATTAAAAACCCAACAATTTTATCCGTTCATATTAAATAATCAGCAATTTTATCCATTCATATTAAAAATATCAACAATTTTATAAGAAATTATCCGGATAAATCTTAAAAATAAAAATTCAAGGTAACTTATATTTTGTTTTTTAGGCGCCCTATGCAGTTTTAAATTTTTTTTAAATTATTATTTATTCAATTACGGATTTAAAGAAAATAATTCAATGACTGAATAAGAAAAGTCAACATCCAAATTTCTGTTAAGCCTGAATGATGTCCAAAAGGAGTCGACAGAGATTTACTATCGTTATTGATTGCGCCAAAGAAAGGACAGTTGTTATTGTCCAACGAACAAATCCTCAGATTAGTCGGAGTCTTTTCAGATCAAAAGAAGATTTATCACTGAAGAAACCCCTTAAATTCCCACGTCTATTGTTTTCGCAATTAGCGCATAAGAAGTAATTAGCTCGTCTTAGCGTGGATTACTTATACAATCCTTTCGAATAGCAGATACTTTAATGAAATAATATTTTTATTCGCTTCATTTTCGTTAATTACACTTTCACACTGATGGTGCTATTAGATTTAATTTTCAGTAAACAAAAAGTATAGTTAAAATCGAAACAATTTAATTTTTTTATTGACTGTTTTTTTTATGTTTAACTGTTACGTTAATTTTGTGTTTTTGTCAAACCCGTAAACAAAGATTTATTATATTGAAAAAAGGTTATTTCATTGTAATTAAAAAAATTGATTCAAGCAAGGCATTTTCGGGTTTTATTTTGGGGAGCATTGAGAAAAAAAGTTAAGTACGGCTAATTAGAAAATGTTGAATTTCGAATACATAAAAAAATACATATAAGTTTATTTAATCAATAGTTTAAAAACATATTTTTTCTTCTCCTTCACAGCAGCCCAAATGTACAATTTTAAAAAGTCTAATCAATGGAACTTTAAAATAATTTTAAATTATTAAACCTAAAATGCAAATATTGAATTATATGTCCCTCTACGTAGGAGACAATTGTTAAACAAATAAAAATTAGTGCCGTACTTTAACTATTCCTCATAATGCAAATTCTCACATACGCACTTTCATAATGGTATGTGGATAAATTGAAATTAAGGGGCATAGTACCCTGAAAATTATCAAATCACCGATTTTTTTCGTTGGCTAAAATTACTTCTACGCGTTACTCAAAATTTTTAAGTATAATTTAATATATTTCAGAAGTTATTTGCGTTTATATTAGGTGACATACGGTAAAAGTGCGCTGCAGCACGGGCAAGTTAACGTGCTAGTATGGCCAAATGACCTAGTCAAATGAAACAGTGATTTAATCTATTTTTTTTACTCGGAAGTAAGATATGAAATAAAGTAACTATGTATTCAACAGTAACTATGATTATTTAATATTTCTTCAAAATTGTTTATTTTTTCCCAGTCATTATATTCAATATACTATATAATCTAACTTTAGTGCTATTAAATATTACATACCCATTTTTGTTTACTGTATTTCAAGGAATGTAAAAATAAAATGTAATTATAGAAGAATTAAAAACTCATGAAGTAATAGGACAATTTTTAAAATTCATACAATTGTTTCCATCGATTTAATACATTTTTCAACAAGAAATTATGCAAAGAAAATTACTCCATGGACATTGGTTATGTATTTTAATTCGTATTTAAATATTTTTCATATTTATACGTATACTTGTACATTATAATTAGCATTTTTTATTTAAATTATAGTTAATATTGTATAAAAACGTCAAATTATAAATATGGCTAATTGATGCATGTAATACTTTATTACAAAAATTATATTTATTCTAAAAATATAAATATTTTTTTAAATCACCGAATATATAATAAACAATTAAATTGGGATAACAGGCTATTTCGAGTCACCTCGAATTACGCCTGGTATTTATTCCTTCGAAGGAGAAAGTGCCCCGTCCGGGAAATAGGGCTTCTATTTAAATTTGATATATTTAAAAGTCAGATTGAAGAAGCATCAAAAAGTCATCTACATCCGTTCAAACGGCTGCATTGAAATTCAAATATCGTAATAGATCGGATACCTTCCCTGCAGCAGCTTGCTATTCCAGAATTGACGGCTTGGAAAATACAATTGGTGGCGGGATAGATAATTGATTGCCGCTGAAATTGTTTTCAATATAAAGTTTATTTCACCCAAGATGCTCGATCCATATTTAAAAGAAATTATTAGATTTGCATTAAGCTTTCTTGAATTTTTTTTAGATGGGCTTAATATTATTATGTTATTTAGATTGTCTTTCATAGGAGAAAATATTGTTTAGTTAAATTACAATTTATATGTGTTTGTCATAAATCTTTCATATTTCTTAGAGGCAAAGTTATGAATACCTTAACTATAATACTATAACTGAAAGGTGTATGCTATGACATCTTGTAATGGATTTTTTAACCCTGAACAACTTAAGTCGTCCACGGATTTCTAGTTTTTCTAGAAATACTACACATACATTTTAAATTCATAAAAATATTCTACGATGAAAGATTTATCAAATATAAAGCAATGGGGTGTTTCTTGGAAGCTGTATCTATTAAAATAATAATATATATATATATATATATATATATGACATACACGCATTAGAAATATAAAACAAACAATTTTGCAGAGAAACCACTTTACAAGTTTGCCCTTTTTATAACCTGGTTAATTATTTACTTATGTACATTAATTTTTTGGTATTATTAAATGTGTATTTATTAACAGGTGTATTTATTAAATAAAATATTGATGTTTCTCTTTCCTATCAAATCTTCATACACTGATAATTTTAAGGACAAAGTAATAATGAAATAAAATGTATTGGTAAATTGCAATTAGCAATTATTTTATCAAAATTTTTCATCTAGAAAATAGTTCAGTAACTCTAAGTTAAATCTCTGAAAGTACTAGATAAGGATAGCAAAATGATAATTGAAAGTATGGGGAATGTGCCCTTCATTTGTTTGTTATTGTGTGTTTTCAGAGGTCGTGTTTTAGACATTTATAAAAAAATTCCTTATCTACGTGAACATTGTTAACTTTGTTTAAAAGTTGATACAATAGAATTAACAAATATGTAACAATATGTATATTTGTTGGTCAAGGATATTGAAAAGTTAAACAGAATTTGATAGGCTTTCGTTGCACTGGAACTAAAAATCATGTTAAAAACTCATCATTATAAATAAATTTAGATAGCATGGAACTAAAAAAGAAGATAATAAGGTTTCAAAATATTTTATGTTGATGATAGATATTTTTATATTGATTTTAGCATGCCAGTTCAGTCCAATTTTAAAATAAAAGATATTTGATTAAGCTGGATCCCCCAAACGAATATGCAGACTCAATAATAATATATTCATATTTGAATCAAACATTATTCAATAAACTCTATTTATTAAGTTAACATTGAAAAATTTAAACGTTATATCAATAAGAGTTTCAAATTGATCGAAATGTTTAGGTGAATACAAGATGATAAAAAGTACGTATTTACATATATATTTACAGGTAAACTGGCATGACAGTAAAAGTCCAATTATTTTGATCAATTGGGACCAGATCCTATCCGGATACTTGAATATCCGGATAATTGGATAATTCACAAAAATGGTTATTTCTTAGTAAAAAAAAGTTTTCTTTAATATGTAATGTAATTTAATGACTATTAAAAACAATATCATTCACCTGAGAAAGAAACTTTTAAAATGTATATTTTGCTGATTCCTTTTTATTTTCGAAAAGTAATAATCTAATCTCCGGATAATAAGAGTTCTACTGTATGTTAAGCACATAACCCTACTTCAATGCAATCTATTTCACGATTTCTTCTAAAAAAATATACATTATAACTTTTATTTATAATGAAAGTTTATTATCTTATTGAAATATATATAGGTAATATGGTTTGTCATTTGATCAAAAAAAATAATAATTTCATTTTATAATGAAAAATAAATGTATTATAATACTGAGTGAGACATATTAAAGAAACGTTAATGTACAAGAATGCTCTGAGGCGTGAATAAAAATACCACTGAAAAAAACATACCTTATTGATCCTCGATTCGATGAAAAGAGTAAGGACAAGTAGTAGAAGCAGTGGGTATAGATAAAATGACAGCCCCAAACCGGTCGTCTTGATAAAATTTCATGAGCTACCACCTACTGCTGTTGACAGGACCAGTGTTCTCTCTGAAAAATGTTTGGCTTTTTTGACCCTTAAAAATTTCATGTCGATCTAATAAGTGTTGGTTTCAAGAACCATTTTTCTCAACTCTCTTGCAGTAGTGCACTTCTTTTAATCTGATTGTAAGGTGGCGGGGGATCGATTTTTCGATATATGGCGCCTTTCTTTAAGATTTTTTTTTTGTAGTTTGAATTAAATAACGAGAATTGAATGAATATTTTCTTCATTTAAGATAAACATATTGTTTGATATTTTTCTTATTTTTTTTTTTACTTTTTTTTATTTTCTTCATTTAAGATAAACATATTGTTTGATATTTTTCTTATTTTTTTTTCCTTTTTTTAATTTTTTTATTTTATATTCTTTCTTTTGGTTTGTTATTATTATTTTGTTAGCTGTAAACAGTTTATTTTTTCACATTTAATAACTTAACTTTTAATAATAACTTAATAACTTAACATTTCCCTAACTTAAAATAAATATATACTAATCTTTTTCATTTGAAAATATTCGCAAAACTATTTTTGATATATTTTTGTGCATTATGAAAATGGTCAACAGTAGTAACCAACTCATTGTTCCTGTACCACTGTTGATCAACGTAAGTGGCGAACATCCCCCCCCCCCCACCCCCTCATCTACATAGATAGCAGCATTATAAACATATTGTTTAAAAAAAACGTTAAAATTAAATATTGTAAATTTATGTTTAAAAATAAACATTGATATTTATGAGATGAAAGTACAATTCATCACTGGTCCATGACATTTTCTTTCTTTGAATACCTCATGTGTTAATAATCGTTTCGTATAAGGAACGTAAAAGAGATCTTTATGACAGAACTAATATATATGATATATGGAGATCAACAAAACTGTTGTATAAGTGTCACTTTTTAACAAATAACAGCGCTAGTCCTTTTCGGTCTTAATAAGACTTGTATATACTTAAAGAATGGGCAATGATTCACATATAAGAAAAACACCTCACTAATATTATATGAGAAATAAAAATCCAATGCAACGATTCAAAAGTTTATTTCCCCTTTTATTCACCCTTTTCCACCTATCCCCATATATTTGCGACGCAAATGTTTCCTCTGTGATTCATGTAATCATCGAAGTTATTCCTTCCTCTTTTTTTATTATTTCCCCCTTTTCTGAAGTATATCACGGAAAGAACAAAATAGTAAGCAATAAAATGAGCGAAATTGCGACGTTTAGAGTAATTCATTTCGTCTCTGTTTCACACAATTTAAAATGAAAGGACGGAGGGGTTTGAAAAGAAAATTATTGATTTTTTTTTACTTCCGCCCCCACGAGGGGACTTCACCCACTCTTTCCAATTTTTACATTTGGCATACAATTTACTGATTCATCAAATTGCTCTCATAACACGTAAGATTTCTGAATTATAGTTTTCCTGCTCGCATCATTTCATCTGTGAGGTCGTTTCATTATTTTTTTCCCTCTTTCCTCTCATATTGAAACAAAGTGAATTTTTTCCCTTTCCACTCATTCCTTTTTGCTATTCATTATTTACGAGCAATTTAGATTTAAAGCATTGTTTCTCATTCCCGCGTGTACCATGAAACCGGAATTTACATCAAATGAGTTTGTTCCCTTGTTATTGGGGATTTTATGGGGGATTTTGCAACAAATCGAGTGCACTCAGCTCTTGAGAATTCTGAGAACAAAATTTTCGGCATGTGCTTAATCGAAACATTTGATTCAATTAATGCCTTAAGAGTACTTACATTTTTATATGCAGTCGTTAACGCTAAAATGCAAGCCCAGGGCTTACAGCGTTTTTATTGCAAGTTAGAAGCAAGGTCGCAAGGACACAATTTGTTTATACCCGAATAACTTTAGTATGCATGTATTTAAAGATAAATTGAAATTTTATAGCTGTTCTCGAACGCCGTTCCGGCTCAATGAAAACTTTGCTACGGTTTTTATTTTTAGCAAATGTTGGATAGAGCTTTTAAGTATACGCGAGTAATTTGAGATCGAAATAACTTTAAAATATAAACTCTATTTGAGCACACGTCACATTTTTACAAACAACTTTACCAATTCTGGTCTTTTTATTAAAGAGTGAATTCATGTAATGAAGTGAATGCTTCTCTTACAATGACGTACGTAATTAAAAGTTAAATATGCAAAGTGTTTGTACTTCAAATCTGAGAAGTACACACAAGATAACATAGCCAAATGCAAATCGATATGCTCTATTAAATTAGAATGTGTAATCATCAGTATTCCTTCATAGGAGGGAAAACCCCTTTCGGTTTTGAGAGACAAACATGTACAAGTACAATTCTACATGACCATGTACAAATATACTGTTGATATATTTAACTGACCATTTTATAATTCTCAAGATAAAATCCTATAACTTCAGTTTCTTAAGAGGGGGTTGTATAAAAGAGAATTCCCAACTTCACAATTAAAACAAGCAAACATATATTTATCACATTAAAAAAATACAATTACAGACATGTCTATGTCTAAATCTGTCAATTTAAATTAGTAATAAAATATTTATCTATTCATATTACAATATACTTATTTATTTAATATTTTATATTGTTATTTATATAATTATATGCCATGATATGCATATATATCACCAAATTTTATTAAAAGTTATGTCAATTTTTTTTTTTTTTAAATTTCTATATTTATTTCAAACATTTTTCTCTATACGTATTTTTTAAAATTTGTATACATAGATATTTAATAAGTATTTATAAAACGCTTAATATTATATTTATTTTGAGTATTTGTATTTGTATAAATAAAAAAATCCAAAACTATGCATATTTTTCTAAAGCTTTCTACTATCTATATAGTAATTAAACATATTCACTCATTAATTAAATATGCAAGAATAAATACTGATTAAATATTCATGGACACAATCTGCATAAAGGAATAAACACGATTCATACATTTAAACATAACATTTCTCAGAAAACTCTCAATAAAATCCATTAACAAATGTTTGCTTATTTCTACTTACTATAATTTCCAGTTGAAATAATTTCCGAAAAATCCAATCGATGCTTCTGCAATTCTTATCATAAAAAATATTGATGATGAAAAATATAAGGCAGAACAAAACGCAAAAAGCACCTTGCACATCCAACGCAAACACACTTTAGCAGAGGGAGTTTCAGTTCAATAATTAATGATAAAATTAAAACACACTATCGTAAGAACAACATAATCTTATTAACTGTAAAAAAGAATGCAAAATATCTCCCGCTTTCAAAATTAATTGCATATGCTTTCGAATAATCATGTTCGTCGTTTTTTCTTTAGTTTCAACTTAACGGAAAAAGTTATTTAATGTGTAATTTTGGTTTCTTATTATCTCTGATGAGATATAACATTAACAATTTGCTCTCCAGATGACTAGATGTATTTTATAAATTTCATGAAATTATGACAAAATCCATTTACTCTGTACAGTGATAGTTTGAAATGTCTGAAGTGCATAACAATTTTAGAGAATAAAAATGTAGACAAAATAATATTTAAATATTTTATAGTTTGTCTATATATATGTTATAAAAATATAATTATCTGAGTAATAGTTATTTTTTTAAAGTTCATGATTTTTAAAAAAACACAATAAATATTCTGTTAACATAATAAAAATACTTTTATTAACGTAATTTTTTCCCCAGTATAAAAAAAAATATTTGTAATGAATTTAACAAATGTATTATCATTATCAAAAATATGGTTTTTAATTGTTTTAGGTAGTATTTGCTAACAATAATAAGAAAGAATAATGATAAACAAAACATTTATCGTGTCTATCGAATTTTCAAAACATTTTATTTTTATGGACACATTACTTCTATAGTTTAAGGTTTTTTATAAAAAGAAATTTAAAAAATGTATTTATATGGTATTTATAACAATGATTCCCAAACTTGTAGAGAAAAATAGATTTTAACTGTTTAAAGTTGTAACTTTTTTCATTTAAATAATTTAGATTTATTTTAATAAATTATTACGTTAAAATGTGTTTATGAATGTGTTATTGTGTTTTCTGAAATACGAATTATGAAGAATATTTAATTTGTGGAATCTTAAAAAAATGGTAAATATGTTTATTAAAAGTGTTTACTTATTTTTTTTTGTACATTTTGAATTAAATCAAGCGACCCGGTCGGGCTCGCAACGCTAAGATAAAAAAGAAGAAATAACGCCAACTCGTCAAAGCAGCCAACAAGAAACGAATGCCCGACAGGACTTAAGCTTATTAACTCTGCACATCTTGTAATGTTAAATCGCGTCCGTAAAATATATTCCAGAAGCCGAACTACAATTCGTAAAAAAATAAAACCAGTATTGGTGAAACCGTATCTGTAAAACCTTTAATTTAATACAAGAATATTTTTTTTAATTGAAAATTAACGGAGATACGAAGTTTTTTAATTTGCTTAAAGTTAGTTGATTTGTCACTTTTTCAAATTATGAAGCCCAAATTTGTAAGTCAAGCTAGACACTACATTTTTCAACCGATTCTTTTGATTAATAGCTTATATGATAGCTTTATGGCATCACAAGTGCCTTTTGTTACTTTTTGTTTATAATATAATTTATTTATATGTTTAATTAGCTAAAAAAGTTATTAAATAATTTAATCCAAATTTTTACGCCGTCAGGCGATTTTCACCTAAATATGAAATCCTTTCACATCCAAAAATCGCCAAAAAAATTATGTTTTAGAGCGGCTTAATAAAAGTTAAAATTATCGTTTAATAATACGCTCTACAAAATAAAAATTATACCACCCGATAGATTAAAAATCCTTTTAATCGTTGGATCAATTTTCATTTTACTTGGACAATTATTAATGAAGATAGAAGCATTTGAAATAATTAATAATAATGAATATTTTCCCCTATCGTTCATCGTTCATTCGCGGGAGAAGGAAGAAACATCTCAACTAGCAACCATTTTCCAACAGGGTGAAAACACTGAAAGAAGGAGTGTGTGTGGGGGGGGGGGGGGGGGGAATCGAGGTAATATTTATTCTCAGCAGTCTTTTAATACAGTGCGTGTGATTAATTTTTCCTTGAAATATCGGATTTAACTAATGACATGGGAAAACAAATAGTAATTTTTAAAAAGTTTAAATGGTGAGTGGTGTGACATCCTTCAAAAGGTGGGTGGAAAAATAGGACTGATATCCCCCCAAAAAAACTTTAGAAAAGTAAAAAACGCTAAGCGCCCCCCCCCCCCTAAAAAAATCTTCGAAACTGTGGTTAAAAAAGTTGTGATATAAAAAACAAACGAGCCAAGAGCTCAACAATGCACACCCACTCACTAGCCTTTTCCCGGGAAAAGCTGCGCTTTCTTTTCTTAGCTCGATTAAAAATGTATGTGTATATAAAATTTTAATCGAGCTAAGAAAAGAAAGCGCAGCTTTTCCCGGGAAAAGGCTAGTGAGTGGGTGTGCATGGTTGAGCTCTTGGCTTGTTTGTTTTTTATATCACAACTTTTTTAGCCACAGTTTCGAAGATTTTTTTAGGGGAGGGGGGGCGCTTAGCGTTTTTTACTTTTCTAAAGTTTTTTTGGGGGGTAAATATATGACATGTACTCGATTTTGCTATGTTATAGAATTATATAAATATAGAATTGTAGTTTATACACAAATTATGCTATAAAATACTTAGATTATAATTTTTTACACTATATACTTTCATTTATATATTTATAACATTATTGAAATATTAAATATTATGATTATCAGATTACATAATTTTTTATGTAATATATTTAATTAATAAAAATTTTTGATTATAGAAATTTTACATTATAGAAATATAAAAAAAAATTACCCACATTTTAATTAGTTTTCAAATTTGATCAAATGTGATTTGAAAGTAAAGTCTGCTCTTTAAATATGTAAAGATCAATAACGCCAGCATACAATAATAAAACGTTTTAAATACTTTGGCCATATAAGTAGAAATATATTTAAAATAAACTATTGTTCAACACCTTACCCTCTTTACTTAAACAAGTAACGATTAATAATGTAAAAAATCAATAAGAATCGTTACTCTTTTCTTGATAATTTATACAACTACACCTGGTTCTTAGTAGTCTGGTCGGAACATCTTTAGTATTAGGATTATAGGTATTATAGAATATTTAGAAGGGGGGGGGGTATTATGTTTATATAACATAAGGTTTCTTGGGGAAAACCGATTACTCATCGGCAAGAAAATGCTGGTGCACATTCCATCTCCAAATGTCCTCCCGTTTATCCAAAATTAGGTGTTTTAAAAGTAGGGCGCTACATAACTACATATTACTCAATAGTTATATACTTTAAAATATAGGTGAACCAGGGGGAAAACGGGGAATCGAGGCAATAAGGGTAAAGGGTATTTTTTCCGAAATATGTTGTCACCTATTGAATTATTTTAAGAACTTTGTCAGTAGACACGGAGTGTCACCTCTATGGACATTGACATCATCCTATGCGCTGTTGTATTATTAACTAATAGCAGGTACATTTTTTACACTGTTTGCAATAACTCGAATTCATATTTGGTGTTTGAATTGTATGTATGGTGTTATTCATAACTCTCGTTTATACCATCTTGTTGTACGTGTTTGAAAGCTAAATAACATTATTTGTTTTTTGTTATCAATACAAAAAACTGAAGCCTAACCCCCGAAACTCAAGAACATGGTTTTGGGGGCAAGACAGGGAGGGGCAATGCAGGGTTTTCAGTGACAGAAGTGTCCTGTCACAACAATCCATTGAAGAGGCGACTTGCTGTCAATATATAATTATTCAGAGGAAGAGTGGATTAGGTACAGTAATAATGGACGGTGGGCTCATAATTCTTATGAGGTGTTGGAGAGTAAAGATGAAGACGCTATTCATTTGTGTTTTGTGAGAAAAGTATTGGGAATTTTTTATTGAAATTAAAATAATTTTTTACTTGTGAACAATTTTAAATTTAATATTTAATTTTGTATACTTTTTAATTCTAGGACTTAGAGCAAAAAGTTATATGTTTTAATGATATTTCAATCAATTTCTAAAGAACCAAATTATAATATTTTATGCACAAAAAACGATTATCATTTCAATTTGTAGTCATTAAATACCACCAAACCTTAACTATTCATCTTGTCCCACCTTCTCTTTATTTCGTTTATTGAAAATATTGGTTGCTTTCGATTAGAGATGTGTAAAAAATATTACCACCATCTAAAACCCCCACACTTAATTAAAACAATATTTATGAAACCGAAAAGCAAATACAATTTGAGTTTGTTTTTTAATCACAAAAAATATATAAGTGGTTATCCTTTGAAATCAAAATCGCGCTTCAATATAATTAAAACAACAACATTTTTCAAATTGATGAAATATTTTCTTTTGCATTATATTGCTCCAATAACTAACTAATTAAAGAAACTTTGGCAAAAAAAATACTTTGACGAAGCATCAAAAGCTAAAGCATATTTGGAATTTAATTTATTTTGAAAAACTCAGCTCAAAAGAAAATATGCTTTTACCTAATCCTGTGGCTTCAAAGAGTAAGAATCTATCAAAACTGAACGGCAAAGGTGAAAGCAGTAGAAGGCGTGCTTTACTTATAATACCATCCTAATTAAATTTAGGGAATCTCTGTAAATTAAATATCTAAATATTTATAAATGAATTAGTAAACGCTGCTGTGGAATTGGGAGGAGGGTTCGGAATTTGTACCTTAATTAAGTACTCTCCCTTTGGAAAACTCAACGTTTTAATGCTAAAGAGACAACAAGTATTTTTTTAAGATCCTCTTTTGATTAATAAAGAATAAGGAGAAACAGTCAAAAAGTAAAAAGCATTTTTCTATCAATCAATAAAATCGAACATTTAAACGTGATGAGATATTAGTTTTATTTAAGATTTTTTTTTAAAATGTATATATATATATATATATATATATATATATATATATATATATATATATATATATATATATATATATATATATATATATATATATATATATATATATATATATATATATATATACAGTATATATATACAACGGTAAAATATTAATCATTATGCAATAATGAGGTGGAATGGCAGGGCATTTGTCCCCGTTTTGTAAATATTTTTAGGAATATAATTTTTACAAACATAATATTATGAAATATTTTAATTAACATACGAAAAATAGTATGTCTAAAAAAACACTATAAATGTTTAGAAGGCATTCATTCCCCACAAACAAATTAAGTGCAAATAACGTTTTACACAGTCGTGTAACTAACTATTTATGTTTTGAAAAACGTGATGATGACGTACATAACACTTTACCTAACCTGTTGTGCATTTTGGAAAAATATGTAAGATTATGCTACGCTTCTCCTGCATCTTACAGTAAACTCGAAACAAATATGTAACATGCCACTTACCTTCATCAAAATATTAGGAACGTCTGTACGAAAAAGATTTCGATCGGTTTTTAAGTTCAAAAATTTTACTACACCGTATAGGGTGTGAATTGGATCCTTCTGTGAAAGTCATGGTAATATGTATGGGATGAACCCCATGATGCATACATACACAATCAAGCACTGAGCTGAAATATAATATAACTGGAGTGAATATTTCCTTTGTGGGAAATTGACGTTAAGGTGGCGCGCGTATGAATACAATTGAGCAATACTTTTGAGCCTGTACAGCACGTTATGTGGTCGCATACTTAATCTCTCCAGGTCTTATTTAACTCAGTGGTGATGCCATGTCAAGGCCATGCAAAAAGACTATGTTTTGCCGTACAGGCAGAAAAGGGTGTAATGCGGTCGCCCACGCCTAATTATCAATCCAGTGAATTTTTAAGCTTAGTGCAATCAAGTGACAAATTTAATATGCTGCCTTAAATAGCTAAGTATTGCTTCAAAGATCCAATACATATAAAAAGTAACTGGGTTAGAATTTGACAGGAATGTAGAATCACCTCATTTTGATTGAAGGTAATGAATCAAAAGGATTTTCAAGTACGAAGAGCCCAAAGGATTGACTCGGTAATTCTGAAGGTATAAGTGGATTTATTCAAAAACTGTCTGAAATTAATTTATTGAATACTTCAAATTAACATTGTTGCTATAGAAGGCATTAGTCAACGGACTATACAGCGTATTCTGCATTACAAGGTAAATAAAATTATAATATTCGGGCAATAAGGGTAGTATCATTACTGACACTAAGACTTCGAGCAATGCTTCTCAACTAAACAGAGACATACTTGTCATTAGACAACAAATGACTGACGTCTTGTGCTGGGGTCAGACTAATACCATTTCCAGCTGTTTTCGGCAGATGGGCAGGTGTTGTGAAAGTTGGTGTAGTGTATGTCATCTTCTAGGAGGCATTTTGTCAGACAATCATTGATGTCAACAGAAATATACTTTACTTCTTTTCGGATCTCATCGATGACGGTATGTTCAGCAGAAAGAATGTATCTTATCATCGTGTGATCTGCGATCAGAAAAACTTTAATTGAATTGCAGGTGGTACTGTAGTGACCACGATGCTGGCTGTATTTAAACATCATACAGAACTGTTCACATTCCATTAAATGCTTTACTACGACGTGCTACACATGTATGTGAATTGTCGTGCTTGGGGTATGCTATACCATTAATGCATTCCCAGTTTAGAAATTTCCACAAAAAATCTCAAAAAAGTCTGTAAAAATACATAGGTATTTGGGACTAAAGAAAAAAATATTCATAGTTTACTACATAATATCTTAAAGAGGGGCACATTACCCTGAAAATGATCAAAACACAGGATTTTTTTATTAGCTTAAATTACTTATACGGCATTTCTCAACTTTCACATCTTAATCACAGATTTAATATATTGATGAGATTATTTGCTTTTATATTGGCTGACAAACCGTTAAAAGTTCGGGCAAGTTGTATGCTAGAATGACTAAATGACCTAGACGACCGCGCTAAGATGACCGTAGTCAAAAGAAACGCCGATTTAACTGAATTGGATTTAGGTGGGACACATTGGATTTAGGTGGGTGTACATTTCGGGCTGCCTATATCTGTCCTAATTTCAGAGACTTAACACAGCCACACACATCCATACTCATACATACACACATACACCTAGTTAGTTTTTAACCAAGGTCAGATGATGAGGTACCACCTGATCTGGCACTCAATACAACCCTAATAGGCGTCAGGAGATTGAAACCCGATCAGATTTATCGTGCACAAGTTCGTTACAATGTGAGGAGAGTTACGTCACTAAGCTATTTTATGACCACACCAGGATTGGTTAAGAGAGGTTATTCAGAAGGGCGGAGCTAATCTCAATTGGTGGGTATAGTAATTCATGCAGAATTTCAGCCCCCATCCCAAGAGACCACCGTGGGAAATCAACTTGTGAATTTTACTCCATCGACTACCGATTCCATATCGATCTGGACGTCGGAAAAGTCCCGATGCCATGATCTACGGCGGAAAAGGGTCCAACTACATGAGCTACGACGGAAAAGTCCCGATGCCATGCTAAGACGGAAAAGTCCCAACTTCATGAGCTACGACGGAAAAGTCCCGATGTCATGCTAAGACGGAAAACTCCCAACTACATGAGCTACGACGTAAAAGTCCCGATGTCATGCTAATTAAGTTAAAAAAATCGTAGCTCATGAAGTTGGGAAAAGTCCCAACTTCAAAACTTAAAGGAGATGCAAACGACATGTTTTCTGACAAAGGCTTCATGAATGGTCGTTCCGAGAAGCAAGATGTAATAGAATGTGCTCCAGTGGTGTCGGAAAAACATTACTTTAGTAGTTTAATAGAATTAACTAAGGATTCCTTTCCAATTAAGGTTGAAGGTATTTACCGACAATTGATTATTCTTAAAACGAGATTACTAAAAGCATTGCGTTTAGCCACCAAGTCACTGGATTTAGGTGTATCCTTTGCCACATTACAGACCTTTATACGAGGCAAATATCCATATCGAATACAATGAAGTATTCCTTCTACCATGTGCAACTATGGCGGAGATATTGGTGTCTTTCACCTTGGAACTATGCCATATGCGCTCTAGGTACTGTGTATGTCAAGATAACCACTTCTAAACAGCGAGACACGGTAAGAAAGCATACCATGTACTTACGCCGAGTATCTCGTTCAAAAAGAATAATGCAAATAGTTCTCTGATAAATGCCTAACGCTAAGCCTAATATAGCTATAGCGTTCTATCATCACTGTGTTTACTTTTGGCGACCAAAAAAAAAGATTGCCTAATGTGGTCTTATAAACAATCTGGTCCAAATTTGGCGTGCAGTGAAGATTTATTCTATGTAGGATTTTAAAAAAATTATAATTTGACATGCCAAGGATTTGTAAAAGTTTTTATCCGCCATGTATTTTTTCTTCTTACATACCTGATTGGGCTTGTAAAATAAAGTCCATAACCTTTTCATTGAAGATATATTTACAAAATTTAGTATTGCAAACAGGAAAAACCTTTTTAGATATATTTTGGGCAATCTAATTATTGAAACAAACTGGAATTATGCCCCACACCAGCTAACACTTAACTATGAAACACTTTAGACATCTGGATCTGAATGTTTAATATTTTCAAAAAATAAAATGAGGCATCCTGAACATTTAAACTAGGGAAGCTCTGATATTCAGTGTACCGTCTATTTAACAGTCAATCAGATATTCGGTTAGGTTCTGAATAATTTGGCATTTTAATTATTTTTGTATAAATTTGTAAAGTGCCTAAACATTTTTATATAATAATTTAAAAGTAAAAATTATCACAATAAAAAAATATATATTGAATAAGATTAAAAAGAAGATTATCAAAACACATTACATTCTTGCTTCAAAAGTGACATAATCAAAAACTAATGTTTGAGTTATTTAAACTTTGAAAATGGAACTGTAGAGTGCAGTTGTGTCGCTCTTAATTGCCGTCAAGCAATTGTTTAAAAAAAGTTTTTGCCATTTCCGAATACACAATGATTTTGAGCTTTCAGTTTTGAAGCAAGAGTGTGACAAGATTATTAAAAATTACTTAAATCTCATCCAACACCAAATTATCACTTAAGCCGGGTTATCATGTAAGTTTAATATTAATGTGATAGGGCTTGCATAGTAAAATGGCTTAAGCGAAGAAATATAGTTTTAATGGAGATACTGGAGATAATACAATTAGTAATTGAAACCAAAATATAATACCTATGGGGCCGAATATTTAGAACACACACATTTTTAAATTGCAGCCAATTACGATTTCTCTCATAAGCATTTCTTTTCTAATTCACTATTATTTCACTAAGTTGATTAAACAAGATTTGGAGAAAAGAATAAACTAATTAAATTAGCCTTTTATGAAACTTATAGGATGGATTAAAAATGTATTGTGAATTTAGAGTGTGGGATGAGAATACATTATCAGTAAAAAAAAATCACAAGTTTTAAAATTTAATAAAAAGTTTAGTTGGTAAAAATTTACTGTACGGTCACCCTTGGCGACTTTTTCAAAATCTTGCCAAAGTCGCCATTTTGCACGAGCGAGATCTAAAGAAAACAACTGTTGTCCAATAGGGTTGCTGCAATTCCTTGTAGGGTCAGAGGGGGGGTTGCCATTTAAAAAAAATATCGCCAAATGTGGAAAAAATCAAGCCAAGAGTGACCGTACAGTAAATCTGACCCGTTTAGTTTTATAAACCAATATTTTATATTTTCCTTTTGCAAAATAATGAAGAAATTAAGTCTATAGTTGAAATACATTCAAAAGATTTGAATTTTAAATTAAGAGAGCATTATTTTTCTTTTAAATCGTAACTTAAATGCAAAATTTTGTAATTCTTACTTTCAATTAACGACTTTTGGCCTTGGCAGCTTTTCTAAAAATCCTATATTCGCAAGGCTAAAAGGTTGCTTATCGACAAAAACTGGTTTGGTTGCCAATCAAAGAACTCCATTTCCCCCCTGCATCGCCATTTGGAGGCGGGTTCCATAGGGCAACCATAATTAGGCAAGGTTAAAATTAGGGCAACCATAAAAGACAGATTAACCATGAAATGTTATATTGTTGTATATTGACGGTAAGTTTTTATTTTTGGATATATTTCACATTTCGGTATACTGTAAATAATTTTATTTATGACTTTCACTTCAGCACCGATGTTTCAAAAAGTTATTTACTTCAAATGTGATAATCGAAAAATATGCAATGTGCTTAAATTACAGTTAATGATAAAATTATCCAGCCAATGTGAAAACTAATAGCTGTTAAACTCCATTTTGATTTTAGTTATCACTGTGTTTTGTACAATTATAATCAGGTGCCTTAATCAACTGCTCCAGGGTTTGCATGCAAGTACCATAGTCGACTGCTATAAGGGGTACCAGCCACAATCCTAAGTAATCGGAGGCCGGAGAATACAATTGTTCGGGGTACACATTGAGGTCTGCGAGATTAATGCATGTTATGTGTGGGCACTTAAAACTTCTAACTGGATGCCGCTAGATTTTTTTCTTCATTAGTTTAACTGTGATTTGCCTACTGTACATTCATGTGTTTAAATCATGTTTATAGAGTTGATATGAAAATCATTTTATAAATAAATAAACATTTGACAACTTTTTTGTCGCCAAAATATATGGCAAGAAAAAATCATACTACTCTTGTTCCATTACCTTACATATTTGGAAGCCATGGCAGAAACTTGGCCAAGTAGAGTGGAAAACAGGGTATATTCAGCTGCATTCAAGGTAATGGCTACACTGGTAGGTCCCCCTCCTTGGAGCGAAGGCTAACATGAAATGTAAAGAAAAAAAAATTATAAACGGGAACTTCTGGTAATACATTTTATTCAGTTAAATTACGGTGAAAAGCAACCCTAGGCCACTTTTCGAAAATTAACCAGTATTCTTAACGCTGACCATACTTGGCAACAAAAACTTGTCTTGTTGCCAAAAACTGTTAATTGTTTTGTTCTTTTTGCCGATCAAAGAAATGCTTTTTCCCATGCAGGTCTGCCAAAAAGAGCCACAGAATTGGCGGGAAAACAGGGTTACCATTCAATACAATTTAACCATATAAGTGTATTTTTAACCATTCCCATGTAATATTCTTTCTAAGCTAATAGAAATAGGGTCGAAATAGCATAGTTAATTGTATTAATTAACACAACTGTAGATGATTTAATATTATTCTGAAATAGTACAGGAATCCGAATAATAGAATTTTATTGGTTTCAATGCAAGAGATTGAGATAAAATAATCTTGTTTGATAACAATGTAAAAAAAGGTACAGATGTTGTATAGGACATTTGGCGCGCAATTTGTTTTTGGCTTGTTTTATAGGAGCGATAAATTTAAAGTATGACAACCCCACCTGACATTGTTGGTATTTTCTGATTCTTGTGGCGACTTTCAATCTACGACTTTTTTCGTCGTCTACAAAAAAAAACCGCGCAAAATGTCCTATACTACATCTGTTTTTAAAAAATAGCATAGGAAAATAACTTAGATTAAATTGGTGGGGTTACAACAACATTAATCCACAATATTGTACATGTTAGAGTATCATGTACGCATTGGCACCGAAACGAGTATATACTGACATACATATTTTCATCCAAATAATCTGTTTTTTCATAAAAAGATTGTAGAAAAAATTATCAAATGCTAAATGTCATATTTTCTTCTCCAAACCGCTTTGAAATAAGTTCTGGGGGGCCGCTGTTTCGTAACCCTACATTTCAGCGAAGGATGGGAAAAAAATATGCATTTCAATTTAACATCAAAAGTATCATGTTCGCTTCATATGAGAATGATTTCTTGTATTTTTAGAGCATTTTATAGTTACTTTCGACAAAGTCGTTTTGTGAAATCGCAATAACGTGCATTTGCCTCTTCACGGGTATTTGAATATAATTTCCAAATAGTACCAACAAAGAAAAAACGGGACATCTATCTGAAATAAGTTATATAAAATGTATACACATAATTTAAATAAAGTAGTACGTACCTATTTCGTTGATAAAAAATTTATGGTTTAAAAAATCCACGGAAAAACGTGTTGTTGTTTTGATGATACTCTGGAACCAGCGGGAATTATAATCTCTTTGACGTAGTACGCATGCGCGTTGAAGTTGTAATCTTCTTCGAGGATATCTAATGGGAATACCATGAATTTCCATATGGGGGGGGACCATATAGAACCATGTCAATCTATGTGAATTTCCTTTTCATTTTGAAATAACTAATAAATAAGAAATCAGAATATTAAACTGTTTTATCTTGAGTGAAAACTTATTAAAATAGTATTGTAACACTAAAATCACTTCCATTAAGTAACTCTAAGCGTTATATTCAACGAAATTGATCATCTGGGTTCAACATGGGTTGTTGGTGGGCAGATGGGCCCACACGAGCCCAGCTATCCCATGTGGGTCCCACGTCGGCCCATGCGAATCCCATGTACGTGTGCTACCTGGGCCCCAACCCTAAGTTTCTACTGCCATAATGAACTTAATTTGTTAATAAAGCACCGCTTAGAATTTATGTGTATGATATGTATTTCTTTCACAACAACATTATTCACAATGAAACTAAACAAAAAAATAACACAACACAAAACAAAATGTACTAACCCAAGTTTACAGCAATTAATATCACTGAACTCTAACTGTAACTTCTGGAACGTTCAAAACCAGTTCATGGGAGAGGTTGAAGTCAAACTGTAAGTAGCCATACTATATCCCAACTAATTTTTAAAAGTAATTTTGTGGATGTCTTACTTCTCAAACCATTATAGAAATGTTAAATATATTTTTATTTATACATATATAATCAATTTGTATATCGCCAAAAAACAAAGTTTTTTTTTTTGCTGCTTCTCCACTTATTATTGGTTAAAATGTATTTCAAATAATAAACATTCAAAATCGCTCTTAATGGAGAAAAAAAATTAATAACCATAGGCACTCCAATTCTGCATATTTTAGCATGAACAATATATGAAAAATTGAGGTAGAAATATAATTTGAGTACACTTTTTTAACCCTCAATTTTCTGCAAGTCAACAAACTGCCTTGCCCAATCCAGAAGTTACAGTTTGATATTAGTGCTTAATTTTTCCCATTGTTGTTATTTTTTTCCGGGCATTATATTCGAAATCTTTAATACTAATGCTTCATAATATATTTGAAACACTTATGAATAGTGAGGACATAAATGTATTTTCATGTGAATGAATAGAGAAATTTACGTGACATTGTTCACAGGTCTTTCCTTCGCGATAGGCCCCGAACTGTCGCCAATAGCTCAATATGCAGCTCTAGTGCGACGTTAATTACTCAAAACCAAACCAAAAAATCTAAATTTTGAAACAATTTAAGAGTTTTGTTTTAAAAATGTAATTTAATTTTTGGTTTTTTTTTTAGTTTGGGTTAATTAACGTCGCACTAGAGAGCAGCTGCGTATTGGACTATATTAGTGACGGTCCGGGGCCTATCTTGATGGAAACACCCGAAGAAATGCCTCGTAATTATTGCACAGTGATGAAATATGTCTAAATTTTCATTGATTGGTGTAAAACGAACTTTATCCAAACAAAAATAGAAAAAAAAACTAAATTTTGACTATTTTTTTAAATGTTTGCATTATTAAAATGATTCGCCGTATAACTAAAACAAGGATCAAATAAAAATTACCACCATAACTATAAAAAATAATTTAATAATTTTTTGTTTTAAATACTGAACGTTTTGATTTGATGGATAAAGTTGGTTTTACGCCGGGCCTAATCACATATTTTTTTTATATAAATATACGATACTAAATTAAAAACATATTTACGCTAATGCGCATCATCACGCATTTTCATTTAATTAAATCCGAATGGTATTAATTTCAATTAGTGCTAAAAAGTCTCTCGAGAGGTAAATTAAGTTAAATATCATTAAATCAGAGGTGACGTGAAAGCTTTCCCTAATCCCCCATCCAATGAAAAAATCCTTCTTAAAATTTCAGACGTAACTAAATAAAATGTTCATCTAAGTAAAAGCTAAAGTGTGTTACATCAGATTTTTTTATGTTACGCATTTTGAAAATAGGGAAAGTGCATAATTTATGTCACATTGGTAGATGTCAAGCAAATATGACATTTTATAGAGGAGATAGTTTAAGAGGAGAAGGTTATATATAAAACATGACAGGATAAGAGGGGGTCCAGTTTTCCCTTGATTCAACGATAGAAAGCTTCGTTGTGTGAAAATTCGATACGTGAATTTCTGAAGCATGTATTTTGAGTAAATGGGCTTTGCGAAAAGGCCGCGGCTTCCTTTTATCTTCTTAACTCATACATCAAAATATGATTGATGTACAAAATGTTAGAAGAAGGTTGCAATGGGACGTACAAAAAAGAGGTATTTTTATATGGGGAGTTTTTTTCTCACCATCTATATCAAGTTATGTCGCTTTATCGGTGTCCTGCAGCCCGCTCTATGGATGGGACTCGAACTCGCAGGAGTCTTCATAAATCATTATGTTTTGAAGATAGATCTATACTTTCCCACGAGATATTACTGGAATCTTAACTATTCAGCGAACTCTTTATTTAATTTTATTTTTCATTTGACCGCACAACTGGTATTTTCTTTAAATTTAAATAAACTATTAGGATCATGTACATCCCCTCCCCTCCCAAATATCATCATAATTTGTATTGTACTTTGTATTATTTATACATCTGAATATTGGTTTTTTTGGACTGCGTCGATTACTGATTTAAAAACCTTTGTTTTTTACAAGATGTTTAATAAGTGTTCCATAATTGACTAACACACGGGAAGAGAAAATTATTAAAACATCATTTTTAATAATTATATAGGTCATTTGAATATCTCAAAACATATATTTTAAAATTGACAATTTTACTAATCTTTTGTTTTCGTTAATAGTTTTCGGTGTTTAAAAAATATATTTTTAACAAACATTTTGAAAGGTCATTTTACAGTGTTTCCGGATATTGTGTTTTTTGGACAGCGTCGATTACTGATTTAAAAACCTTTGCTTTTTTATGAGATATTAAGTGTTCCCTAATTAACTAACAAATGCCAACAAATATAAAAGTAAAGTAAAATAATAATATTTGATTTTTGATCGAGTAACAACGATGTCTATTTTTAAACTCGGCCTGTCGGCATATGTTTGTTATTCAGTTACGACCACACGCGTAGTTCGATTTTCTTCAAATTTGACATGAATGTTCCATAAAGTTATGAAAATCGACGTATATGTATATCTTCTTCTTTTTATTTTTTGGTCATGAGGTCTACTGTTCCCAGAATTACTAGTTAAATTGTAAAGAATATGTGCAATAATAATTTTCACGTGGTTTTGTATGCCCCTGATATACATACAAACGCCGATACTTGAATCATATTATGTAATGTATGTGTGTTTTATTTCCAGCTTGCTTTTAGAATAACTCTGTGACTTGGAACAATAACGACAAATGTCAAATTAATTTTTTTTTAAATGGCTTTACAGTTTGAGGGTTTAGTATCGTTGCATTATAAAGGAAATCAGAGAATTGCTTAATTTGAAGGATATGAGAAGACTTCCGACATTGATTTATATTTCATTTAGTAGTTTAAAATAGATATATTGAAAATAATTTTAAGAAGTCATCTACGTATCAACGTATTTATGTATCTACGAATCTACGTTTCAATGAATATAAATATCCCTGAATACTTTGTTATAGGAGTTAATCAATCTACATTCGTTATTATTATGATGAAATTTATTGATTTTGAAGTGTTGTATGTAAAACTACAATGTCTTCAAATAGTTAACTTTTTTGTAGAAAATCAGATATAAATTTTTAAACATTGTAATTAATCTACTGTAAAGTATTTTTCGAAATCACATCGGATTCATCATGTAAAATTATAATTTAATATAAAAAAATGTGTCATTTATAAATACAATTAAAATAGTATTAAATAATATATATATGTATTAAATGTATAATTATATAACATATTTTTAACTTATGCTGTACTTTCAGTTACCTTTACATATAATGGCATCTTATGAAAATAGTTGCTGCGCTAAATTTTAAAGGGTTCCTTATCCATTTACTACACACCCTGATTATTAAAAATAAACAGAAAAATAAAAAAGGCAGTTTTTTAATTAATTACCCGAAAATCTAAAAGTTGCACAACCTACTGTCAGTTTTCAAAGACAAGAGGGATAAAGAAGCTTAAATTGATTTTCTTCCAAACTAAGATGCTTACGGGTAACAAAAACAGTTTTCCTTCATTTTTTTTAATAACACTGATTTTCTATATTCTTAACAGCGAATTCTAAAAAAAATGGTAAAAAAATTTAATTTTAATAGATTAAAAATATTTACTACCTATGCTATGTTAGTTTTTAAGTAAATAACGTACAACACTTTAGTTTGGTAGAAGTTATTCTAATTTTTTTTAATTAAAAAAGTTTGTTTTTGGTCTTCGAAAAAATTGTTTAAATTGTCCAAATTGTTGGAACGTGTAATACAACGTTTATACTTAAACTAGATGTGTGGTTCCGGTTTTCTAGGAATCTCGTAAAAGGGCAACTGGGGAACTGACATTTAAATATATGAGTTGCCCCAGCCGGGAATCGAACGTGCGGCCTGCGTCTTGTCCTGAAGTTCCAAGCGCTGCTATACAAGCAACAACACAGACACGTTTTAACTAGATATTTGAAATATTTTTTTAATATGTTTCTGAAGTATTTTTTATATTGTTTAAATTAATTAAAATAACGAAATGGAATTTTAAAAATCCTAACTTCAGGTGCACATATTGACGGTGAAGAGTTGACCGAGCGTCAGCGATAGCTGAGCTTTCAGTATTTCATATGTTTGAAGGTTTGGTTGTCATGCAGTCACGACCAAACGCCTGGTTCGATTTTCTTCCAATTTGGAATGAATATTCCTTGAAGTCATTAAAATTGACGTATACTTTTTTTGGGGGGGAAGTGGGGGTGATTCCCCCTAAAAAATCATTTTATACCCAAAGGAAGTAGGGGTTTACGATCGACATACAAACATTTTTCTTTTATTGACCGAGCGTTAGCAAGGTCCCCGTTTTTTGTTACGCATTTACAACCAAACGCGTCATTGTTTTTTTTTAAATTGGCATGAATGTTTCTTGAAATCATTAAGATCGACGCATATATTTTTTAATCATTTTTTAATATATTTATTTTTGTATTTTTGCTTATTGTTTTTGTTATTATTATTTATTTATTTTTATCGCTAGGGCTACTGTTCCCAGAACTAATAGTTATAGACTATGCAGACATTTTGATAAATCTGATTTTTTTTTATCCTTTTTAGGTAGTTATTATAAAAAAATATGTATAATTTTATTAAATACATTTGAAACAATAAATTGTTCCATTATAATAAATTGCCATGCTCCGCGATCTAATAAAATCATGATAATTATTTTTCAAGAATTATAGGCCTAGCCTTTATAATCAATACAAATATTTTTTGTAATCATAAGTGTTTTTTATTGTTACGTAAAAAACTAAAATTAATTTATTTTGGTTGTTTGTTCCGCTATTTAATACATATGCATCATTAAAATTAAATGGTAAACTGTCCTAATTGAATGTTTAATATTTTATATTCAAACATGTAAAATTTAACAAAATGCCAACAATGTTAACAACTTAATCCTAAAGTATGCAATTAAAATTCGCGAAACAATTATTTAAAAACTACTTCCAAAATCTCAAATTAAAACTTAATTTACAAACTCAATTACGAAGAGTAAAGTTCTATGGACTTATACCAACTTCATGCAAGCCAGAGTCACTGGAAAGTCACCACAGAGCTTCTGTTGACAGGAACATCAGGGAAATTCCCATTTTAGAGTAATTAAAACTAATCAGAGCGTGAGATCAGCATTTAAAAAATGAATTACCGACGTTTGCCCCTATTATTTGATAAGATGCCCCCTTGTGAGAACCCTGCGCAGCGAGCGTAATTTAGATGACAGTTCCGCACGCTTGAAGTAAAGTTGATTGCATTAAAGAAGAGTTGGAGGAATGGGAATTTTTGCATATTTGGCTAGACTTGTCCCGTCAACTTTGATGGATGAAAATAGTCAAAGAATGGGAGAGAAAAACAACTGATCTCTTCGAAGCATTAAGAGAGCAGAGTGCTTTGTCAGGACGTTGTAGATATATTGAAAAATTTGAGTTTTTGCAAGGGTCGTTGAAGATTGGAACTAATTAATGGCGTTGAAGTTATTTACTTAATTTTCTCAAAGAACTATATAGTTCAATATGCAATACTTAAATTAAGATTTTTAATAATACTGTAAACGGGGGTTAATTTACTTCATCATTTTGCATTTCCCAATTTTAGTGAAGTGTTTGAGTATCACTTAGTGCAGCTAAAATTATGTTCTGGGTACGCATATATTTTGTGATAACTGACGATTTTTATAACTTATAATTTTTTTAATTCATTCTTGTTTATTATTATTTTTTCTCTGTGTAGTAACGTTGGACGCGGTGGTGGTAAATTAAATAGTTAAGCTTGATTGGAGTAAATAAAACCATTTAGTTCTTATTCAGCACCGTAAAAAATGGAAGATTTATGTTGCTGTCCGAAATATTCAATTTCTTCTACCAAAACATCAATTTTAAAAACAAAATTTTTTTAAGTGATTCCTAAGGTTCCCTTTTTTCATAACACTTAACGAATTCTATTGATTTATTCGTCCAAGTTTCGTTCGTAAACTTCAGTGGAATAAATAAAAATAAATGGGGTATAAATTAATAGAAAACACAAAATATACTTAAATAGTAATTACATTTTAATGCAAATTCTTCTCTTATGGAAAAACATAGTACACCATTACGAACATCTTATTAGGGTAGGTCAATAGGTACCTATATGTAACTTACATTTATTTGATTGACTAGTAAATTAGAAGAACTTAAATTTTTCTACTAAGTTTTACTTTACTATTCTAAGGTTTACTTCACTTCAACAGTGGAGGTAAATTAACCTGGAATAATGGCCCGGAATGAGCTTGGTGAGCAAAATGATTTGTAACATGAATTATAAACAAAATATCTGAAAGAGAGGGTAAAAAACGCCTTACCGTTAGTTAGAAGTGTTACCAACCTTGACAGGAAAAGTATATTATTGACTTCTTTCACTGAATGTTTTGAATTTTTTTAAATGTAAAACGTTTTCAACAGGCGGAGGGAAATAACATTGCAAGGAGTACAGTAACTCCCGTTGACTGTACTATTTTATGTATGTTTGAGAATATTGCGGTAAAGCCATTTTCTGATTTTTCTAAAAAATTACATACATTTAATTCTATTTTGTTTATTAATTAAGCAAATATTTAAAATTCCATTAATGTAAGAGTTACTCGTGTGTACATTATTTTCTATATTCATGCATCTAGCTTTGATGTACCTATTTTATTCAATATATTTAATCCTACCAATTTTTATCCATCGTGTGTTTGTATCTAACTATGAAGTGAATGTTATTAATTTTAAGATTGCAATATTTTTAAAATTAAATTAATATATGTAAGAAATGGGATGTAGATATTTTCGATGGAATCTCAATAGTTTTTATTTATATATCAGTTAATTTAATACCAAAACAAATTATTTATATACTAAATTGTATTATGTATTATAACTGAAATTTAAGTATTTTTACGTTTTACAACCTTACACACATCGGAAATTTAAAGCAACTTGCAATATTTTTTTAAAGTTATTTTTCAATTTTCATGTAAACATTTTAAACTGAACCCTTTATAATCATTTTAATAAATATGATGGCAAATATTACATATTTAATTAAATATGTTTACATGAATTTACATTAAAATTATTGTGATTATACCTAAAAGTCAAAAACTAAATTATGATACACCACTTATTTAAATCTAATTAATCATATGTGTTAAACTAAAACTGGAAGAAAATCATAAAATTAATCAGACATACAGCACACTTGACAATTAGCTCATATCAATCAAATTACGTGAATTCTTTTAGAAGCTTCTTAAAAAGTTTTTTTGCAACAAAGGCAATTTTTTTAAATGCTAACATATACACTAGCAAAGCATATAAAAGTAGGAAAAAAATCAGAGTTCTTCACTATCCCATTTTTTTAAACCGATTCCTTCCTATTAAAGAAAACCATCGTTCTCGAACGCTGTTTACACGAACATAAAAAACCTCAACAACACTAAATGCGAGTTGGAATGTACTTTGTCTACATTGCTTTTTTCTTCGTTCTTTTATTTCCACGACGCCATTGTTCGATCTATAGGAAGACTTCCCGAGGATAGTTGCTCCTGAAAGTCTATCACCCCCAGGTGGTATGAAAGGCGTTCCCCAGGGTTGCATGGACTATTCCAACTCTCCATGTGCAGCAGGGATTGTCCACATGAGAAGAAAAACAAATCGACTGAAGAAAGAAGAGAAAAAAATATATTCCTAGGAACAATAAGATCAAGATAACAAGAGGTGTCGAAAAGGAAAGCTGTCCAAAATAAACAGAGGACTTTTATGCAGTGGAGCTAATCCTTAAGCAAAACTTTGGGGATTCTGAAAACCAACATGAGAGCGCTTCGAAAGTACGCTGTTTATTGTCGGATCCGAATGCGACTCTAAGCTATGGTCGTAAACAATGCGGAACTGTTTCGAAGAAGGAGATGGTTCCAATTGTTTTGATAACTTTTTTTTGTTTCGGAATAAGCTAGTGTAGGTTTTTTCAATATATATTTCTTTATTCCAAGGAAAATGGTAATGGTATTCGATCAAAAAATTTTAATGTCTGGGAATCTAAGATGCATTTCAACATTAAAATAAAAAGTCATGTTTATTAAAATCTAGCAAAAATAGCAGTACTTTGCACGGTGTTAGTTTATAAATAAATATTCTATTAACAAAAAAAAATTATAGCAATTTTAATGGGTTTTACAAATATTTCAATTTTTCAAAACATGGAATGGGTCAAAAGAATATGAAGCAAAACAATTAAGTTATAAAATATCAGTTCCTATTCAGCATATTAACACAAAATAAAGAAGAGAACACTCTTCTGAACTATAATTATAGGGTTGCCAAACGATGATTAGGATCGGTACAACATATGCTGCTATTAGTTCTGCATTAGTTAAACTTATATTTTTACGTCAATTGGAAAATACACATATTGACAATATTTTTATAGCACAAATCCTCTTCTACTTAAGACTTATTACCATTTTAAAATCTTCCTCCTATTAAAACTATGTTTTTAATTGTTTTCTTTAAAATCGGATAAGTTAATGCGCAAAAAAATACAAAACCCAAAATATTATTTTATTAGTATAGATTTAAAGACATTTTGATTATTTATGTGATTCAAAAGTGAGGGAAATGGGTATTTGTTTTCGTATGAAATGTTTCGTATAAAAACATATTATTGAAATATTTTTAGTCAAATTGGTAACTTAAATAGTATAGAAGAAATAACAACCATTTGCAGTTTTGACGTCAACTTTAATTTTTTCTCTTGAAGATCAGAAATTGGAACACTATTGCCAGAGACAGAAAGATAAAGGATGGGAAAAGCTATTAGAGAAGGTCACGCCACATAAAGGATTTTCGAGCCAATAAGGATGGTGATGATTTAATTTGTTACGCAGAGGATTTTTTCCTAGAGCAGCACACGTAGAGGATTTCATTTTATCTTCTAATGGGTTAAACAAATGGCGTCCATTTTTGTAATCAAAATACAGTCTCCCTGTTGCCAGTTTTTTTTTAAAGCAGGTACGTAACTTAATTATATTAACATATATTGAGTGTTAAATGTATGGCAGTTAATTATTTTCATTTATAAGCTTTAGGAATTCATAATATTATAGAATAATTTTACTTTTGTTTAAAATTGTTATTTTTTTAAGAATTTCATAAGTTTTAGTACATTGTAAAAAACTTCCGAGTAAGATTACAGCACAGGGTGCTGGTAAAAGTAATGCCTACTCACTGTGCTTTATTTTTACAGTTTGCTGCATATAATTTTGTGCTGTACTTTTTAATTACGCGTGCTGTATTTTTACAGTTTGGTGTAAAATAATTTTGCTGTACTTTTTTAACACACGTGCTGTATTTTTACAATTTGCAGTAAACTACGTGGGCTGTAGTTTTTCACACATGTGAAGTAATTTTACAGTAGCTGTAAAATCATTTTGCTGTACTTTTTAATCACGTGTGTTGTAATTTTACAGTAGCTGTAAAATCATTTTGCTGTACTTTTTAATCGCACGTGCTGTATTTTTATAGTTTGTTATAAAATATTTTTTTCTGTAATGTTCTCTTGCTTGTGCAGTGTTTTTACAGTAGCTGTAAATAAATTCCTTTTATTTCTCTTGACCGGATACTGCATTTTTTTAATTACAATGTATTTTTATTTTTTCATAGATCACTTTTTAGTATGCTATGAAAAAAGAAAACGCTCTGTAATTAAAAAAAAAATGCAGCAACCGGTCAAGAGATATACAGCAATAGGCAAAAAAAACAATGAAATGTTTTTGCAGTTACTGTAAAAAGATCTGTACTTTATATGGGTAAAATAAAAATTACAAGGCAACACAATTCCTATCATATTCAGAGAACAGACAAACGAAAATTGTTCGTTTATGAAAATATTTATTTAAAAAAAGGCATTTAAACAGAGAAAACTAACTATAAATTCAAATTGAATATGCTAATAATCGTTATGTATAATTATGAATGGAAAAACACGAACAAATAATTTTAATTTTAGATAAATATTTATGATATATAACATTTATACAAAACTTAGTTAAAAAGATATTTTGAACTATTTTATGAATGTGCATTGAGTTCCTAATAAAATATTTTTAATATCCCCATACAAGTTTTTAAATATTTATTTTCTGAAATGTTTATTACATTTTTGGCTGTTTAGGTATTTATTTATCGAGGTTTATGTTACACAATTTTCCTAAAATACAGATTGCTGCTATTCGTAAATAATCGAAGTTAGTTAAATCCTGCACATCAAACAAATATATAAATTTGTCTGGATTTTAAAACATTGCCAAACGATGTCCACTAATGAAAATCGGCTTTATTCTCAATTATCTACATACATATAAAAAAACTACAGAGAGTTTCCAAGTCCAGTACTTATACTCGAACCCCGATTATTTGGAAACCCTGAATAAGTCGCGTTATTGCCGTTTGAGACAGAAATTATTTTCAGAAAACAACATACAGAAGTATATGTGCGCTATAAATTGGATACATTAATAATAAATTACTTGTCACTTACTTTAAATATCGGGAAATGCCTTTACTTGATCCTATATTTATAGCACATAGTGAAATCATTAACGATCTTCATTGTCAACACATCATATAATAACAAATCTTCCTTGCCACCCAAGAGCCTCAGTTGGTAAGGCGTTCAGCTACTAATCAGAGCATTGGTGGTTCGAATCCGTGAAATGGACTTGACATAGAAAAGTAAAAAAGTAGTGATCCTGCGATCGGAGGGTTGCCAGCTTCGCTACAAAAATACTAGAAAGTCGCCCAGAATATCCAACAAATTATACTGGCGTGTATACGGGACTGGTGCACGATAAATCTGATCGGGGTCCAAAGTCCCGACGTCTATTGAAGGCGTTGGGTGCCAGTTCAGGTGTTTCCTCGTCATCTGACCATGGTTCTAAAATAACGAAGGGCGTGTATGAATGTGTGTGTGAATGTGTATGTGTTCCCGGGAATTTCCTTCGAGATTGACTCCGAACCGTCGCCAATAGCCCACTGTGTAGCTCTAGTGCGACGTTGATTAACCAAACCAAACCAAAGTCTTGCCACCCAAAGCGTTTCAAATCAAGCGCCAAAAAAAAATGATTTATGCACATGCCAAAAGCTTTATGGTTTTCTTTAGTTAATTAACGTCGCACTAGAGCTGCACATATGTCGCTATTGGCAACGGTTGGGAGCCTATCTCGAAGGAAAGACCCGGGAACGATGTCTTGTATTTTTAAACCATGGTCAGATGACGAGGAAACACCTGAACTGGCACCCAACGCCTTCAATAGACGTCGGGACTTTGGACCCCGATCATATTTTTCATGCACCAGTCGGCAGATTTATTATGCAATTATCGGCGTGTCCCGTATACACGCCGATGATTTATTCTTGACGACATTCCTAGTAATTTGTAGTGAAGCTGGCAACACTACGATTACAAGATCATTACTTTTTTTACTTTTCTTAGTCAAGTCAGTCGCACAGGATCGAACCGGGAACCCTTCGATTCCCAGCTGACGCCTTTATCCACTGGGCTATCCGGCCCTCCCAAAAGCTTTATGACAAGTAAGTGAGAGAGGGGCCACCAATTGTCCAGTGAATAAATGCGTTAGGTTAGTAATCAGAGGATTGAACGATGTCATTTTTTTGGTTTTGTTTACTTAACGTCGCGCTAGAGTTGCACATTGGGCTATTGGCGAGGGGTCGGTGACTATCTCGAATGAAAGATCCGGGAACAATTTCTCGTATTTTTGGACCATGGTGACGAGGACAACACCTGAACTGGCACCCGACGCAACCGCAATAGGCGTCAGGACATTGGTCCCCGATCAGATTTATCGTGCACCAGTCCCGTAGATTGGATGAAGGACTTGACAAAGAAAAGTAAAAATGTAGTGATCTTGCGATCGGAAGGCTACTACTACCGCCTTCGCTACTATACTAGGAAGTTGTTTTAAATATCCAATAAATTATATTGGCGTGTATAAGGGACTAATGCACGAAAAATCTGATTGGGGTCCAATGCTCTGAGGCCTATTCAGATTGCGTCAGGTGCCACTTCAGTTGTTGTCAGCGGCATCTGACCATGGTTCAAAAATATGAGGCGTCGTTCCCGGGTCTTTCCTTCAATATAGACTCCGAATCGTGGCCAATGACCCATTTTGCAGCTCTAGTGCGACGTTAATTAACCAAACCAAACCAAAGCTTTGTCGAAGTGAACCTTCGTATAATTATAAGACGTAATCTGACCATGGTTCAAAAATACGAGGCATCGTTCCCGGGTCTTTCCTTCGAGATAGGCCCCGAACCGTTGGCAATAGCCCACTGTGCAGCTCTAGTGCGACATTAATTAAACAAACAAACCTATAATTATAAGTTCTTTGAAAGTACTGGTCTCGAAGCTAATTCGTTAGTAATTTCCACTAAACTCTAACTGTAACTGCTGGAAGGCTCAAACCTTGTTTCCTCTACAGGCGCGTTGAAACCAATTGAAAGCTGCCATACTGTGCCCCAACATTTTTTTAAAAATGATTTAGTGGTGTTTTTTATTACCAAAGCATTGTAGAAGTATTAAATATATATAAATATTATATTTTCTTCTTATAGAATTAATTTTTAAATTGCCAAACAGATAGTTTTTGCTCTTGCTTTTAAACTGCTTCTACTTTAACTTGCAAATGACTTCCTATTTTAATAGCAGATTACATTTAAAATGGGTTTAAAAAGAAAATAAAAAAAAACTTACCCAAAAATAATATATGTCGGCGCTTTTTAACATGAAAAATATACGAAAGATTGCGGTATCAAGAAAAGTGTGCCCCATCATGGCGGCCACCATATCGGCTTCAACAAAATGTCTTGCCCTATCCAGAAGTTACAGTTAGAGATCAGTGGTAATATCTCATGGTACGCACCAGGCGGGCTGTGAGAAATTTTCGGAAACAGGTTACATCACAATGTGCTGTAAATTGTGTTTACGAAATGAGCTGTAAAAAATAACATCAAAGTGCGCTGTATTTATTCTAAGAAAATGTTGTATTTTTACAGTAATTTTATAATTCGTCACGTGTAAGTGGCGCAAAAGGTTATATATATATATATATATATATATATATATATATATATATATATATATATATATATATATATATATATATATATATATATATATATATATATATATATATATATATATATATATATATATATATATATATATATATATATATATATATATATATATATATATATATATATATATATATATATATATATAATATATATATATATATATATATATATATATAATATATATATATATATATATATATAAATATATATATAAATTATATATTAATTTATTATTTTAATGGATTTGATTGGATTATGTTAATTAAATACTTAATATAAAATTACAAATATTATTATATTAAAACATCCCGGGGTTGTAATACAGTATTCAGTTTTTTTTTTAAATAAATTTTAAAAGATAGTATAAAACTCATACATTGAAATATATATATTCTTAAGAATTTGCTCAACATACCAGCTGTTTTTAAGATTATTTTAACTTCCACTGCAAACATATTAAACCAACCATAAAACTCGATCAGTAACTGGTTATTACATCGAAAATGATCTTGTTTTAATTGAAATTTGAAATGAAGAATAATAAATAATATTTATAAGACGATTAATTCATTAACGTAATTCTGAAAGTTTTGGAAAGACTCGTTTACACAAGACCTCTTGGGCTTCGAAGGAGAAAAATTTAATTAGGATTTGACACTTCGAGAAAAGTATAAGGTGATTCCAAAGAAAGTTTGTTTGTTTGAAGCTTCAATGGCACCGTCTATTTCTAATATTTTATTTTCTTAACTATCCCTTAATGTTTACATTTACGTAATTTTATTATAGTCATCGAACCTTGAGAAATTAAACATCCTTAATAATTCCGAATATGGTTGTGAGAAAATATTTTTGGAGAACTAAGTAGGAATTTCTTAAATATCCAGGGTACTTGATTTATACGTTCATTTCATGCAATATGAGTTTTCTGAATAAATATAAATTAAAGTAAAAGAAATATGTTTAAATCTAATAGCTTTAATTGAAATTAAATAATTTCATCACTGCAATATACGACTTTTTTAATTAGAAGCTTATCAATTTCCTATTAAAATTTCTCGTACTTTACAATAATTGCTTAAATGACAAAACTCCTATAATTTTGTAAATAATATCGAATTATAATAATAAAAAACGTTTATTTTTTATTTGTATATTCCAAAGTAAAAATATATTGCGAAAAACCTTTAAATGAAATATATATGTCATATACAACTATGTTATATGACACAACTGTAATGGTTACTACGTCGTTAGAATGACATACAGTTTACAAACAAATATTTTAATTCTTATCCATCTATTATTTTCTACTAAGTTCCTGCTACTTTTGTTAATTTCGTGAAACAACAGTTTGCTTCTGTAAAACCTCGCTCCCGATCTTTTATAAATTCTGAATACACTTTTCTGAGGATCTTTTTTCCAAGACAATAAAACTCAAATAAAACCACTTTATTTTATGAAATTTTAAGTTTCACTTTAGAGTGATTGTAAGATGCACAGAATGCATAATTTGAAATATTGGCACCAAGTTGATCAATTGAGTGCGACAATAACCAAAGAAAATTATTTTTATTATTTTTGATATTTTTTGATTGTTTAAATGACATTTTAATTTTTAATTTTATGTTAATATGTAGTTGACCAAAATACATATTAACATAAAATTAAAAATTAAAATGTCATTTAAACAATCAAAAAATATCAAAAATAATAAAAATAATTTTCTTTGGTTATTGTCGCACTGATACTACACAAAGAAGTTTTTTGTGACGATTTAGGTTGGATTCCGCAGAAAAGACCCCAAACAAGCGCCTTGCAATTTTGGAATCGTAGATCTCTCATCTGAAATCCTACTACTTCGACTACTACACTACGACAATCATATTACTATGTGCACAACGCCAGATGTAAGGTGGCCCTATCACTTGCATATCGTAAATCTATGGGTAGTTAGCTTTACACAGTTTCAAACTTGCTACCTTCTGATCAGTTATCGTTATATGGAAAACATATATTCTCTCTCTATATTTATATATTTGACACAGGTGTTCTAAAACTATTAGTAATGAAAATATATTTAAATAATTTACCCAATATGCAAAATTTCGAAATCTTTTCTATGGAAGAATCCCGCTATGTGAATTATGCAATTAAAATCACAACACATAATATGTATCATACAAAACACATGTATGCAATATATGCAATTTCCCATATTTAACTTTTTTTCATTACTTTCCAATTAGAACCAATATATGGTTTCCTTTTTTTTAAAATCGACTTCCAGTACTAATTTGGCTCTAATAAAGATGTCATTAATTCGACTATGTGAATAATTTAGTTAATGCTTATTTTTTAATGTTTTTATTTTTTAATGTTAATTATTTTTGTAGGATAAGGAATTTACCAACTTAAGAAAAAAATGCGGGCAACAAATGTTAAGTTACTCAGCAATCTCTCTTCAGTTATCCGGAAATCTCAATTAACTCGGCTTTTTTTTTTATTTTCGAATATTTTTTTGTGTTAGGTAGGGAATGCCCGCATCTAATATACATTAAAAATACTATTGTATTGAAACGTAAATCTCTGTTATACGCTTCTACAGATAATATTTATTAAATAAAGGGAAATTAAAAAATGAAATATCAAGAAACACTATTTTAAAATAATACTACAAACGTAAAAAAGCACATTTTTGAACAAACATTAAACATTTACTATTAAAATACGTTTATAAAGTTTCCTAAAATATTTAAAAATGTCAGATATTGTTATAAAAACACTATTATTATTTATATTATTTACAATCTATTACATGTTAAATTTCTATTAAAAACTATATGTTAACATAACTCAAGTTTTTACTTCATTTTCAACAGACTGCAGCATACATGTTGAACTATACAGATATAAAAATTTTAGTGTTTTTGAAAAAAGTACATGAACTTAGCGATTTAAAAAAAATAACAAAACCCCCTGATGTTTTAGATATATGGATTAGTGTATGTGGGGGCAAAAGTACGAATTTGCATTTTATAAACACAGTCATATTTTCTTGTGTCGGCCACCAGCCAGCGTGCTTGTCACATCAATACCTGTTGTAAAATGGAACTGCATGGTGGTAACTTAGACCCACAAAAATAAAGCAAGTCACTATTTAACAGTTTTGGTGTGATATATTCAAAATGTTATTTAAACAATTTGTGAAACAGAATTTAGCTATCATATTCGTCGTATTTCTTTGTATAGTGATGCATTTGACCTTTTGATTCATTAAAAAAACTCCAACGTATTCGTAGTTCAATGAATTTTAGAGCCATGAAAACACAAAAGGGCGAAATAGTGTAACATTTCGCGTCTTGTGGGGGAAAAGTATGCACTGCATACCCAGCAAAAAAGTCAGCATAAAACCTTCATCAAAATTTTGAAATTGAAGGTTTTATGCAAGAAAACTGCAGTTTTTTTGAAGATCTATAAAATTAAAGGTTTTTGTTTCAATGTCCTTCATAAAAACTGCAAAAAACCTTCAATTTTTAATCATGAAGTGAAAATGCAGATATTTTAAAGGTTTTATGCAGGAAAATTGAAAACTTCAAAAACACTGCAGTTTTTTGTTTCAATATCCTTTATAAAACCTTTAAAAAACCTTAAATTTTAACAATTTTGATGAAGGTTTCATGCTGACTTTTTTTGCTGGGTACTTATCCCTTTCCGTGCGTACTTTAGCCCAACTACTCGCGTTTTATCACTATCATGGCCAAGCATTTTTTTCGAAATTGTTAAGTTAGCACTTTCCAGTTAAACTTCCAAAATTCTGTCCAGGACCCCTTACTATTACTCTTATGTTACTATTTGTTCTTTTAACCCATAGTGTGGGTAAAAGTTTGCAAAGAAAGTGTTTGAAAAAATTGTGATTTCTCTGTTAATAATGTTCCAATGGAATTGGCTCTTGGGCAGTCAAGATTCAAATGTATCAAGATTTTTTCTGGTGCTTAATTAAGATCATAATGCCCACACTTCATGCAGATTCGTGCAAACATGTGATGAACAATTTTTCTAAATTTCTCAAAAAATACCCTAGTAAGTCGCAAAGTGTTCTTGAAACGCATTGCACAAAGTCAATGGTGCGTTATGTTGAATAGTATATCTTCAAATGTACATTTAAAACAAGCAGTTTTAACATTATTAAAATAGGGAACTGTTACCTACAAATACCCCTTTTAAATGTCAAATCCCCTTTTTAACGTGCAATGAAATATAAGTATATGATTTTGGCACCACCTGAATACTCAGATTTATTGAATAACAATAATTTGAAATTAAAATACATGATTTGTAACATATATCATTTAAGATTTTTTTTTCATAGCAACAAGGAATACCACACCTAGATATACACACTTGAAATATTCACTTCTCGTATACTAATATGAGTATGCCCAGTAAATTTAAATTTAGTCCTTAAATTTACTGTGAAAATAATACTCTGATTATTCTAAATTACGTTTAAAGTAGTAGGAAGTGGTTTAAAACTACTGAATAATAAGTTGTTTTTCCCAGCCTTTTCCGATTAGTTCTCACACAGAGAGGAATAAATTTATCTTACGGTTACCCATGACATACAGGAAGGAGGGACGATGAAAAAATATTTTCTCATTATTCGTTTAAAAGCTGTAGCTCGAAAAAGAAGAGCTTATTGAAAGAACAAAAATAAAAACATTGATAGATGGCATGGAAGGTCTCTTTGACAGTTTGTCAAGAGAGAAAAAAAGGCTGACTTTTTTCAGCGTCAAATACTTCCCCTGAAGGAATGATAAATATTCGGCAGTCGTCTAAAGTATTTACTAGAGCATCGCTCTGCAAATTTGAGTGAGCACCAGCAAAATCTTACAAATAGAGTCACCGCGAAGAATTTGAAATATTAGAAATAATAAAAAAAATACAACCCTTCTGTTTCTAACAGGAAGTTTATATTCTGCTTTTAACTAGACGCGGCGTCGTAAATCAGATTAGAAATTGAATTACTACGGTAGAAGTTTTTGTATTTCGCTAAATTTACTTTGTTTTTGTTTGACATCTTGGTTCACTTGCTGTGTAAAGTGCGTTCAGTTTTTTTAGATTTTACTTAATTTTTTTGAGGACACAATCAGGTTTTTATTTCTAAAAATATTAACTAAGTGTTAAATAACCTAACTTTATTTCTGTACACAGTAAAGGAATGTTTAAAATATATAATTTTACTGCAGAATAATCAATAAATATATTCTTTTCATTAATAATTATTAGTTTCAGAGAAATTAATCAAATAAACTTGACCATAACAGGTGCATTAATTAATGCCGATTTTTTTCAAAGCTATGATTTTCTATGTATTATATATTTCTTTACTAGGAGAACTGAGTCGTTTGCTTATTATATTATATATTAAAATAAAAATGTTTTTGCTTAAGTAGGATGTAAAAAAGACGTTTTTAAATTAATAACACAAATTAGAAAGCAGTCCGTAAATCCAGCCATTCATTTTTTTGTACTGTAAATCAAATTATTGGAGAATTTTGTTTATCATCGATGACTGTGGTGTAATATCGATGATTGGGATATTTTACCAGTCATCGATGTGCCATTCAGTTAGTCGAGCGTGGAAGGTATCACAGCAGAATCAACTATGTATTGGAAAGGAGGGCGGAATGCCCACCTTCAATTTACGTTACATGAGAATCTTTAAAATTGTAGTTGACTCTATTGTTATGGAAAATTGCTTCTCAAATCCACGCGAGTACCGATTTTTAAATAACTATTCTTTATCAAGGTTATCATTTGCACAACAAATTAAAGTGTGCACAGTACAGCAGAATATAAATACACATTGTTTGATTTTGAATTAAAACTCATTAAATGTATCTACATACAGGACAATTAATACTTTGTCTAACTTTTCTACAATACCTAACAATAGACTATCTACCCCTTATATATTTGCCAATAATTACTTTCTGTAAGAAATTAAAATGTTCTCTTACGCTTTTATTTCCAATACTCTGCGTCTCACAAATGAGAAATCCCATTGCCTAGCAACTAATAGGCCTCCCCTGACTCGCATAATAAGCGCAATATTTTTAATTAAACTTTAAATACCGTTCGCCTGGAAAATATTTCTTTTCGCAAAATTCGCAATCAATGTAAAACCTTTTGAACAAGTCGAAAAATCTAACAGAAATCAACGAGCCCCCAGCTTTCTCCTTTTGAATTATAAAAGACGCTAGCAACGTCAAGCTGCACAATAATGTCTCAAATTACCCTCCGTAATTACTCTTGTTGATTGCTGGCAAGGGTCAGGGGCAAGCTCGAATAAATAAAGAACAACGATATTAACTCTCAAGAAACGAATACAGTTCCACAAGGACAACAACAACAAGGAAGAAGGTAATTAAGTGGTAATGGAACTGCGATAAATCTGGGAATTTTCTCCGGATAATGGATGTATAATTGTAGCCATATTGATCGTCTAAAATAAGTCGAATGCTTTGTAATTAAAACTGAGCATGAATTATTGGTGGAGGAATTTCTTGTGCGACAAATCTTTTCAGGTGTGTTGTTTTGGGAGCGTGGGCTCCATGGAGACACTGGTTAGTAATGAGTCGCATTTATTCTTAAAGGGAAGAGGCAGGTGCCTAGTAGGAGATCTCAAAACACTATTTAGAGGTTGTTGTTGAAAAAGCAATTAACTACGAAAATAATTATTTGAGATATACGCACTACTGGCAAGAAGGTTAAAGTAATAATATTGCATCTATTTTCTTGAAAGAAATACGAATTTGGAAAATTGTTTATTTAAAACTCTTTTAAATTATTAAATTTACACATCGTATCGTTTCCTAACTTTGTGATCCTCCATTTCTGAAGGGGAAAGTATTTTTGTTTATGAACTCGATTATGCAATTTATCTATTACATTTAGTTGATTGTTTTGAAATAAATTCGCTTATTACTTTCACTATGCGCAATGTTCAATTCACAATTAAAACCGTACAACACTGCCACGTAACTTTTACAGATTGTCAGTTGACAAAGAAAACACCCATTTAAAGGATTTAAAATATAGTAATTTATATAAAATCATGATGAATTGTAAAATTGAATTATATAAGGTATTGGAAGTAATAAAAATAACTTCTAGATATCATGTTTACTCAAATAATAAACGATCTCATATCCATTTGCCGCAAGGTATTAGTTTTATTTCTATATATAAAACTTCAAAACATGGATTGGCGAATTCGTTATTATACATATATTAACTTACTGATTAAGTCAAAACTGGCAATTTAAAGTTGAATTATACGTTAAAGAAGGAATATAAAAAGTAATGTATTTTGTATTGTAAAGAGGTTATTGACTTCTTAAACATTGTACATATACAAAATGTGGTCAATTATTATATTCGATTAAGTATTTCGTATACGGCTACTGCAATGTAGTTCCCATAACATGATAAGTATTTCACTTATTATACATGCATTTCATTATATTTTATTTATATAATATTTAACATTTAATATCAGCATGTCGTTAACATTCCATGTTTACTAATTTATTTGGGTGACAAAACAAATTATTTTCTATTTCACGTCGGTTTATATAATAATATGTGTTGCTCAGAATGATTCAAATTCCAGTTCTGCAATCGGAAATAAAATTTCAAATAACGACTGATGTTAGATTGGCGCTTATAAAATCGATCTAATGTCCGACTCAGCCGAGAATAAAAATATTTAAATATTTTGAGCGGTGTTTTGAAATGCATTTTGGAGGAATCCGACGTCAGTTTTGTTGCTTAGTGATTTATCATAATTTCACGAAGTGGCTTTTTGCTCTGATAAATGCGCATATTTATTTAAATTTCTTTTGAGGACATGCCCTGGCACTCTCGTTCCAACCGAAAGATGACGTTTTGCCAGGGTATTTTTTCCTGTGCCTCTTCAATACAAAACAGCCCGATATATTTTTCGATAGATGTATTATTTCCTACTGCTGCAAAATGATGGATAGCAAAACTCTTACAATGTGTTAGAGGAACCGTTGATATTTGGTCGTTGAGACTTCTAAAGTTTGCGTTAAACAGCCATTTCAGGTGACATTTTCAATATGCTTTATCTTACGATGCTTATGCTCAATGTTTATAAAATGAATCATCAAGTTACATGAAAGTAAAGCTGACAAATACTTCACCACTTTGAAGAATTTCATATTGCCCAATACTACTCATGTTTGTTATTACAATGTACCTGCACACATAATTTTTACAAAATGTTTTGTATAGCATTTAAGATTTTAAAGAGCAAAGAGAATATTCATATATTTAATCTGAATGGAAATTTTGCAAACTTTAACACTTTTGCTAAATATTACAAATACACTCATTCTAAATTTAAAATTTAAATTACAAACATAATTACATTTTGTTTGCTAATTACCTATTGAATTTGCTAGTAATAAAGTTGAAGTATAAAACCTGTCAAAATCTGCACTGTAAAACTAAAAATATATATACTTCTTGTAAATTTTATTATTTATTTTATAGATATAATTGGTTTTCCAATTGTTGCGTTTATTCAACAAATTAAATGCAAGGAAAATGTATGAATAATTTTCTTGTTTATATAACAGTTAAATAATTTTAAAAAGTTAAATTTTCTTCAATAATATTTTAAAATCAAATTCTATAAAATGTTCCATCATAAAATATAAAATATTACAATTTCCATCTCAATCCCCAGTTCCAATTTATTTACAGTTTTCCAAGTCTGAAAGGCGTTCGAAGTCACTAAAATATTGTTAAATGATAATTCAATGCGCCATAAAGATTCTAACCATTTTTCTTTATTATTTGAAAGAAAGAGTTAAATATTTACTAAGGGGCATTCATCGCGGCACAGTCGTTTAGTGGTGACCGTGGCGCCGCCAAGATTTTCGCCAGTCCCCTTTGAAAGGACCGCTACAGCTGGGAACCTTGCCAACCTTTTACGTCTCACAATGCCCATCCAATACAGTTCTTGCTTCATTAAGCAGTTCCCCCTTCCATGTTGAAGATAGATAAATAAATAAGTAAAACACGGGTGAGGTATCAATCTGCACTTAGGCAATCGGGTTGAACCCCACGTAATTGTTAGACTCGGTTGTCATTTTCGGATCGCATTATCAGAGAATGTGGGGTTCCCCCATTTAAATCTATAGTAAACAGATGTTTCTCTATTGCGTCTACTAAATAACTGCCAGCGAGTATAACTCTTATTTATGTAATGGGAAATGCATTGCGATAGTTGACCACACACTGTGGCACTGCGGCTTTAATTGTGTTATTACACTGCTGCAATTTTATTATGTGTCCCTTTACATTTTACTCATTTGCTTTTAAATTAATAATTATATATATATATATATATATATATATATATATATATATAATTAAAGAATAAATATATATATATATATATATATATATATATATATATATATATATATATATATATATATATATATATAATTAAAGAATAAATATATATATATATATATATATATATATATATATATATATATATATATATATATATATATATATATATATATATATATATATATATATATATATATGCACTGTATTGTAAAAACTACTTCATTTATATCCATGCACTTAAAAATTCTAAATATGAAAGTTTAGTAGAATTGTATTTTGTATTTTATTTAAAATATTTCCTGTCATTGTTTGGGAAATAGTGTTCTACTAAATATATATTTTAAACCTCTTTCAAATATTTCTGATGGTTATTTCTAATTATATGCCCATTTATATAAATATGAGTGTTTAAACCATATTTAAATATCAATGAACCATTTCATGCATAGCAAATATTGATTAAATTTTTTAACAGTATTTACAATTGCGAAAATCTAAAAAATGCAACTATCTCAATAAAAATGGTAAATTTGTAAGATAAAATTAGTGTCCAATAATAGGTTTTATCATATTAAATTTTAATTGAAATTATTAATGTCAGTTCTAAATCCTGTCTGTACTGACGTTGTTTCTTCGGACTTTAATTTTTTTTTATTATTTAAACGTTGTTCTCAATAAGCATGTTATAAGTATAAAATAGCTTTAATTATATTAGTAAAAAAAAATATTGTATATTAAATTATTTAGTAAAAAACATTATTGCGAAAACCCATTTTCTCTTAAAGTTTGAATAATAATGCAGAAAACATATGAGATTTTGGTGTGTAGTAAATTAATAATCAGAATAATATTTGTTTTGGGAAGCTCTGAGAGTCACGTACCGTTTTTTAGATTATTTCTCTAATTGAACAGGGAGTATTATATCGCCATTTGTATAACTTGAGATGGCAAGTTTCAAGTCAATTAGACATTTATAAAAAAAGTCAAAGTAGATATATAGGATTTAACAATATAACAAAAACGCCATACCATAAGGGTTATATAGTTAATAATTTGCGTCTTAATAAATATTATAAAACATAGGAAAAGCTACAGAAAAAAAATAATATACATTGAAGTTTTTTGTACAGAAATTTGATTAACTTTTTTGGAATAATTGAGATCTGGATTGAATATATTTTTTAAATACTTAACGAACATATTGTTATATCTATATTTCTGCAAGTAATTTACATTATAAGTAGACACTATTTTGAAATTGTTGATTACGATATGACAATTTCGAAAAGTCTTATTAGTAGCAATTCACAATAACATTCGTACATAACTATTTATCAATTAAAGGAATAAAAACATTTTACGTATAAGAAACAGAAAATATTAGAAAGAAAACATAAATTCAAAGTTAAGAATATAAATTATATGCTCTAGTTAAAATAAAAGTAATTAATTTATAAAGACATTTCAATCTCATATATTTCTCTCAATTATTAAATTCCTAATGTAACATTTAATTTCATTTACCCTACCTAGGTAATGATATAAATATATTCCCGTAAGTGAACTCTGTTTGCCTCTTGATCATATGATCCCAGCTAAAGCAAAAAAAATAGCTTATGTATTAGTTTCCATTTTAATAATCCACTTAATAATCAGAAGGAAATGTAAATAATCAAAGAAAATGCTTTTAAATGCTTTCTCACTACTCATATTTGTACAGCGAGGTCCACCCCTAAACCTTTCAACGTTATACATTGGTTACATATTTTAATACTCAATATCAGACTCCCGAAGAAAAGTGAAGAAGCAGCGAGAAAATGCTTTCAAACTAATACACTTTTGAAAGTGAAAAGCGGAACAAGTCTTTAGAGAAAAGGTTCGGTAAACAAATCGTATTAAATGACGCACTCCGAAACTTACCCCCTTTCCCAAACAAAGTTTCCAGCGGAGTATCTTTAAAGTGAAGAGAGAGAGAGCGAACATTCAGTCTTATCTCTTATAAACTCAGTATCTGAAGTTATTTTTGAAGGTGAAGAGATTTTTCTTTTTCTTGGATTCAGTTGGGGCAATGATGAGACATCGGCCTTTGTGGGGGGGCCGAGAAAAAGAATAAGATAACCTCACATCATTCATCCATCTTAGCACACATACACACAAAAAGGAACAAACAAGTGAGAAAAGAAGGAACGAACGGTAAAAGAAGCGGACGAAAGAAAAGTAAACCAAGATGAACAAAAAAAAAAAGAGTAATTTGTTGTAGATGTTGCCGAACAGAGTTTTGTGTCGCTGGTGCCAGTTGATGAGTACCTTTCCTCCCCCCCCCCCCCGTGTCGAACGCCAAAGATCAATGAAGAACAAATTTTGGATCTTTTTCTCTACGCGAAATGTAAGTTTCTTTCCAGCTATCGTTTACGAACACGCAAATAAATAATTCTGAGGTACTTAGATAGTAATTTAGAAAACCTTCTCAGAATTGCTGAAGAAAATGTTCTGCGGTAGAAATGAATTCATACCTGCTTTAAATCCCCGAAAGCAATTTATGTTAGTACGGGGGAGAAACGCATTATGCATTTATGTGTTTTCATTGAATTCATGCATTTTCAAATAGTTTATGGGTAAAAAGCAATATAACAGAAAACAATAAATAAAACTCCAAGGCCATCAAATTATAGACATATATATATATATATATATATATATATATATATATATATATATATATATATATATATATATATATATATATATATATATATATATATATATATATATATATATATATAGTTTGTATTAATTTCAATCCATTTTTGTATAAATTAGGGAGTAATATAAGTGAAAGAAAATATTGAAATTCTAAAATTATACGTTATTTACTGAATTGCAAGACAATTTACGAATTTCTATTTGCGTGGTTCCCTTTAAAAACGTATATAATATTTTATTTTATGCACTGTAAAAAAAGTACTAAAAATGAGTACATGTACCTACTTGTTTTTCTTTGAGTTGGTAAATGATTCGTTTGTAAGCTTCAAGCATGAATGGGCTGTAGTAGAGAGAATATGACGTCATAATCGTGATGCTCACATCTCAGAGCAAAATTCCCATATCACGTGCATCTCTTCAAAATTATGAATGAAAAAATACTCGCGATAGGCATGTGAATTGAGAAATGTGTAACTGTGAAAATTTATGAATGGAATAACGTAGTTAACCACGTGTCTCTTGGACCATACATGTTGGCTTCACTTTGATGTTAGCGAGAGTGATGACTGCTCTACTACAAAGGATCCATGCTCGAAGTTTGTAAGTGATGACATCCTCAAATTTAAGTAAGCGTACTTTCTCAAAAATAGGTAGTGTGATTTAATATTGCTAAGCTCGGCTTCTGTTCAAGCCATTTTAACAAAGCGACCTGACAAACTTAAAATAGTTGTTCGGAATATGGTTTTCCACAACATTTGATGTCCATTTCTTAAAGGGAAAATGAGTTATTACAACTCAATTATCTTACATTCCCTTCTTTTGGCACACCTTTCTATTCTTTTTTTCTGTTTAAAACATCTTCAAGTCACCCTGGTAGTTTAGCGGATAAGGTACTGGAATGCGGTGCCTGATGATCTGGGTTTATAAAGTGAGTGATTTATAAAGGCAGCCTATGTAGGCAAGTAACTGCTCATAGTTCTAATTTTTTAATACGTTTTTTTTTCAAAAATGATACTTATTTATTCGGAGCCATGATAAGCATCGAATGTACTTAAAAATGAGTACATTTTACTTATTTTTGAGCACCTATTTTTAACCGTGCGTTAATATGGCAGCTTATGATGCATAACCAATTATTTTGAAATGTAACATTTATATAAAAAAGTTGTTATTACATGTTGCAAACGTTTTTTGCAGGTTGAATATATAATCTCCTGTTTGGAGCCAAATCTACACTTAAAAATTAAGTGAAAATTGGACCCATCGAAACTGTTAATATGTTCCTTTCAATGGGAAAATCCTTAAATAGATAATATTGAACTTTGGCGTTAGTAGCATGTAATGTACATATATTTTATGTTACAAAAAACTTTTACTTTAAAAGAGAAATATTTAAAAATGACACATATTTTTCATATTTTGATTTTTTTTCTAATTCTATTTCATACTATCGATTTTTTCCTAATTCCATTCCAATTATCTACTAATAAAAAGAAATATTAATTAGTACACTAAAAATTCAGCTATGTCAATACATTATTTATATTTTTATGTAAAAAAATCATAACTTAGATAGCTACGCATAGAATTGAAAAAAAAACGAACTTATAAAACAACTCGTTTTAAACTTATAAATGTAAACAAAAAATATATTTTATTTTTAAAAATTTCTACACTTTTTTTATGTTACAAATGTAAAACTTATTATACAGTTAAAATTGGCAATATTCTTCAAAAAATATGTTGTACTATTACTTTTTTTTATTTGAAGATTTTAAAAAGCTTACTTTTTATATTTTCAGTTACAGCTTTGAAAATGTTTGTTCAGTAAGATCATAATATTGTTCACAAAAAATTGCGTGAGCTTTCTAAAATAGTTAATTTTTTTGAGAAAAAAATAGATGTGTGACAGTAGAAAATTTTCGGAAATAATTATGGCTTTCTTCTTAAATATATTTAGAAATAACATGACAAGCTATTTAAAAAAAAGACGATGTTTTGTTTTGCAGAATTTGTCAGTGCATTACAAAAAAATATAACTTTTAAATTTATTTAAAAAAAAAAACTTAGGCTTTTTCTTTGTGAAGAGGAAAAACAGATTTATAGATCCATGTATTTAAAGTATAAATATGCCAAAAACCAAATAAAAATATTAAACATTTAAATAAAATAAATTACATATGGATAAAGCACAACTTAGTCATTGTTAGTAGTTTAATTATAAAATTTTGTAATATTTTACAAATATTTTAAATATTAAAAATGGTGTATAAGTAAAACAAATTTTATAATTAAATAACTAACAATGGCTAAGTAGTGTATAATACATGTAAAATGAGTTTCATTTAAATGATTAAAAAACATTATTTGGTTTTTTAACATGTTTAAACTTTAAATGCCTATTTTAAAATATGTTTTTAAACTCTTCACAAAACTAAAAAGCTAAGGGTTTGTTTTAAATACTTAAAGTTAATTTTTTTAATGCACTTATAAAATTCTGGTTAAAAGACAAAGTGTTTTTTTTTTGTAAATAACTAGTTACGTTTTTTTAGAAAAGTATACCTCACGCTATTTGTTTGCAAATAATATACTTGTACTGAGTAAAATTTTTTAAAGCTGTAACTTAACTTATAAAAAGAGAAGTAAGGTTTTAAAAATCATCAATTTTTTTAAATTGCAATTTTAAAATAATTGTATAATGAAATAAAAAAATAGCAAATTTCGTAAATTTCTTGGTACTTGTTTATCCTAATACAACTAATGTCGTATTTTTTGTAAAATATAATGGCAAATGTTTTTACATGAAAACGACATTGAAAACATACATGATCCTACCTACATGTTTCTGTTCTGTTCTAACGTATCCATCTAAAAAATTATCCTGATATTTTTTTATATATTTTATCCATTATAGTAATATATCTCCTCCATATCTTTGGATAAGAAAGATTTATTTTACTTATTTATTTAGTTTCATCACGTCGGCGTTAGATTTACAGGAAATAATAAAATAAAAATATATTGCCTCTAGCTAAAATCAGGATCCATCGTGTCTACAATTGTTAGGTGTGATTAAGTGTAAAACGAACATGTATCTTGCAGTCTAATGTACTTTTTAAATTAACACATTCACAATAGCCTTTGCAGTACGTAATGCCAAAACTATTTTTAAAAAAATATATTGCTTGTAAGAACATATTTCTAAGAGAGTAGAATTGTGTACATTGTGATATGTTTAAAACCGGGAGAATATTTGGATACCTTGCGTTCCTTAAACTTTGGATGTAAACTGATATGATTCTTATGTATTGTCAAAAAAGCTTAGATAAAAAAAAAATTAAATGTATTTTCTTTGCCAATGGAAATGAATTTTAGTTAGGTATACGAAACAAATTAGATTATATTAATGCCTACCAAATAACTTTATTGCAAAATCTACAAATTTTAGTTAGTGCAACGGATAAGACCCCGGATTTCGGTGCGGACGATATCAAATAGACGGATTTGGTTCGATTCCCGGTAAGTCCTGGTTGTAATTGTTGAAATTTATTGTAAGTGATTTATGAATGTAGTCTACGTATGCAAAAAAACTGCTCTTTTTTTATAATTTTACTCATATTTGAATACATACAAATCTTTTTCAAAAATTTAACATGTATTCGGAGCTATGATAAGCATCGACAGTAATCAAAAATGACTAAATTTAATGACTTATATTATCTATTCTAATACCTTACTAAGTACCTATTTTTAACAGTGTTCATATTCCCAAAACGGAAATGAAGAAACACCGTAAAAAACAAATATATACGATATTATCTTATTAGTAAAAGGGCTAAAACAAATAACACTTGATTAATTAGTACATCAAACTTTATTGAGTGTACAAAACTCCACTTAACACTTTAGAATATTAAAAACTACAAATATCAAAATAGTTTACTTATAGTATTATTTTCCGAATTTTAATAAAATATTAAAAGTCTGAATTTCGTCAACGTAAATACAGTTTCCTCGCAGTCACTAGAATAAATATCAGCAACGCACCGTAATTAAATCTGTAACAGAGACATGGATTGCAACAAAGCTTATATCAAGCTAAAATTACTTTTGAAATAAATCACTACTTAAAAAAAAAGAAAATACATGTTTAGGAAAGCGGTTATGTGCATATATAAGTAAAAATGATTAATTGAACGTTGTAAAATGCACTCATTTTGTGTCCTAATTACTGTTTACATCACTAATTGTTGGTTAAGAAACCCACGGACATGAAGTGGCTTAATTGTAATAAATATTAATCAAACTTTTTCAAATTAAATAATTCTTATTTGGCAGTATTGTTGACGGAATATTTATCTTAAAAGAGGATGAACTTTCTAATTACATGCAGTTTTTTCTGAAAATTATCATTCCGCTTTGACTGAATGCAAAAAATATGCCCAAGAATATACCAGTTTATGCAAGTATGTAATATTTTTTCTAAGAATAATGTAAATTAATAATATTATTGCAATTATAATAATATTATAAGTTATTATAAATATTGTAATTATATTATACAATATAATTATAATAATATTATAAGTTATTAATAATATTATAAGTTATTAATAATACTATAAGTTATTAATAATATTATAAGTTATTAATAATATTATAAGTTATTAATAATATTATAAGTTATTAATAATATTATAAGTAATTATATTATACAATATAATTATAATAATATTATAAATTGTATAATTATAATAATAATAATATAATTATAATAATATTGTATAATTATAATAATAATAATATAATTATAATAATATTGTATAATTATAATAATAATAATATAATTATAATAATATTGTATAATTATAATAATATTGTATTATTATAATAATATTGTATAATTATAATAATAATAATAATATAATTATAATAATACTGTATAATTATAATAATATTGTAAAATTCTAATAATAATATAAATTGATAATAATATTGTATAATTATAATAATAATATAATTATAATAATATAATTATAATAATATAATTATAATAATATAATTATAATAATATAATTATAATAATATAATTATAATAATATAATTATAATAATATAATTATAATAATATAATTATAATAATATAATTATAATAATATAATTATAATAATATAATTATAATAATATAATTATAATAATATAATTATAATAATATAATTATAATAATATTATAAATTTATAATAATATTGTATAATTATAATAATAATATAATTATAATAATAATATAATTATAATAATAATATAATTATAATAATAATATAATTATAATAATAATATAATTATAATAATAATATAATTATAATAATAATATAATTATAATAATAATATAATTATAATAATAATATAATTATAATAATAATATAATTATAATAATAATAATAGAATTATAAGAATAATATAATTATAAGAATAATATAATTATAATAATAATATAATTATAATAATAATAGAATTTTAATAATAATATAATTTAAATAATAATATAATTATAAAAATATTATAATTATAATAATAATATAATTATAATAATATTATAAATTGATAATAATATTGTATAATTATAATAAGAATAATATAATTATAATAATATTGTATAATTATAATAAGAATATAAATTGATAATAATATTGTATAATTATAATAAGAATATAAATTGATAATAATATTGTATAATTATAATAATAATATATTTATAATAATAATATAATTATAATAATATTGTATAATTATAATAATAATAATAATAATAATAATAATAATAATATAATTATAATAATATTGTATAATTATAATATTAATAATAATATAATTATAATAATATTGTATAATTATAATAATAAGAATAAGAATAATATAATTATAATAATATTGTATAATTATAATAATAATATAAATTGATAATAATATTGTATAATTATAATAATAATATAATTATAATACTAATATAATTATAACACTAATATAATTATAATAATATTATAATTATAATAATAATATAATAATAATAATAATAATAATATACTTATAATAATATAATAATAATAATAATAATAATATAATTATAATAATATAATAATAATAATAATAATAATAATAATAATAATAATAATATAATAATAATAATAATATAATTATAATAATATTATAATAAATATATTATAATAATATTATAATAACATATAATTATAATAATATTATAATAAAATATAATTATAATTATATTATAATAAAATATAATTATAATAATATTATAATAAATATAATTATAATAATATTATAATAAAATATAATTATAATAATTTTATAATAAAATATAACTATAATAGTATTGAAATTATAATAATATTATAATAAAATATAATTATAATAATATTATAATAAAATATGATTATAATAAAAATATGCTTATAATAATATTATAATAAAATATAATTATAATAAAATTATAATAAAATAAAATTATAATAATATTATAATAAATATTATTATAATAATATTATAATAAAATAAAATTATAATAATATTATAATAAATATTATTATAATAATATTATAATAAAATATAATTATAATGATATTATAATAAAATATAATTATAATAATATTATAATAAAATATAACTATAATAGTATTGATATTATAATAAAATTGTAATTATAATAATATTTTAATAAAATATAACTATAATAGTATTGATATTATAATAAAATTGTAATTATAATAATATTATAATAAAATATAACTATAATAGTATTGATATTATAATAAAATTGTAATTATAATAATATTATAATAAAATATAACTATAATAGTATTGATATTATAATAAAATTGTAATTATAATAATATTATAATAAAATATAACTATAATAGTATTGATATTATAATAAAATTGTAATTATAATAATATTGAAATTATAAAAAAATTACTTATAATAATATTGAAATTATAAAAAAATATATATATAATAATATTGAAATTATAAAAAAATATATGCATAAATAATATTGAAATTATAAAAAAATATATGCATAAATAATATTGAAATTATAAAAAATATATGCATAAATAATAATATTGCAATTATTTTATAATAACATTGAAATATTGAACTTATAAAATATTGTATTATTGTAATTATAATAATATTATAATAAAATATAACTATAATAGTATTGATATTATAATAAAATTGTAATTATAATAATATTGAAATTATAAAAAAATTACTTATAATAATATTGAAATTATAAAATATATATATATATAATAATATTGAAATTATAAAAAAATATATGCATATATAATAATATTGCAATTATTTTATAATAACATTGAAATATTGAACTTATAAAATATTGTATTATTGTAATTATAATAATATTGCAATAATGTACTTATAATACTATGTTGTAATATTGTAGTAATTATAATAATATTGTGAAACTGTAATTATAATACTATTATAATATTGTAATTATAATTTTGTAATTTTAATACTGTATTATATAACATTGTAATTATAATAACATTATAATTGTGTAATTGTAATAACATTATAATCGTGTAATTATAATAACATTATAATCGTGTTATTATAATAACATTATAATTGTGTAATTGTAATAACATTATAATCGTGTAATTATAATAACATTATAATCGTGTTATTATAATAACATTATAATCGTGTAATTATAATAACATTATAATCGTGTAATTATAATAATATTATAAGTGTGTAATTAAAATAGTATATTGTAAATAAAATAACTTTGTAATACTGTAATTATAATAATATATTGTAATTATAATAATTGCAATATTGTAATTACATAATTATATTAAGTATTTCCACATTATTTGATGTCGATTGCTGAAATAGAAACTGAGTTATTACAACTCAATTATCTTACGTTCCTTTCTTTTGACACACCTTTTTAACATTGCTGCTTTTTATAACATCTTCAAGTCACCCTAGTAGTTTAACGGATAAGGTACTGGACGGCTGTGTCTGCTGATCTGGGTTTATAAAGTGAGTGATATATGAAGGCAGAAAAAAATCTATGTTTGCTAGAATCTACTCTTTTAATTTATTATTACCGATTGTACTCATTTTTAAGTACATGTATTTTTCAAAATTGAAACTTATCTATTTGGAGCTATGATAAGCATCGAATGTGCTCAAACATGATAACATTTTACCGGTTTTTGAGTATCTTTTTTTAACATTGTAACAGATATGACTTAGTAAGTGCTGTAGGAAACAATTTACTTTAACTTGTGTCAATTTAAGTAAAACAATATTTTTTTGCATAACGTGATGTCAAAAAAATATACTGTATCTTCAGAATTAACAGAATGGATATATACATAAATAGTTTATTATAAAAACTAATCGAGTTTTTTTGCGGGTTATTTAATTATTATGTTTTTTTATTTATTTTGCTAGACAATACTTTTTTATTAAATTACTTAGATACATTTTTATACTAATTTATATTCTATATTATGGTTCAACCCGATTTCTGATTTTTATTTCGTAAAAATAATAATATTATTTTACCATTTAAAAAAAAATGGTGTGTTAGGAATTGCTAAATTATTATTTTCAGATTTATTTCATGAAATGTTTAAAAAAAATTATTTAACCCTTATTGGTTTAGGTATTTATGTACTACGTTATAATAGTAGAATAAACAAACATAAATTGCCTTATTCACGCTTCGGTAGTACATAAAACTAATATCATCTCGTGGACAAAAATGGCGCAAAGTCGAAGGAGTTTGGCATCCCACACGGGGCATTAGCTCCTGACATAAACTTCCTCAGCGTCAGCATCGAGATAAAAAATTCGGTCTTTGTCCCGTCGCTTCCCGTTGGAAGCGAGGAAACGCGTTTGTTCCTGCTCTTTCCAAAGGTTGTGGGGCAAGGGGTATCGATTACTGCAATCGATTGCGCAGTGGTGGGATGGGGCACACAGATTACAGGGGAGGGAGGGGGTCATGGACGAAGCTTTACGGATGGAAGGACGATAAATTACGGATAGGTCGTAAAAAAATTCCCCGTTATCGTAAGGGCCGATTTCCCACCCCCTTTTCTTCGGCACTTTCTGTTCAGGGCCGAAATTACAGAAATTATTTTGCTCTATGAATATTCATGTCTATAAATGATGGTGGGACTTGAAAAGAAGAAAAGTTTCTGGAAGATATTTTTCAACTTTTTTCTGCCGTTTTTTTGTGCTAGCAAAAGTTTTTTTAGCTTCTCGTTATTTTCTCGTGAAAGAATGTAGTAATATACATTAATACTGTCAACACTTAAGACTGAGACCTGACGTAAACGTAGAAATATGACTATTTCCTGGTGTGGGTTCTTATTATTTATTTTAATCGAAGGGATGAATTAAACAATTTATATTACGTACTTCGATAAAACTTAATTAAGTGGGATAATTTAAAATAAAAAGGTTATGTTTTCCTTTAAAGAAATGGTGAAATTAATTTTGAAATTTAAAGTTCAAACTAATTTTCTATAATTAAATGAAATATAATTTAACTATATAATAACTTAAGAAATACTTTGTTAATATTTAAACTCTTACATACTATACTGTACAATTTGTTTAATTATATTTTTATGTTATATATAACATACATTCATATAAGGAATATTAATTATAAAGGTTAGTATTCGGCCATGAGAAATCTACTTTTTCACATAGGTGCCTGAAACTTTTTTTACATATGCACTATTTAGCTTGAACATGTGCAAGGAATGAGCCTCGGAATTTTTTTTAAAATTACATTTAGTGATGTGATATAATACTTTATTAAATGAATTTAAAAGTATGTCTAAAAAATAAAGATATATTGAACAATGTTATAAGACATTGTTAATAAGATAGGAAACATTAAAAGTTTTCCGGTTGTCGATTCTGGAAAAAGTGTTTTAGCCATTTGTATATGTTTTTGCTGTTCCAGGTTTTGAAGGAAAAGCCCAGATGTATGCTTCTTAAATTTATAATTATTCAAAATATGTCTTGCATAATAAAATTTGCTTACATGTATACAAAATTACTATATTATTTTTTCGCGGAATATAACCGTGTTTTTTTAACATCTATTACTTTTGTTTATAAAGTCACATTAATTAAATCCATGCATTACTTGTTTTTAAACACAAATTGTTTTATATTAAAAATAATAAAAAAAGTAAAGATACTTTGAAGTCAATCATTTACGTAAATACGAATCCTTGCAATTCAAATGTATCAATAATTTTTGTCAGATTTTTGGAATATGTTTAGATATCTGTTTTCATATTTTGTCTTAATAGTTAACAACATTTAAGTTGGTCCATTCAAAATATTTTATTCACGTTGTATTTTTTGTAAACTATATAAATACATCTTTAATTCTAAATATTAATTTGAGAACTATTTAAAATATATTTTTCACATCAGAATTTATGTATTTTGAATTATGTATTTTGAATTATGTATTTTACCAATTCACTTCATATATGATAATTATTTTTATTAATTTTGCAATCCAGTTACAATTTTCATAAATCATTAATGACATCCTAAATAAATTCAAAATGCAAGCTTAGTGTGATAAAACTGACTACAAATCAATTTATGTGTATCTTGAAGAAATATGAATTATTAAAGTCCATCATTACTTTAATATTCACTTAAGAAGGGGATATTCATGAAGTTTCAATCTATCTTACACTTCACATGAAATCCTTTAGCATGCAAATAGCATCCTTGCATCTCCCAACCACGTTCTGAAGTTGACGCTTTTGTAAACTCCACATCAGCTATCTACTCTTACGAGAAGAGCGAGCCGGCAGGAATATTTCTACTTTTTGCTTCACAATACCTTGTCAAGTTTGCTGATGCTCTTGAGAATTTTCTGATGAATACTGGCAAAAGATTGGGTGACAGAGCTTCAACTTCAAGAGAAGTTCCTGACGACTCCTTTTGCATGGTCTGGAAGAGGATGCTGTTGCTGATAAGTTAAGGCTTCTTCGCTTACCAGCTCGTCTTGCTGTTGTACTAATGGTTTTGTCTTATAATAACAAAATATTCCGTCTGCATTGGTTTGAATGGTTAGTGGCATGAAGAAATACTTTCACAAAATTTTCTCCTCTTAAATATTATACTTTTCTTGGAATTAACGAGTTTAAAAATAAAATTATTATTAATAAAATAATATTAAGTCATGTAATACATTTACAAGCATATATATTACAAACCGAATTTGAACAAAAAATGCATTTGTATAAACTGTTATAGAACACAAATTTGATTTTATAAATGACAAATACAATTGTAATAGTAATTTTTGTTCAGATTACTGCTATATTGTGTACGATATTTTTTTAAATAATTTTTTGCCATTTATTGCAATTGACTAGGAAAAGAATAATTAGGAATGGTCATAAGAAATTCCTGAAATGTTTTAAAATATATATGTATTAGAAAACTACTTACCAAAGAATATCACATAATCTTAAAAATAATTTTAAAAATTAAACTTCTACTACACTTTATAATTAGAAAGATTTACTATCTCGATAGAAATGAATCATTGGACTTGAACACGGTATATGTAATTTTTGATAGAGGTGTTTATATATATTAAAAAAAATATATATCAAAAATACGCCCCTCCCCCCCTGCCGAAGTATTAATACATTTGTTATTTTCATTTGTTAAAGTAAAACCAAGAAGTATGATAATTAACACAGATGTTTCAAACACTAATGGAAATAAGCCGTGTAAATTATAAATGAAGATAAAATTGCCGTGCAGTCATCTTTAGAAGCTGTTGCATTAACTACATAATTAACGACATGATACATTACACCATTAACCATTGTGTTATCCTTAATTCAATAAAGGATGTTCACCAACCGTAATATCTTTCTTTCTTGAAAAATTATCACTATCATATCACGGGCCTCATTACAAGCAAATGGTTCTTTGAAGCGATATCTTCGAACGATATTTATCGTAAATTCTTTAAAACTGTTTTCTTGGCAAATTCAAAAGCCATAAACTGCGCAGTTTAAAATGTGCATCCCCTTTAAACTTACAAGTAGTATACATTTCTAGTATTTAAAGTAGTTAAGTTCATTGGACCTTTGATAACAGAATATACGTTATATAATTTTCATTAACTAGTTGGTTAATTCTGGATATCTATAACAGGATCTATACTTAAACATATGCAGTAGTATTTAAATTATATATTTATTCAATTTTGCAATAACAACAACCACTCGGTCATCTTCCTAAAACTTAAAGATGAACATCATCGGCTTTAAATAAAAATGAAAACCTGCAATTTAGTATCCGATTCGGTGAGACGCGTTGGTGACGAAATCTAATGTCAAACAGAAAACGAAGCAGTGATTAGAATACGTGACCTTAGATACCAACCAGTATCACCGAGTCGGATACTAAATCAAATATAACTGGTTCTCATTCTAAGCCAGCGATTTATTACATAAATATGGTAAAAAGATATATTTTACGAGCGCAAAATATGTCCCTTTATAAATTAACTTGTTCATATAAATCCCTATATTTTGCTATTTCTACGATATAATTTTATAATTAAAGGGTATGTAGTAAAATCATTTTTTTTTAATTTAGTTACTCAGTATTGTTAAACACTATTTGTGTTTTATATATTAAAAATATTAGGTGTTTTGTTGAAAAATTTGTTGAAAATGAATAAACAATGCATTTGTTAATTGTTTGTTATTATAATATTGTTTAAATATATTTTGAGAATTTTTATGGATTTTTGACAAGACTAATTGCCAACTTTCAGTCGAAACACCACATACATACAAGTTATTTATTTAAAAAATTAAAATAATTGGTATTTTTGACATACAGACCATTTCACACACAAAAAAAGTATTACCTTTCTCTTTAAAATACCTTTCGATAACTAAGTATCTATTAACTTATTATATTTCTCTTAAATAATATGTAACGTATTCCTAAACGATTTATAGCATAAAATCCAATTTAGGAGGTATATGTTATGACCAATTTTAAGAGACTGATCCTTGCTTCATTTTCGTCGTCAAACAGAGTAACTTAAACTTCTATTGTTATTCCAAAAACCTATTTCAATAAAAGTAAATTCGCTAGGGGAGAGAGAGAGAGGAAGGGGGATATAAAGCAAAGAAAATAAAACTCATCTAGAAACCCCTATTCTCCCATGGTTTCCTATTACACCCGCCGTGGTTTGTTTTTCAACTCCAGAAATAGCATTTTTCGGGAAGGATTTTGGGAAGGCTTCAGATATCCTTTTCGATTGCAATTTGATTTTCATTTTTTTGTTTGGGTATACATATATAAAATACACTTTTTTATTGAAGAGCAATGACCCATTTCGGAATAAGACATGTTATGAAGGTCGCTTAAAACTAGCCAATCCCTTCTAAAAGTAATATAAATCCCTTTTGAAAAGGAAAAGCTTAAGTATATATAACAAAGAAAAAAGAACATGAGATTTTTATATAAAAATATTTTGTTTTTAAAAAGTTTATTTTTTAGTATATAATTAATATTTTAAATAATATTTGTAAAAAAAATGTCCTTTTTATAAGTTTAATATTAACATTATATTCTTTGAAAAAATTTGTTATACATTATAATTAAGTACATATTTGCTTAAGAATTATTTAAATTTTAAAACTTTACTTATATTTAATTATAAATAATTACTTAATAATTATAGAATAAGCTAATTATATAATACATATATTACATAATTACAATAAAATGAGTAAAAATTCCAGAATATATGAATTATAACATTTTAGACAAACAACAAAATATTTATATAGATAAAAATATAATGGTTTAATTTTCAGTTAATTTTAACATTATATCTTTATAGGGTATAACGGTAATAAAAAGCTCAAATGTGATATATAACTAGATGAAAAGTTTTGTCGCAGTCAAGGGAGTTTTGCAAGATACTTAAAATTCTTTAAAATATGGAATGATAGGTTAAAAAAGTTAACGATTTAAAATCTTTGACTTTAAACACATTTACTGCGTATAGGTGCTTCTTTGAAAAGTATTGAAGATACTAACATTTTGTAAACAATAAACCGAAATAATTCATTTTTATAGCAAAAAATGTAATTAAATAAAGATGTTTTTTTTAAATTAACAATTTTATACACACATTAAATAGCTCCCAGTAAAACAATTATGTTATAATAATAACATATATATATATATAAATAATACGATTTTTTTTATATAAAACCATTTAGCCTAAATAATCAACTTTATCGTACGCAGATAATGTTTAGCGCACTAATTTTGTGTACAAAAAGTTATTTTGAAACTATACATGGAAAATTGTCTTACAATTTCATATGAAAAGTAAAGTTCCTTAATAAATCTGTTATACTCATATATACATATTGTAAATTATTTTGCAGAATACAATTGAAGATCGGAAATATATGTTTTGTGATTTTTTCTAATTCTTAAAAAGTAAATTTTGTAAACCTTATCACAAAAATACTACTAAAATATTATCAATGCACTTTAAAACTTTAACTATGGCTATTCCACTCTAAAATTCTATTCTATAAAATTGTCAGCGTTTGAGGAAAAAATTGCACTTGCATATAAAACGCAGCCTAAGGCTAGGAAAGAAAAAATAACTAAAAAAAATAAAATGGCTTGAAACGGTCCCTGACTTGAAAAAAAATACAACAATCAAAAAGAAATCCATTTTCTTTCGATAAAAAAGGAAATTTCACAGAATAAAAGAAAAATTATTCTGCGGTCACTCCAATCAACCTCAAACCAACATCAGCAAAATTTATTTTTAAAATTATGTTTTCTACACTTTGAAGTGTTAAAAAAAGTTGCATTTTTATCCGGAATATTTTGTTATTCAACATTTCCCTATGTTTCTTATATTCTCTGTTTATGCATGGTGTGTGAAATTGCACACTAACTCATTCTAGTTGAATGGGTTTGAGATCTGAATAGCTCTTTCTATATAAGATGGAATCATAAATTTTACAGTGTTAATGGAAAATGCGATTACTCAATTCAAGTGTAGGAAATATGGAAAAGTTTTTGTTGTATATAAATTGTGCGGTCAGCGTTAAATTATGAGATGCATACGAAGTATAATATATTGCATAAAAATATGCTTGAATTTTTGCTGCTCCAAAGAATGCCACTTTTATTTGTTTAGTATGTTGACGATATTTACTGCATATTGATGCCTATGTTTATTATATAGAAAAGAAATAAAGAACAGATAAAATAATATTTTATATCAAAATCTTATATATAATATTTAGAACAACAGTTGTATATTTATCAAACTCATAACACGATTTATGAGATAAATTTCCTCAATGTATTTATAGACTGTTTTTTGGAATTTATTTAAAATTTTGCGTTTGGAATTTTCTGCACATATTATGCATTTAAATTATCTAGTTTCATTTTAACTTCATAAGTTTCACTTGAATGTGTATTTCCAATTTTTGTGACTCTTGCAACTTAAATAATTTATGTATTTTATATCAAAATAATTACTGATATATTTTAATTGAAATTGTAATGTAATTTTAATTATAGATGATTTTCACATTTGTGTATTATATATTGAATATATAATACTGTCAATATTGTATGAATATTGTTTACAATATTATATATACATTAGCATCAGCTATTATTTATTTATATACATTCTTATTATTCCTTCAAAAATACGAGATATTTTATAAAGCGAATATTTATTTTACATATAATTTGTTGATGTTTATTGTCTTGAATGAATTTTATCTTTTAAAAAAATTGACACCTTCGGAAAAAAATATGCTGAGTATTTTGTATAAATGTGTAGGATTATTTTCAAGAAATTATGAATGGTGACTATGAACAAATTTGGGTTTATTTTGTATGTAAACGGTCTATATTATCTGTTAATAGATCCATAATCAACGTTTTACTTCGTAGAAAGAACACCGTCATTAAAAAAATTTAATTGGCAATCATATGCGACCTAATGACGAATGAAGACACATTATTTGAACTACTGAACATTTATAAAATATGGCATTTATTTTTCCGTTGACTCTTCTAAATTGTTAAGAGTAAATTATGCACATATTCTCCAATTCCTCTGATCCGGATGTTTTTCTCATTTTAAATTCACAACATATGTAACATGTCTATATTATTTAAGGACAATAGAAACAAATCAATGCGAATTTAATAAATTCAGTTCCAGAAAACGGTAATTGTTGGTTAATACGAAATTTTGTTTGAATGATAAGCGCATTTCCATTGACTCATGAAGTAATTAGCTGTTGTGTATGACGAAACAAACGTCAATTGCAAATTGTTACGACATCATACATTCCTTCACGGGTCAATCGCTAATAGACTATAATTAATAAACTCGAAGTTTGTGTATTGGATTGCCTAAGGTTCATAACGCATTCCTCTGTGTCTGTCACAACATTTCATAACTAATAATCACGATAGCTCCAGGAAGGTATTAACATATACAAATGGTCTATACGCATTCCCTAAGGGAAATGACAGTTAACTGGTATTCCTGCGCAGTTCTATTCAATCGAGGGACAATCACATAAGATGTTTAATTGCAATGTGTTACAAATCAAAAATGCAAAAATATTACATTTCCATTTAGAGTTATATGCTTACTAAAAACCAATATATAATATTTTAATACATAATTTGAAATTTTTTATATATTTATTTTGTAGAAAAGTGAATTTTGTTTTGTAATTGTATTTGATAACTTGGTTTAGCTTGTTTATAAAACTCCGGTTAGCGATGTTTTCATTTTGATTTAAAAAAATTACTTTAAAAACAGGTTGCCAAAAGCAAAATTCCAGAGGATGAATTATTTGAAGAAAAGAAATTGATGAGTGCCAGCCCACTCTCAAAATTGGCAATTTATTACAATTTTACAAATATCGAATACACAAATAAGATACTTAGTGGTAAATGAAAGCACTCAATTTTGTTTATAAATTTTAATTTTGATACACAAAACGGAATACTTTGCAAGTTTTGAGTTTAAGAATAAAGGTGGGGGAAGACCTGCCCCCTATTTATAAACAAATAAAAGTCCTAAATTCAGTACACACTGTTAAAAATTATTACAACCTTATACCAACATTTGGTTCCCATTTAGCTGCAACCAATATTTGGTGCTTAGTTTCACCATTTTATGGCTACCACGGATACCATTTAGTGATGAAACGTTGCACCAAAATAGATTTCACCATTAACTTTTAGATTAGATCAAGTATTCTCATATTTTACTTTCCGATAACAAGATCAATACTTTTTTTCTTATCTTTGGCATCGCAAGGGTTCAAACTAGTAATCCTCTGATTACCAGCAGAATGCCATTACCCACTGAGTAACCGGGCCACGGCATACTCCTGTCTGTGGGTTTGTTGATGTAGATTCAGCGAAAGTTCGGTTGCAGTTATCAGATTGCACGATTTTTTGTTCAAAACCGCGCTATTCTCGATCAAGGCTTATTGTTTCAACCTTGATTGCACCATAGTAATGTGAAAGTTGCTGCGGAGCACTAAAATCTGATGCAACGTTGAACTGAAATGTTTAACAGTGCACTGTTAAAAATTTCAGTTCAACGTTGCACCATATCTTGGTGCAAAATTTAAGTTTTCAACTTGTTGCACCATATCATGGTGCAAGCTAGGTTGAACCAAATTTTTTTTTATCGAGAATGGTGCCAGCTTTCACCAGAAAGTGGTTCAACTGCAACCGAAACTTCGCTGAATCTACGACTACGAACCGGCATGACGAAACGGGGAATCCCCTGATGTCTTCATATTATTGTTAACGTATCGGACTATGTTAATCGAATATCAAAGTAAGTTAAATGCTTCATTTCATGGTTATTGTAATTAAATGTTTGTTTTATGATGTTTAAGTGTTTTTACTCATATAAAGTTCAAATATAAATAGATTAGTATAAAGTCGTTGTCAACTACGGCCGTTGTATTCTGTTGCTTTTCAAGAACCCAAGTCCGAATTTTAACCAATGAAAAATATTGATTGAAAATTTTACAGCTTTATAAAAAAAATATATATCTATGTTTTAAATCGTGAGTAATATTTTTTTTAAAATTAAACGAACAATATGGTCAAACACTTAGCATTTTTTTAACCTTAACAATACTAAACTTGTTTGTTTACTATGTAAAGTCAATGGGAAAGTACGTAAAATTTACGTATGGTTTGTATTCTAGGGTTAAATTTCAGTTGAGTCCGCATAATATACAATAAAAGGATTGTATAAATTTAAGTATATAAAGAAACACTTTGCCAAAACATGTAAAACACTGGGGGAAAAATTTAACTTTAATGCAATGTTTGAAATGTAGATAATTTTGCTGACTACCAACATACTTTGTTTTATTTAAGCTACTATTCATTTCAGTGTACTCATTACTTCAGTAAAATAAGTCCATCTAGTTAAAATGTATGGTACAGCCCCCTTGGATGGGTGGGATTTTTGAAAAGGCTAGGTTGGTTCCTAGAACACGATGCCCCCCCCCCCCCCCCAAATATGATATTTGGCGATAATATGTAAACAATAAAATTTTCATTTTGGCAACCTTGCCTGGAGGAAAATAGTTCTTTAATTGGCAAAAAAAAAAGTTTTGGTCGCCAATAACATGTTTGTGTATTATAACATCGAATTAACATGTTAATGTTGTATAACATTGAATTTTGAATATTGGGCCGAGGGGCACCATGTTCTAAGAATTGACCAAAAGCTATATTTGCAACGCTACCACGTTCTTGGCAACAAAAACCGGTTTTGTTTCCAACATAAGAACTCCATTTCCCCCTGAAGGGTTGTCGAAAATGGTAGCTGTTAAAAGCTGAGGGACCGTACAGTACATTTTAACCTTCATAAGTGACAATACTAATTTTCAGTTTGTAAAATAATTGTATTGTCAAATATCTATTACAAAATACATTATTCTTTTGAAAGAGTTCCGAGCCCATAATCAAAAGGGTTGTATGTTTATTTTTTGTTTTTGTCGAACATCCTCTGGGGCTGTTGTACGTTAAATTTATCATGGTACAAGTGTGAGTGTGCTTATGTTGGCTATGGTATGAAAACTTGGAGACTGAAATGCCAGCTCGGAAGTTGTCTTTGTGGTGTTATCTGACCATGGTTACAAATTATAGAGAAGTGTCCCTGATTTTTCCTTTCGAGATAGTTTTCAAACCATCGCCAATAGCTAATTTTGAAGTCTAGTGGGATGTTAGTGCAACAAACCAATAAAATTTTTATTGTAAATGTTTAATGCATTTGTACAATCAAAATAGGTACAGATGTAGTATGGGACATTTAGCGCGCAAGGTTTTATTTGGCGTGTTTTATTGGGGCGATAAATATATAGTATGGCAACCCCACATGACATAGTTGGTATATTCCGATTCTTGTGGCGACTTTCAATCTGGCAACCCTATGATGTCATAGCGCTGTTTAACGGCAATTTTTCGTCGCCAAAAACAAAAACGCGCCAAATGTCCTATACTACATCTGTTCCTCAATCTATTCTATGGTTACCCAAATAGTTGCCTTTTTTTTGCATATGTGTATATTCTTTACCTTTATGTATTTGCTAAATACAACTTAATGTTTAAATATTTATTTTTACAACATTTTATACTATTATTAATGATTCAAAATCGGGTAAAAAGAATTGGCTATTTCATAAATTAATAAATCACTGAAAAACACTTAATTGTGTATCGTTTATAAACAAGAGTAGCCGTAAAGCCTAATAAAACGTTAGCCAATAATTTGTCTTTTAACGTTTACAGGATGGGTGTTTGTTATTTCAACCAGAATCCCATGTTAAAACCAAACACCCATCTTTTAAAGGTTAAAACAAAGTTAGATGTTACTCTCACACTAAAATTTTTGTAATATAAGTTAATAATGTAGCTCTTTTCTATGTCATTGTTACTAAAGTCTATTAATTGCAATTTACTTTTTTACTATTTTAAAGATCATGATTGAACTGACATTGCGTGTCTCTAACGTAAAGGTGTCTGAGGTAACGTATGTAATAAAAAGTTGCCTCAGTTGACCTATTTGTAAGAGACTCACTCTACAACAACTTGAATCCTGTGGGAAAACTGGCAGCTACTACTTGATGTCCTGAATTGGTATTCTCTTACGGCAGAATACTTATCCAAGATGCAACATTTTGGTATGTTGAGTGTCAACGTTGAACACATTTATGGAACTTGCATTAACGTAGTGACAAGAAGGCTCTGCAATCTGCATGAACATGTCTGCAAGAAACATGTTTTGAAGCCTTTGTCTGAATTTGTTTTTGCTCTACTGATTCCACCAAATTTGTGACGCAGTTAATTCCTGCTCCACCCCTCTGTCATTGTGTGTGAATTCTCCAAACATGAAGATTGTAGGATAAAATGTGCATCGATCTGCATATGCAGTTTCATAATATCTGGCCAACAGTGTGCTTGTTCAAAATTGTGTGCCCAAACGTGTTCAAGCCGGAGATAGGATACTGGTGCTCTTGAAATACATTCCATCAGTGTGGTTGACATATAGCATTTACACAATATATTGTGTAAATGTTAAAGAATTTTTTTTTTAATTTCTTTTAAAAAAGTAAGTACTATAAATACTATCCTGATATACTATCCAATATCCTGATATACAGTATTATTATTTGTTTATTTGTCTTAGATTGCATTTAATTTAGGATTGATTTCTAGAAGTTTAGATTTTACGGTTATAAGTTGTCTGGCTATCTGAACAATTTTTATAATGAAAATATTTATAAAAACTGTTGAAAAGCTAGTAAAAACAATTGTTTACTGAAATTGAAGGGCGAACTTAGTTTCTATTCTTTCCCCAATAATATGCTTGATTGGGTATTAAAGTAATTTCAATCTTAAATGTTTGTACAAATAGGCCTAGTAATATTAAAATAAATTGTATAAAAAATATATTTATAAAATATTATATTTCAATTTTTTTCTTCTTTATTGTATAACTTTAAGTCATAAGGGTTGTACGGGAGAAAAATTTGCTATTCCACTGGATTTTAAATCCAAATTTGGCAAACCAGAAACTGAATACAGTTAACTATATCGTTTTCTCTATGAAATATATTATGTACTGTACATGTTTTTTTTTCTGTAATTGGAAATAAAAATAAAATAAATTATATTAGTAATAAATAAAAATGATTTACTATTATTTCCATCTATAATGTAAAGTTTTTATTTAATTTTGAATATATATACTAATTAAATTAGCACAATTTATTGAGGTTTATGTGACATTAAATTTGAAAAAAACATATAAGTAAACAATGTATTCCTTAATAATGGAAAGATTTCCTTTGAATATACTATTTAAATAATTGCACAGTAATTTCAAATTATTTTGTGAAATTGTTGAAATATACAGAATTGTAAATATAGTTCTAAATTATAAGAAAATTTGATCTAATAAAAATTTTAAAGGAAGTAACGAAAATACGAATTATGGTGCAATGTTTCACCAAAATCTGGTACCCATTTAGCTGCAACCAAACTTTGGTGCTTAGTTTCACCATAAAATGGATTAACAAAAACCCGAATTTTGGTTCAACGTTTCACCATTAAATGGATTAACAAAAACCCGAATTTTGGTTCAACGTTTCACCAAAATGGTGTAGCGAAAATACCGAGTCTTGGTGCTTAGTTTCACCATAAAATGGATTAACAAAAACCTGAATTTTGGTTCAACGTTTCACCATTAAATGGTATCCATTGTAGCACCATAAAATGGTAAAAATGAGCACCAGACGTTGGTTGCAGCTAAACTGCAAATTTTGGTGCAAGGTCCTACCAAATTTTTAACAGTGTGTACAGCTGCAAAACATTTTGATCGGGCTACAAACGTGCTTTGTCGTAGATATATAGCTCTTCTGCAAATACTCAGCTGCATACTTCGGTTATATAAGTGTTTTAATATATAGTGTAAACCCGGTTTAAGTGTTTTATATATATGAATAGTTATGATTATTTAAGACATAATTTATCAACACAATTCCATGATATGATACACATGGACGTTTCAGGTAATTGACAAGCTTTGATGTATAACTGTTACTATTATGAAACTGGTAGATTAATTTAAAAAAAAAAATTGAAAATATGTTCCATGTTTATTTTCGATATTTTATGTTTAACGTTTTGAAACATAAAACATAAATAAACAAAATCAGAACTTTATTTAACATTAATTTAAAAAAAGATATTTGTATTAATTTATAAAAATTGTAAATATATAATAACTTTTTTTTATATTACACACAAAACTTCAACATACTCACCATAGAATACATTGTATAACTGTATACGAAAATAGAATGTACATACATGTTGTATATAAATATTTTTCAAAGAATATAAAACTTTATGTGTAAATAAAAATGCTAAAAGAAGAATCTCATTTCATTTTAAACAAATATTTCTTTATAAACTTACACTTCTTGGCCTCATTTTAAGAATATATTTTCCATTTTCTAAATTACTTATATCGACGGTTATAGAGATGCTTCTCCATATCAAGGAATTTATTCCTCCGAGCTTTGTGTATAAAAACAAATATTCGTTTACATCATTTCATTTGAGGACAGGCACTTCAAAGAAGAAGAAAAAAAGAACACCCCAAAAATATTCGTATCCCCTTTCAGATTTTATTACATCCGAATCCCCTGCCTTTATAAAGACCTCTTTCCAATCACTATCGTGTGAGAAAATTGGTATTTTTGTAGTTGCAGCCAGCTAAAAAAATAAAGAGTCAAAAGAAATCTTTAAATAAATCTGAAGTTGAAGCTAAACTTCTTCTTTCATTCATTGCCCTGACTCCAATCATACTGACGCATTCAGAATGGCCGTCGCCTGCGTGCAATTTTATTATTAAAAAGAGTTTGTATTGTCAGCATACTTCAAAGAATGATGGTGGGGTAAGATAAGCACCCTATATTCCAAACTTACCCGGGCAAGGCGAAGTTGGAAGTGCGTGCCTGGATTTCGCTTTTTTGAAAGAAAGTGGGTGTATTTTTTGTTTACTTTTTAATCAGCACGTTTGGCAGGAAGTTTAAACATTGAAGAGAATGTCGCGGCCTTCTTTCCTTAGAATGTCGGAAGTGAGTGTTGTATCCAAAGAACGTCCCTCATTAGCTGAAAAAAGATGTTTCCTATTTTTTTGCAGTTTTTTATCGTTTTTGACAAGTTCCGTTTCACCCACGTTTTGTAAAAAGGGTAATATTTAATAGAGCATTGCAGGAGTTTGGATATCGAAATTGAAAACAGCTTTCAAGGTTTTAAGCCATATTATTTATCTTCGAGTACGTTGTTTTTATTGTTGTAAAATTTTACTGTCAGCCCAAACATCACTGCTGATTTTTGTTTTAAGAATGATATACAAAATTAATGAAAAAATTCTACAGTGTTTTGATAATGAAATCATTATGTTTTAGATCATTGTATTTGAATTATTTTAAGGGGACAATACATTTTTTAAAATATCGTTTTTGAGATTTTTACATATTTTTATTCTCCAATTAACCAAGGATAGTGAAGACTATATATAGAAGGTGCGCTCGTTTTTCGCTTTTTGAAAGTGGGCAAGGAAAGCACATTTTTGCTCCGCCTTACTATCGGTTTTTGATCATTCTCATTGGCTGTGTGTTTCAAACATTGCTACTTAGGTTCGATCCCAGGTTGGGTAACAACTGGTGATTTAATTTTTAGTTAGCAAAATAATGTAAATATCTGTAAATAATTGTGTTCAGGTAGCTTCACTGCTAATCCGTCCTTGTTTTTATATGTCCCCGTATTTTACTTGATTGACATTGTAACTCATTTAATATGTCCAATACAAATGCATTGACCGGATAGTTCCGACCCCTATTTTACTCTTTCAAAATGCATGGACATGCTCTCGTGGCAGCTAATATTATTTTAATACGCTTAATTTATTAAGCAACTCTTTTGCAATTTTTACATACTAAATACAATTCTTAAAATATAATTTAAACTCTTAAAATTTAGCGAATTCTAAATAAAATTAGTTAATATCACTTTTAAATAGTTCACAAAAAACGAAGAGATGGCAGCCCCTCACAAACGAGAGCATTAGACACGCCTACAGAAAGCGAGAGGTAGGCGTCACTTTGACGTCAAAAATGTGCTTTCCCCGCCTTCCGTCAGATAGCGCGAGAACGAGCGCACCTTATATATATATATATATATATATATATATATATATATATATATATATATATATATATATATATATATATATATATATATATATATATATATATATATATATATATATATATATATATATAGTATTCACTATCCTTGCCAATTAACAACATTTCAAATGCCATATTATTTTTGTTTTTACCCCAATTAGAATATACTAAAATGTAAAATATATTTGTTTACTCTTGTTAACAGGTAACATTTGTCCTCTTCAAATCCATTTTTCTCAAAATGTTATGTTTTGTGTTATGTACCTTTTTACAGAAATATTCCATTATATATGTGTTATTTTTTATATGTGTTCTACATATACCCAAGATCATATTGGAGTTAAATTTTAAAGATTATAGATTTATATATATTTTTTAAATGTTATTAAAAATAGGGATTATTTTACGCAATTTAAGTAACTTTCATTAAATAATATTTTAAAAACCTATAAGGTTGTTTTCAAGCTCATTTCAGTAAATTAAGAAGTGTACACAGAACACATTTCAAGCCTGTATCTATAGAACATTCTGAGAAAAAGTACATCGAAAAATGACAATTTAACATTGGTTGTAGAGGAGGTTGGTTCCGACTCTCCTTAATACAATGTAATCAAACTTCATAATATCGTTTTACATAACCATCTCATAACAAAACCAGGTATAGCATCTAGTCCAAACAATAATAGTACTATGCTAGGTAATTGGTTTCAAACTAATGCACCAAAAATAAATGCGAATTCATTTAATATTTCCGGTGGGTGGACGTTTGATCTACTTCCGGGCAATGCGTTAGGCCGCATTGATAATGTAATTAAAAGAAGGGTTGCCATTATTTGCTCAGAAAAATAAATTGGCATATTTTCGGATGATGGTGCATTTTATAACTTTTTAAAGAAATAAGAAATGGTGTTATACTATAAATGTGTTGTTACTAAAATATAAACGCACTAGAACAGTGGTAATTAAAAGTATAACCTTAAAATCGGATTTATTTGCCTGGTTGATATTTCAACCTGAATCCTATGTAAAAATCATAGCACCCGCATAGTATATTAATAAAACTAAATTCGACAGAGTCTCATAAAAATCAAAGGTGAAATTCTTTCCCTTTCACATTCAGATATGCAACAGAGGAAAATACTTCACGATGCCCAAATCAATGGTAATAAAACAATGCAACTCACTGCAAAAAATAGAATTGCATAAAATTGACTATCTTTCACAAAACATACGACCATTTTTGAGAGAAAATCCTACTATAAAATATTTTAAATATATAACTGGCTAGAAACGAGCACTGGATATTCTAATTTTTGAAGAAAATAATGTTGAAAAAGACAAATAGACAGAGCTACGTATTTAACAAAACAAATGATTCATAAAAAAATATTTTTAATAAATTAAGTTTAAATTTTATTATCAATAAATGTAGATTTAGAAAAACTTGTTTTAAAAAAAATGAAAATTTAAATTTGGAAATAACTGGAAGTCTCAATACTTTTCCTAAACTTATCTTATTCTTTTCTACAGGTTCCAAAATTATCTTATACAGCATTTTGTGCCAAAAGCATTCTAATCACAAATAAAATGTGAAATAACTTTTATGTTTACTCTAAAATATTTATAAAACTTGTTGCCAGGAATTGTGAGGTTGTGTGCAAGCCATCTCAACAAGAATTATGTCAAAATAAATATAGCATTCATTTATAGAGATTTTTTAAAAAAGTTTTTCGGAAAATAGCAGAAGTGGACAAGGCTACATTAAGAAAAGTGATCTTCATTTATAAAATTAATTTTCCACACTGTATGAATAATAATTACAAGGATGAAAATGAATTATCTTTACAAGGATGAAACACTATTAAATTGTTAAACAGCTAAATGCACTTAAATTATTTTATGATTAAAAATTTAATGCTAGCAAAATCATGCATAATTGTTGATCATATTAACTACTTTATATGATATATATATATATATATATATATATATATATATATATATATATATATATATATATATATATATATATATATATATATATATAGTATAAATTTATAGAATAAATATCAAATTAATAATCTCAGTGGTGTAGTTTATCAATCTGACTAGTATCAAAACGTTTGCAGAAGATGAATAATGCTACTTAGAGATCTTCATAACATAATTTGTAATCTGTCAGTCAGACACGGATCAGATGTCTCAGAAGGTGCATTAGGTAATCAGCTAAGATATTAAACTAGACGAGAGGTACGCCTCTAATCGTTGCTCGCAACTTTGATAAAGTTTTATTCGCTGCACGTTCCGTCATGGACTGTAATCTTTCATCCACACGGATTGCGGAAGTTTAACATAATTATTTTGCCATATTTTAAACTAGTGATTACATGATATTACATTCAATACCAGGAGATTTACCAGACTCGCATGCTTTAACTCTGTTTTGTAACGTAACTAAATTTATAAATGTTTATGGACGTATAAGAATGTTTATAGACATTTTTATATTATAATTATGATTCATATATTTGGCTCAACAGAAAAAAAAGCAGGTTTGAACGGATGTAAAGTTAGTTGCAAAAATTGAATAAATAATTCTGAACATGAAATTTTCAAAATTGAGCAGTATTTCCGTGTTTATAACATTGTTCAACTAATAAGCCGGATATAAAATTTTATTAGATTATAATTTATTTAACATAATATACTATATAAATAATGTTTACTATGTTTATTAAATAGTTTAGATTAGTAATGTCATTATGAATTAAAACATTTATAAAGTAATTAATTCGGATTTAAATAAACAAGCATGTTTATATATATATATATATATATATATATATATATATATATATATATATATATATATATATATATATATATATATATATATTATTTTATTTCAAAAGATATAACAGTTACTTATATTGGATACATATAAAAGTAAAATAAATATGTTATTTATAGTTGAGCTGGTGCATATAAAAGTATTATTTTAAGAATATGTCCAACCAAATTGTATATTTTCGTGTTGCTGCGTTTTCAATTCTTTCAATATGTCTTTATAGAGTTTGATAACGAAGTTCTCTCTTTTATTTGGTTCATGGATATAAATGTTTTCTTGTTATAGCGTCCTCAAATCTATTGATAGTCACTGAACAAAATGTATTTTCATATAAGTGTGCAGGTAATGTAAAAATGGATTTTCTGATTTCCTGCAGTCAGGAAATGCGCATTTCTAAAATAGAATAAACGTTCTAACAATTGTATTGTGAATGTATTATCGAAAAGGTTTATTTTTTGTAAAATTTCTTCAATGGTGTTAATAATAATTTTTGTTTTGAAGAATAAGACATATTTGAAAATAATTTTTCATGTTACTTACTTTTTTTTTCCTTTGAAATTTTTATTAAATTTAAGTAATTTTCGTATTTCTTTTTAGCTTATAGTGGCTGTTAACTGTAATAGAAATGGTCGTCTTATTTGGTCGCAAGTTTAGCAAAATATATTTTTCATATTATCAAGAATAACCTTTCTGAAGTTATTGTATAACGGATTCGATATTATAATATAATACATACATATATACCTTCAACTACAGCATGCATACAGCTGCAATATACATTTTCTTTGAAAAGAACAACACACATTTTTAAAAATATTTTTTACATTACATTATTATAAAGCTATACTGTTACATCTATTACCTACACATGTTAACTTATTTTTGTCTTTCACATGCATTTTTGGGTGATTTGTATACGATCGATAGGAGACTGCATGTAATACTTTTTAAAGAAAAAGGATGCAAATGCTCAATTATAATTGTTTGTATAGTGAAATTAGTATTTTTTGCAACATAAACATTCGTTTTCCTATTAAGCCTTCAGCTTGAGCTGAATACATTTATGACTTATTACTGTATGAGATAACAATGTTCAGAATTGACTCAGCAGACATCTTTGGTATTGAGGTGTCGATTAGGAGTTAGTAAATTTTTAATTCAATCAATTCTTAGTTAACATTTAGTAGTTAACAAGAAGGTTTCTCTGAGATATTTTTAGTTATCCGTTCATTCCTACTAAAATTCTTCTTCAGGTTTGTCTGCACCTGAAAAATGGGTGAGGTCTTAGTTGTTTTGTATGCCTTCTCTGAAGTATCTTCAGAACTGTTTTTATCATACCTCTTGGTCAAATAAAAGATTTAGCTGCCTATTAAAACTAAATAGTGTTAGTTCTTTTTCTTATTTTTGTAAATTACACTACTTGAATTGCAGCTCGATCATATATTAAAGGCACGCATACTGAAGTATACGTGAATTAATTAAATCATGAGCAATGCTAAGAATTTAAAACAAAAACTTCAATTCATATACATTTATTATATTTCTTTAAATATTACCGACATTGTTAATATTTTTTCTCCTTTCGGACTGATAATTATATTACTACGAAAAAAAACATTAGATAAATTATCTTCGGAAATATTTATACTAAATATAAGTAATACACTTTTAAATATCGAAATATAAAAAGATAATGTTATAAAAAGACAAAATCGTTAATGCATTATTTTTTACTGATGATGGATTTATTATCAATTGATATATTTTCTCTAAATGATAATAAATATGCATAATATTAATTAAAACTGTTACTTGTAATGTCGTAGTAAATTACTTCTTTATTACGGCAATTAGTACTTCAATTGCTGTGAAATCCCTTATAAAAATATGTTTTAAAATTTATTTCCTATAGCATTTTCATATTATTCTTGATTGCACAACGTTGGTTAAACGTAAATGTAACAAAGCATAATAGACAAAACGTATTCATTAGCATTTTTCTTTCTGATTAATCGCTAGATAAAACAAATAGCTTGTAATTTCTATCTACTCGCAAAGGAAACACGTTTTAATTGCATAAATAATACGTTTCACTAGGAAACTCCCTAGCTTCAGTGGGAAAAAAATGAGGTGATAAATGGTCAGGACCGAGCATTTAAACGCTCTCAAAGAGTCCTTGATTGATTGTGCCTCCCTATGCTCGCTAGGCGGTACACGTTCAGATTTTTTCTTCTTCCGGATCTCAGAAAATAGGAGTAATACAAGCGCTCTTCTAAAGTGTTTAGAGTGTCTCATCAAGTAAACTGTGGAGCTTTGGATAAATTTACTTTTCCCTCCCAAACTGTTTCGGGTATATATTCTAAATAAAAAAAATAATGAATGGAAAGAAAGGGGAAACAAAATGCATCACGGAATTTTGTTGCGTCTCCGATAGATTTTGAAAAATGCACACAGAGGGAAAGGCTGGCACGCTATGCCCTCGTTTGATATTATACGGCCATGGGAGAAATCGGGAACATATTCTTGAAGGAGTTTAAAACCGTGGAACCTCCTTATTCTATTTTTCATACATTTGAATCTGTTGCGCTTGGAGTCTTGGTAATCCATTACCAGTAGAAGGGGATTTCTTGTATTTCAGAGACACTGTGTCTTTATTTTAAAGGATGCATTAATTTTGTGCAGTGTAGTAAGATGTGTTGTTTATTAATATGCTGCTTGTTCTTTTTATTTTGTTATTTTTAAAAATATTTTTGTTTACTAGGGTACATTAAATAAAATCGCGTAAGTTGTTCGTTTTCCTCTTTTAAATTAAGTGGCGTAAGTGAAATGCGAACTCTATAATGTTCTATCAATTACAAATAGCATATTTTGTATGCATTTAATTTTGAAGCATGTTATAGAAACGTGTTCCCCATATAAATAAAGATTATACTTGGAATGCAAAAAGAAAAATATATATAATTGAATTGCCTATAATTTAAAAGAAAATTATTTGAAACTTTAGAAACAATAGAAATTGTTATATGTTTCTCGTTAGAAATAATTATAATAAAAATAATTATATGTTATTTGTTAGAGGAAATGATGAAAGTTTAAAATTAAATAGTTGAAAATTTTATATTAAGAGCTATATTTTTATATTATAATATATATTAATTCAAACAATAGAAAACAATACACGTGTTTTCATACTGTTTGCTTCAAGTTATATACTGTTTACTGCTTGTTTAAAATACACAATTTTTACATGTCAAAGTTTACTCAAATCATCCAATAGACGTAACATTTGCAAGTGTTTCGTATTTTTTTAAATATGAATACTTTTATATGCTTACTTATATGCATACTTTAGAATATGATAAAAAAGCACTTACATATTAAAAATATAAAATTAAAACAAAAGTATCAAATTTATAACAATGAATGATCAATGTTTCTTTATCTTGCATGTTCATTTTATTTTATCTCTATCAGAGCACTCACCACTTAGACACTAACGTACTCGCTACTGTGACTCAAAACAAATTTATTTCATAATATACAAATATCGTATTATTTTTATCTTTGAAATTAATTTTTTGCAAAGAATGTGGAACAAATTGCTAAAATAAAGTGCATTATTATCTCTTTAAAAAAGTTATATTCTTGGTATTAAAAATAAAACGCACTAAAGCCAATGTATTAGGAAAATGAAAGCTTATTTATAATGAGGGGGGGGGGGGGTTATAGGAACAACCATAGCATTTAATGTAGCTCGCATTACTTTCAGATACGAGAATGAAAATTTGACAATTACTTTATTTTGTAACGAATGATATATTTTGAAAGCATAATTACCAATTTTTATAATAATTGTTTATTAAATAATAAAATACGATTAAAAAAATACATATGAAACATTTTGAAATATTTATTTTTGGAACTACTTGTGAAGTGCTTACTTGGTGTATTATTACCCGTGATTGACATGTAATATTTGCAGCAGTTTTATATACATTTTATTAAACTATTTGGGTGTTTTTGAGGTAAAAAAGGCGTACACACGATAAATTGAGTTATCAAGCTACTGAAGAGTGCTAAATAGAGACTACACTGATGTAAGTCAAATTCCAGTTTGTCCCACACATGTTCTATCGGATTTGAATACGGATAATATGCATGGCAATCCATCCTATTGCTTCCTTTTTTTCTCAAAATAGTCAGACACCATTGTTAACGGATGAAGTGTATTATCGTTCATCAGAATGAAGGTATATCCTATTCCGCCAGTAAGAAACATGACATAAGGATAAAAAACATTAACATTATCAGTAGATTTCAGATCAGTATATCAGTACCTGTATCGTGCTCCATTCACGGATCAGCAGATAGTGAAATGCAGGTTAGTGTGGTAATTCAAAATGATGCTTAACAAAACCATGATTTCACTACCTTTGTATCGATGTATATCACCCCAATCGCTGATGTTCCTCTTCCTCCAGATTTTAACATGTCTTTAAACACTTTTTAAATAAAACCTAGACTCGTCAGTAATGAAAACTCGTCTCCAGTCAATAGAGCTCTAATATCAATGCTTTTTGCACCCCTTCAACCGAGAACATTTTACAGCACGAATCAGTTAGATACAAATTTTTGGTTTCCCTGCATACCAACATATTTTATGCAGCCTATCACTGTCGGTGTATCTGAATATACGAGTTCCAATAAGGTAAAGCTGGTAACAAGGGGTATCTGAGCACCCACTGTATATATTTTTAAAAAGTTGTATGAAGGAATTTTCCAACCACATTTGTATACAACCCTAAATATATTTTCTCTGTAAAACAATTGCACATCCGCCAACGCACTCCAGCAGTAGAGAAGATAAGTAATTCATAAATTCGATACTTACAACTTAAATTACTACGTTTTTTAAGCTATTGAGGTGAGTATAATTTTAAAATAAAAATATAAATAAATAAATCACTTTAAAGATTACAGTAAACATACATAATTTACATTTAATTTAATTCCCCGTGTCCAAAACGTCCAAAACTGATTTGGGGCAAGTGAGCACTATGGCTGGGAGAACTGGGAACGGGTAAAAGTTATCCCAAATTATTAAGTTAATATTTTCTGATTTTCCCAAGTAATTAGTTTCAAGAAGTTTTATGCGTCTGTTTAAAGGGTAAAATATACTGAGCATTTTGATATATTACAATTGTACAAAACCAGAAAATTACAGCGAGGAAAAACGTTTTAATTTAAAATAAATTTTGTGCTGTAAAATCGGTACCCACTTATTCCGCCTTAACTTAGCTGTAAAAGACTCCCTTGTAATTTATGATGAAGTCATTTGTCTATTTTTTTGGCAATTGTAACAATTCGCTGCTGTAGCACATTTCCACCTTGATATCCGGTTGTCAGTATGAATCAGCAATTTTTAAACCCTTTCCAGATCATGGTAAGGTCACTTTTGGCTAATTTTAGGACTTTACAAACATGTCTATTACTGTGAAGTTTCCATCTCCCAATCTCACGCCTTTCCACACAATCACTCAACTGTTTTCTCAAAGACATGTTCCACCATCCACAGACTATTTATTTTAATACAACTACTCGTACAAAACTATCAATATAAATTTCAAGCATATGCATGCATTCTTTTCTAAACGTGAGAAGTTCCGCGTGTGCAAAAATTTGCATATTCCAATAAAACAAAGTTTTCTTAACAACATTTTACTTGATTTATTTTACAATGTATTGTCATTTTAAAAGAAGGTGATCATATACAACACATTATATACATTTAAACTTACAAAGTAAACATAACTCTGGAACACCCTATACTGCTGAAAATACCCTAAACTGAAATAATGTTAGTTACTGAGGTGATTTGTAATTTTATTTCAAGTTATCCGGACATCCCTTAAAAGATGACCGAAATCGGCTAGTCGATTGTGGATGATGATGAGTCTAATAAGTGCCCAACCTCCTCCTCCTTACATATCAATAAAGAAGCTCACTTCCTTAAACTCATCATCATCAATCGTTCTAGGTAGACTATGTATCGATAAAATAAAATATTGTTTTCTCTCAAGTGGTGAATAAAGATTTCCAATATTGCTGGTGCTCGCTGAGATGTGTTCATCCCTTTTAGATTTTAGGAAAAGGGATTAGAAAATTGTTTAAACGATGCTCTCTATAGACTGTTTTACTTTATTCTCCGAAGGAAAAACTGTCGTTTATGCTTCTATTGTTTAATTATCTGTACATTTTATGGTTTTGAACATCTAGCGGAACGTTTAAATGAGTTAAGGTACCATTTAAAGATGATGAAATGTATTCATAGTCACATAAAATATAACCTTCTTTGGTGACAATAAAATATAATTAATATATATAGCTAGTTTTAAAGTTCAGTGGGGGAAAAACGAACTACTACTCATCATTTGAGCACTAAGTATCGTAGGGCTAAAATAATATATCAGTTTGTAAGGAATAAAGTATAGTACACAATAATATGCAAAACGTTTTCATAAGGCTGTATTCATATTAAAATTCATACTAGTTTTCAAATATTCAATAGCAACATATACTTTACATAATGCAGAAATGTTATTCACCCTCAATCTAGATATACATTTTCGTTAATATCCTACAGTTATACGCGGAGATATGTAGAATAATTTGTTCCCTACAAAATGTTATATTAAGTTTAGCCTTACGATAAATAGTGCACGAATCACGAGCAGTGGTTCTTTTTTTGTCCCCATTGTACAATTACGATGTTTGTTCAAATTTGTATACAGCATCAATTTTTTTTATACAATTTAATACTTTGAATAATTTAAATTGCAAATAAATTTTGACGAATTGTAATGTTTTGTTACTACAAACTGATTATATTAAAATGCTTCTTTTTTTTTAGTTATAAAGTTAATAATAATATAGGCTATAAAATTAAAAGCGTAAAATATTATATATTTAACGATGCATATCGGAATAATTTTACATTTACTTTTCCCATATAATTACTTTTATTGGGATATTTTTATTAAATATTGTTTTTTTTCTACTATAAAATAAACATGTATTCACATTATGATAAATAGCAATGCGACATAAAGTTAAATAAAAAAATAAGATTATAAATAACTAAATGTGTACAGCATACTGAATTCTAAGTAATGCTTCATTAGCTTGTATTCACGTGATATTTATGTCAACAAATTTAACACAGAAAATGAGTTCCTTGCTACCATATTGGTTAAAACTTTAATTAATAAATACATTTGAGTAAACTCAATTAATACATCAATAATTGAAATACGATGTGTAAACCATTCGATGTGCATCTTTAATAATCAATGATTCAGAAAACTGAATAAACGTTGAACGGACATTACCAATAATTATTACGAAAGCGAAATGAAAAATTTGCTAAGGCTAAGAAATGGAAGTAAGTTTTTCAAATAATGCATACGTATCCCAAACAGAAATGTAGACTATTGATTGTCTCCCTTATTCGCGCTTTTCCCTTCAATAAGTAGAAAAGTAAACATACCAGAAATGCTCAGGAAAGAATAAGATTGCGTAAATATTATTTGGAAAAGTTTTCTCACTAAGAAAGAAAACATCACGCCCAATCAACTTCCAAAATCCTTATACCAACATTCAGACCTTGAATGAATCGTAGTCACATTTACGGCAAAAAGAAAATCTAGCGTTTATTTCGTTGATTGTACTTGGCTTGCAGCTATAAAAATATTTTAGCATATGTTCACTCAGTGCACATTGATTGTGAATATTAAAAGATAGTATCATTAGTAAATAACACAGTTTAACGATTGATTGGAAAATCAAAGCTCAGAATTGTAATACACATAATATAATAATGTACGATACATCGTTATATTTAATAATACAGCCTCTTTAATGAAGCCCTAGTTGGTGTATTTATTTGAAAACTAGTTAGTTATATTAACATAGTATAAATATTGCTTTGTTGATAAAGGTTAAAGTTTTCACGATTAGTTATATAATTTTCTATTGATATGTTTGTCTAGTGCTGCTTGATATTTAATCTGCCTTTGACGTACTGGTGATGTGATAGTATGACCATACTTATACACCTACTGGATCTATAGTGATTGAAAATTAATTAAGTATGTGTTGTATTAACTTAAACATTGATTTACTTTGTTATATTTTTATAAATACGTTTTTATAAAAAAAATATTATATTATTTATAAATTTAACAAGGTGTTTAATGATTAAAAATTATTTACTTTAATTTATGTTATGTCTATACTTGTTTCACTTGAACACATTCCGCTTAAATGTTTTTCGAGAAAAATAAAAAATCCATCAAAAATGTAGGAAGTAGCGCAGATAGTTCAATAAAGTACCATAAGTATAAACATTTTATGTATACCAGTCTGCTTTTAAAAATAGAAAAGTCGACAACGTACGCTGAATAATTTCTAAAGAAATTACGACCTCACATTAAAGTGACATTCCTTTAACAGAAATCTAAACTATGATGAAATTTATGTAATGTAGAAATGTAAAATCGATTGAACCCATATATCCTCAACGCATCCCGCAGCAGAATGTTCCATCGATTCCCTCTCTGTGTCTGTTCATAAAATCTATTTCTCAATCTTGAAACGTGTTAAGAAGGACCTCTGATGTGTTGCAAGCCTTCGTGATTTTGACATTTCCTCTATAACCGCCAACCCCACCTGGGAATACAATTTCAATTATTCGATCTGCAGGAATTCTCAGCAGAATACCCGCAGTCCGTGTAATTCTCTTATCCCCTGGTCATATAGATTCAGACTTGCGTATTGTTTTTACGGTTTTCCAGTTGCAGGGAATCATGGTATTGTTGTAGACAATGTAAAGGATATTAGTCGGTTTGTTATGCTATCTAGATAATTGAAACTTGCCATTGATAATCGATAATGTAACACTGAAGCGTCGAAAGTGAATGATTGGAATCATGAACTTGGGTGAATGATGTACGAAGCAAATCGAAATTTCAAATCAAGTTGAATAGTAATGAACAGTCATTTCTTGTTTGAAGGGAATTAATTGTATAACTTTATCAGTAATGAAGTTGTGCACCTATTGGAAGGATTACAACTTTTTCAGGGTTTAAAATTATGTATTAGGATATATTAAGGGATTGAGTAACAGAAGATATTTTAATAACAGTAATTGTTCGTTTAGATGTTAGTTAAACACTAGTTTATGAAAAATACTTACAATTTTCATAAATTGTAATTACTCAAGTCTAATCTATTAAATCAAAATTGGTACTAAAATGAACGATAAGATGTTGTTGACACCATATTGTGTCTACTATTTACAACTTGTATGAACTGCTGTCAATAAATGTTTGAATAAATAATGAATTATATTATTTTTGACTTTAAAAAAAATTAAGTAAATTATAACATACAGTGTACTTAAAGATTTAACTAAAAATAATATTAATTGCACATTTATGCAAGAAAAATAATATGTTAAAATATTATTTTTTTTAAATATTAATTTCGTCTCAATTATTGTAAATAATTTAGTAACTGCAATATAAATTTTTGTGTATTTATAAAATGATTTTACTTCCATTGATTATCATTAAAGAATTGCTGAACGTATTATTTTTTTAATTATAATCTCTTTGACAATTTATAAATATTTTAATATTTCATTATACTAACTAAGCTTTGAAATAGTGACAAAATATACACATGTGTCTAAATTAAATGTTCTTGCATCTGACAAACGTAAGAACCATTAACTTCAGTATATATGTTTTGAGTATATAAAAAACAAATAGATTAGGATTTTTTAAAATATTTCTTGATACGTTTTATGACATATTCTTCTATTAATTATGCTAATCCAAAGATGTAATTCTTTAAAAAACGTATTATTATTCGACTAATGAGTATTTCTTAAAAATGTATCTGCGCTTTTATAATTGAACTGTCACCGCGGCATTTTTATACACACCTGCAAATTAACTAATTTTAATTACTTCCCAATAACATGGAAGTGTTTGTGTTAAAGTATTTCCGGTTTCCGAAACTAATTATTTACAAATAATTTTGTTTTGAAAACTTTTTTGTAGTATATACTAAGCATTTATGTTTGATCATTAACTGTATTGCAAACTACTTAAAAAAAATAAAGGAGAAGCAAAAGTAGCTCATTATATCATGACAGGTAGAAATTATAACTTAGAGTTTGTTGATTTTACTTTAAGGTTAGAGTCACAAATGGTTCACTAATGGAGACACGTAATTAACTCACGCGATTATTTATTTCCTGTGTGTTTTAATCAGAAAGATGACATCATTTCAACTTAACCTAAAAAGCAGCGATATTTCCTATTTAGAGGGGAAAAAATAGCAATAGCGTCAAAACATCTTTCCCCTCTTGACACTTTGAACGATCGTTTGTAAGTTTTTTATTCGCGTTATAAACAAACTACAAGTGTAAGTTCTTTGTTATTTATTAATATTTTTAGTAAAGGTAATGTTAATGGCTTAAGGAGTGGCTCTTTAAAAAAAAGATTCACTGTTTAAATAAGTTTATGTCGTTAATTGAGATACATTTTTAATTCTCTTTTAGAAACTTAGTTAATCAAGAATGTAATTCTAACAAAATGCCCTCGGGCAATTCATCGTCTCTTAAAATCTGTTAGTTTTCTTTAATATTCCAGGGTATTAAAGGAGGCCCGACAAACTTAAATTAATTTAAAAGAAAATCTCACATAAATTAAGCTTTATTAAAAATGAAGTTTTTAATTGTTACAAATATATTTTTTAACTGTCAATAATTTCGAATGACCGTGAAAAATGACGATTATCTTAAATTATTATTATTATATTTGAAATACGCATAAAATGTGTATTTTAGAATAAAAAGTTTGACTTCTGTTTTGTGCTGTTATATATTGCAGTCGATTTTTAAAATTACATTTACAACCTTTAGCCCAGTCAATTTAAGTTTTAACCTTACGAAAAGATGAAAATTGGTACAATTGCTATATTTGATGCTCCAAACTACATACTAAAAGTCCCCAATTTTCCCCTGCACACGTCTTAGTGTTCTAGATACTTGCCCAGCTAGCACCACCATATGGGTCCACTTCAATTAGTAATGGATTATCCACGTGGGACTTGATGGGCACCCCATGTGGATCCATAAAAAAACGACTCATTTGGTTATATACTGGCCCAGTTGGGTTTTCCCCACATGGGTCCCATGTGGGATTACCCATCTGGGCCCGCATGGGAAAACTCAACTGGACCAGTATAAACAAAAGGAGTCGTTTATTTCTGGATCAGTATGGGCTGCCCATCAGAGCGCATATGAATAAACTATATAGCCAGTGCAGAAAATTCCATATGGGCCAACGTGGGGAATCCCAACTTGGCCAGTAAAGATACAAAAGGCTTAAATGGATCATTTTAGGTCCGTAACCCCTTTTTATGGTCCCTTACATGGTATGGACCCTTACAGGTACAGATTATATGGACCCTTACAGGTCCATATAAATTATCCAGATCGGCAGCTCATGTAGATCTAGAAAGATGATCTAAATGGGCTGCCCATCTAAGCCCATATGGATAACTTGTATGGACATGTAAGGGTTCACAACATGGATTCTTCCATGTAGGCCCTTCTAGATCAGAACACTACACATGACTAATGATTTAGTAAACATGGAGCACTATTCTAAATTGCTATAATTTTTTTAATGGGTTAAAGAAATTTCGTGTATTCTAACATTTTACCAATGTTTCTATTGTCATCATATAAATAAGAATTCAACAGACATTTTTCGACACTTTGTATAGTGACAATTTTAAACAATTTTTTTTTAGATACATAGTATTGCATTCAAATGAATCTGTCTTAATTGTGTTCTTTATAAAGTAATAAATATATATATAAAATTTGTATTGACAATCGAAAATGCAGTCATATTGAAATACCTTAAATCGATTCTTTAGATACACTATTTTTAAAAATTATAGCGATTTAGAATAGTCATCCTAGTTAACTCGTTAGCCAATGTGTAAAGTGTAACAAAATAGAAATGCTAATGTGAAGAAACTAAATTGAATCCACGTAGTGAATCCTCGTAGATCTATATATATATAAGTTATCCATATGACCCCTGATGTGCAGCCCATATAGATTCAGAAATAAATCCCCCTTTTCTCATTACTGGCCAAATTTAGAATAAGTTTGCATGGATATCTATTTTTAATTGCTATAAATCAAACTGACGGATTAAAATAAATACTCAATTTTTTTTTAATTCAGCATTTTGATTTATAGCAATTTAAAATAGACAAAGCTGAACTAAAATGTGATCAGCGTTGCTACTTAATAAGATCAAAATCTACACACGTTTCCTAGAAGGTTTTTGAATAGTTCTATATTGAGAAATACATACAAATAATCGATTATTCAAATAATAATATTGAAGCGTATAAAAACGTAGTTTGTGCAAAATAAAAAAAAACGTAAGTACAAAGCCACGGGATTGGTATTTTTATAAATTCATAATTAGGTACAGGAAAGAATATTCTCTTTACTTTCAAAGAAAGGAAAATAAATTATATGCAAATACCTAATATAAAATTTTAGATAATTATCTTCTTACTTTCTTTGATGAGTATGATAACACTATACCTTTAAACAGTATTTTATATATGTATATATCAAATTAATATTATTTTTAAATCAAGAAAATTTTATTCCAGTAAATTTATGTGATATACCAACTTATCTTATTGTATTTGTTTCAAATACAACATTTAAAATAACAGTAAAATAATATTATGATTAATCTTTTCAACAAAACTGATAAATAAAATACAAGAAATAAAGAACTACTACAACAAATGTGCGGGATGTGGGCAACAAATGTGATGTCTAGCAATTGATTAAGTAACAAACACCCAAAAATTAATAACACAATTTTCAACTAATATATATATATATATATATATATATCAGTTAGCAAAGTGGTGTTAGTCCTAGTTCAATAGGTTTCCCTATTATGAGTTGCATGTCATTCAATTTAACATTATACCCAAGGCGAGCTTCAAACTTTAAGCGCTCTTATCTATGTTTATGACTTACTTCACTTGGCAACCAACCCACCGAAATAAAAATGACAAAATACATTTATTAAAATTAGTTTATTTAAAAATAATACAATTATGACTTTTACAAAAAAATAACTTTGCTTTGTAAGTTTATTGGATATTTACTAAAACACGCCTGTATTTTTTACTTCGAATGCCACAACTCTTGTGTCTTCTTGTACATCAGCTGAAATAAACCTTATCAAACAACGTTTATATTGATAAGATTTTAAATATAAAGAAATACATATTTAATAGACTTTAACTTGTTAAATATGTTTTTAATTGTCGCTTATATGTTTATACGTCCCCGCTCGGAAATGCTTTCATTTGGTTTATATTGGCTTCAAAAACGTGTTGACAAAAGCAAAGTGCTAAATAATAAATTTTATAAGTTAAATGGGTGAACACCAGTCCCCTCTCAAAATTTAGTATAATATTTCAAATATCGAATTAACGAATAATTAAGAAGGAGGATATTCTGCTGGGGAAGTTTGTACAGTGCACGTAGAAATATAAGCGACTGCTCAAAGGATTGCCTACCAGCACCATACTCGACTGCTTGAAGGGGGTATCAGCTGCTATCATGAGTAGCCGGAGGTCGAAAGCTACAAATACCTGGAGCTATAACTTGACGTAAGAAGTCTGTGACTTTAGCATACGCTATGTGCGCTCGCTTAAAAGTGTTGACAAAATTTGACATTCTATGTGGCATCTGTAGCAGCCTTTTTGTGTAACTGTAGTTTTTATCCGCCATGTATTTTTCCCTCCTATATGCATGATTGGATTGGCAAAATAAAGACTCTAACCTTTTCATTGAAAACATATTTACAAAATTAGTATTCTAAACGGGAAAACCTTTTCAGTATATATTCGGGGTAATCTAATTATTTAAACAAACTGGAATTATTCCCCCTTTCCAGCTAACACTTAACTCCCCCACTCTTAACATCGGACTGTGTAGTATCTTCCAAAAATGCAATAAGGCTCATCCTCCTGAGTATTTAAGCTAGGGAAACACTGAATATTCAGTCAGTGTTCAGCATACCGCCTGTTTAGCAGTCAAACAGAATATTCGGTTAGGCTCTGAATAATGGCATGCAAATTATTTTTGTATAAATATGTAAAGTAAACCTTTTTATACAATAAGTTAAAGTTAAAATTATCGCTATTAAAATATAAATATTTTGAATAACATAAAAAAGGAGATTATCAAAACACATTGCATTCTTGCTTCAAAAACGAAATTACTAAAAAATAAGGTTTGGGTTATTTCAATTTTGAATGTGGGACTGTAGAATACAGTTACACCGCTATTAATTGTCGCCTAAGCAATTGTCTTAAAAAACAGTTTTTATTCTATTTTCTGAAAACACAATGCATTTGAGTCAGTATTAAAGCAAGAGTGAGTTATGATTATTAAAAAATACTTTTTTTTTAATTTCTTAAATCTGACACAATGTAAAATCGTCGCTTAAGCCGTGTTACCACATAAATCTGATGTTAATACAATAGGGCTTGCGTGGTAACACGGCTTCAAAGACAAAATTTAGTAAATAGTATTAGGATATATAAATAAATTTAGGAGATAGTAAATACAATTATTAATTGTAACCAAAATGTTACAACTATGAAACAGAATATTTAAAACACATCCATTTTTAAGTTGCAGCCATTACGTTTTCTATCATAAGCATTTCCTCATTTTGGGAATAAAACCTAGTTATCGATGCTGCTAACAGAAGTCGATACTACTAGCAGAAGTATAGATAAGTACTTCCTTCTTAAATAAACTATTAGGATGATTTAATAAAATTTATTGTGAATTCAGACTGTGGGAATACATTAACATCGATAAAAAAACATAACGAGTATCTTGAAGTTTGGCAGGGAACACGTGTAATAGAAATTTTAGTTTAAATTAAACAAACATTTGGCAAAATTTGGTATATTAATTTAACCGAAATAATGAAAAAAATATGTCTATAGTTTCTGTATATTTAAAAGCCAAAAGATTTGAATTTTAAATTAAACATCAATTCTTTATTATTAATCGTAACTAATGAATATCAACTTTAACTAACTATCTAAAACTGAAATACAAATTTTGTAATTCTAAGTTTTGATTAATGGTTTTTTTCAATTCGGTTGAACTAACATCGCACAATTTAAACGTTAAACAAATACTGCAAATGCCTAAACATGAAATGCTATAGTATTATTGTATATTCACGGTAAGTTTTAATTTTTCGATATATTTCAAGTGTGTGTATACTGTGAATATTTTTATTTATGACTTTGACATCGGCACAAATTCTTTTTAAAGTTTTTTAATTCAAATGTGATAGGCGGATAATGTGCTTAAATTACAGTTAACGGTAATATATATATATATATATATATATATATATATATATATATATATATATATATATATATATATATATATATATATATATATATATATATATATATATATATATATATATATATATATATATATATATATATATATATATATATATATATATATATAAAAGCAATAATTGGAATGGATTAACAACATACTAAATCTACCATGATGGAATATGACATTTTAATAATGCTCTCTACACATCAGTGAATATTACTCACATTAGAACTCATAAAATGTGAACTGAAATAATAAATCTGGTAAAAAAATAATTAATTTTTAGGAAAAATATTTAATTGAACAATATGTAAACGTATTCTTAGTTGTGTCTTGTTCTTAGAACTATTTTTATGAGTGTAAGATAACGCGTGAAATTGATGCAACCACGCTAACGCTGTTTTGCAGTTCATTTATGTTATGGTCCAGTTCGTCCTAGATGTATTCCTTGCCCAGAACAGATTTTATAGACGTTATAAGTAAATAGTTTTTATGTTAAAACCCTTCCAATCTTGATCCCCATTCATGCCAAACTCGATCTTAATGACATATACAGTGTTAAAAATTTCAGTTCAACGATGTACCATATCTTGGTGCAAAAACAGAGGTCTGCAGCAAATTATAGCATATTGTGGTGGAATCTTGGTTGAACCAACAATCCTTTATCGGAAGAAAGCGAAGGTTTCACTGATTATTGGTTCAACCTCTTTAACTGCAACCGAAATTGTCGATGTCGCTATATCAACAAGCCGCCAAATCCCGTCCAAGAAAGACAACGAAGAACAAGGGCCTCCGTGGTCCAGTTGATAAAATTCCTTCAGCTATGAATCAGAGAAATCCTAGTTCGAGCCCGATCGGCGGACGGACTTAACAAAGAAAAGTAAAAAAGTTGTGATCAAGGGTTGCCAGCTTCGTTACAAAAATGCTGCTACTAAAATATTAAGTAGTCCCAGAAAAGTACTAACAAATACTCAAGTTTCCAGAAAACTATGCAGCGAACAGGAGTGAATTGTGGATCTTTAATACATTGTTCAAAACATAAAATACAACAATTCTGCTTGTTATTAGTTTTTGTGTAATCTGGTTAATTTTTTGCTTAAATTGACTGGAATATAAAGTATATACATAAAACTAATTGCAAAATATATATTTGGCATACATGCATAACTTTCAGTAATAACATCTACATAAGAATGGTTCAATCCTACATATCAACATATTTGGATAGTTATAAAATAACAAAACCACAGTTAAATGTGTCTGTAATTGAGGACTAGAACAGAAAAGCGACCTGTGTCTGTAATTGAGGACTAGAAATGAAAAGCGACCTAAGTCCAAAAAAGAAAAAAAATCAGGAGAGCCGAAAAACGAAAAACCCTCGCATCTGGTACTTAGAGAGTTCTCCATTTCACTCAAATTTTTGAACTATTACTACTGGAGTTCGCACTTTGGGTGTTCTCCACTTTGTTTAGCTTGGTCTTTATGACATTTTTCCGTAAAAAAAAAGTTTTTCGATTTTTTGTCGTTTTCCATTTTTAATCCTCAATTTATATAGAAATATAAAATTCATAACAAAAATTGAAATTTACATTTTTCATATTTTTTTTATGTATTTAAATTTATTTAAAAAAACAACATATTTACAAATTATTACTGTTAATTGAAGGATGCAAGGAGGAAAAAAAATTATACTTTCGTTGAGTATATTTGGTATATTATATATACATAATCATTTACTTTTATCCAGCATAAACAGTTCCACCGTATAGCGACCTTTTCAGGACTCCCTACGTTACATTTTGATAATATTAAGTAAACCATCCTTACGTTAAGTAATATTAGTTAACGATTCATCTGACTTACTCTAACCATTACAGAGTTTCTCAAAGTGAAGAGCCAATGCTTTCCCAGGAAGGAGCATTGGAAATAATCTCAAGTTGGAAGGAAGCAATCATTAATTATCTCTCCTGCGAAATGTATAGCAGGCCGGCGCATCCCTTTTAATAGCTGGAATTTATCACTCATGCCAATGTCTATATTCAATGGACCATGTATTGATCGTGCTTCACCTCGGCCTTGCCGCTATTTTCTGTTCTAGAGCCTTAATCATCATGCGATGCGATTAATAAAGTTGTTTCCTTCTTTCCCTGACTGTGGGCTTTTGAAGTGTTTTCATAGTCAATATCTGATTAATATTACAGAACTGAGGCTAGAACAATTATGTGAAAGTTGGTTTCATATAGTTTATGTTTTTGTGTAGTTTATTTCAAGACTTAATTTGCTCATGTTCAGTTGGTTGAATTCGCTTGAAGGATAATATCTATTTAAAAATATATTAGAATTTTGATTCGCATAAATAAAATAATATTGCCTATGTTTTGTTGTATTTTATTCTCTGTGTAGGCAGTTTTTATTAAAACTTTAACACAAGAGAAGAAATCTAGATAGCGCATATATGATTATATTCTTAAATTTTATATTGCTATGTGTACTGCAAATGAAGGTGCTTTAAAATAAGTATATACACGTACTTGTTTTTCTTAGAGTGCAATCGAATGAGCGATGACGTACTCACATTTAAGTGTTTGTACTTTCGCAAAAATGAGTAGTGTGATTTATTACTGCTAATCTCACCTTCTGTTCAAGCCATCTTAACAAAGATAATAAAGCTTAAAATATTTGTTCAGACGATGGTTTTCCACATTATTCAATGTCGATTGCTTAAATAGAAACTGAGTTATTACAACTCAATTATCTTACTTCCCAATTTGGCACACCTTTTTAACATTACTTCATTTTATAACTTCTTCACGTCGCCCTGGTCGCTTAACGGATAAGGCTGTGGACAGCGATTCCTGCATATGTGGGTTCGATTCCCGGTAAATCTTGGTTGTAATGATCGATATTTATTGAAAGTCATTTATAAAGGCAGCCTATGCATATGCTAGCATTTACTCTTTTTATTAATTTTACCCATTATACTCATTTTTTAGTACATGTCTGTTTCAAAATTGAAACTTATATATTCGGAGCCATGATAAGCATCTAATGTATTCAATAATGAATACATTTTACTTATTTTTGAATACCTGTTATTAACAGTGTAGTATTTATTAAACATTTTAACAGAGAATATATGTAGAAATGTATAATGTACAGATAATATATGTAAATATGTATGTTATAATATTAAAATGCAACACAGAAAAGATTCACCGTACGTATGATGAGTACAACGACCACTAAAAATATTAATAAATGTATAATTATGTTTATCACATTATATCTGTCTATCTGTATGTATATTTTTAATTATATCATTTTCTTATGCCTACGCAAATCCAATCTCTCAAAACTGTGTGATAATTTGCAAGAGTATTATATCTAAATAAATCACACCTTCAGACAATTCTTCAGATAAAATAAAGATTTCCTTGAGACGCAATGTCTTTCAACCTAATTAGATACCTGATCGAATTCAAAAGACACACTTGTTATTCCATTGGAAAGGGACTCAATAGCGAAACAAACCGTAATTCATTATTTACAAAATCAGCCTTTACGCTGGAGTACCCCATCCTTGCTTTCAGGGCTTGCTAACCAAACGTACCTCTTTTAATTATTCCGCTTCGTCGCAATGTTCTCGAGAAGAAACTTTCTATTCAGTGCTAACACTTCCGATTCGGAGACAAAAGCTTGCTCGAACGGACGCTGGGAAAGAAAAGGATCATCAAAGAGGACAACAGAAATAAAGATATTCATTTTCTGCATAAGAAAAGCTCATTTTTATTCTTCAGAGATAATCATTAGGTTTGAAGGGCAAATTTGATCTTGGACTTTTAGTGGAACATGGAAAAAATTATTACTAAAAAAACTTTTTACGCGTGGAATGAAAAAAAATTCGCTGGGTAGTTTGAAATGTGATCGGAGTATAAAATATTTTTTTACGCGATTTTATAGTATGTAGAATAGTTTTAAATTTAAAAAGAAGAACATTTTAGTGACTCTTTAACACTAGATTTTTTTAATAAAATTAATTACATCCATCCATGAAATTGCTATTTTGAATTATTAAAAATACATTTTAATCGAATGATTTGATATATATCTTAAATAAAACATATGTTACAAAATGGGATTAAAATGTTTTTAAAAAATAGTAAATAGTAATAAATTAAACATATTTTTTAAGTTGAAACAGTCGATATTTGATTAAATTAGCAAAATATCAAAAATATGTATTATTCGATATAATTAATTGTTCCTTGACCGCAATTAACAAATAATTTGTTTGAAGAAATTTAAATATAAATATAAGATGCGATGATGTTCTATACTTATCCTTAAAATATTAAAAAATCTTATTATAAAGATATCCCATATATAAAAATTTGTAATTTACATATACGCCAAAATATTTATTTTTCATTTTCACTACTTTAGATCGGATATGCTAATAAAACATTTTGTAGAACAGCACTTGAAATTCTTAATAACACTTTTCTGAGATTAAATTTTTCCAAGAAAACCATAATAAGAAACTGATTATTGATTAAGTAAAGAAAAATAAAGATATCCATTTACTAAAAGAAAAGTTAATTTTCTTCCTTGGATAAGTACCAATTATGTTTTATGGAAAATAGTTTATCTTTTACACTAAATTAGATAGAAAAGGAGAAGACGATCCTTAAAAAACAGTAACTATTAGACGTATGAATAACATTTATCTTGTAACCGATACATCAAAGTTATTAAGGTCTTTAGTTAAAAATATTCATGTGAAAGATAAAATTTATAACTATTTTTTTTTTTTCAACATGCGCTCTATCAGCTATGATATTATTTTGAGTTTATTCATATTATTCTGTCAGATCTGATATTTAATATAGCATAAATGGTTTAGGAATATAATGACATGAATTTCTTAGAAATAATATTAAAATTTGTTATAAAAAATTGAACAAAATTGTTGTCTTATCAAGTCATCTATTTTTTTGTTTATTTTTTTTATTTTTAATTTTATCTCAGTATTTTTAAGTGGCTTGTTGTTTTGTAAGAGTAAGTTATGTTTTTGTGGTAATACCAAACTTTATTTTTTGGGTTATATAAATTTTAAATATATTTAGTATGAACTTTCAGTCATCATTCAAAACTTCTTATGTCGGACTATAAAAATAAGAAGTTTAATGTGTAAAATGTGTAAAAAAAGTACCACAGAAAAAATATTAATTATTTAATGTTACATGTATAAAGTTATTTACTGAAAAATTAACGAACATGCTACTACTTTTTTTTTTAAATAAAAATTATTTTTTTAAAAAAATTAGTTTAGTTTATTTAAAACACAAAACACAAAATCTGAAAAAAATATGTATTAGTGTACTCGCTGTGGTATTGTAATATTGTGCAAAACAAATTTTGATACTTTTAAGATAAAACAATTTTCATAAAAATTTATTAGATGATCAATCACACAAATTTAAAATCGTATTATCGGTTTTGTATGTTCTAAAGCATACTGAAAAAAATTATCAACTTTAAATCCAAATAAAATAGTATAAAAGCAATGCATCGAAGCTTAACTATCTACGAAGAGCTACTTCCAACGGAAAAGAAAATATAAATATTTTAATCTTTTTTGTATATTTCTGGGCCATCGTCAACTAGACACAGCAATATAGAGGATGTCTCTGCTAGAAGATTAAAATTTCGATAAAATAAATAGAGGGTAATAACTTATTCTTATATATATATATATATATATATAGTGTTAAAAGGTTTTATTGATCTTTTCTTGAAAGGAAATGTAATTATAACCCATCCCAGTACGGAAGGAGACAAGAAAAATTTTCCAATATGTTTGTCAATATTCATATATAGCTATCGTGTTTATCGATACTCTACTGTTCAAATATATTCGCCAGTTTATCTTAAAACTATATTCAGTTAAATGCATCTGGAAAAATTTAACGCCGTTTAAAAAATTTCAGATATGCATTCACATTTATGTGTGCGTGTTATTTGAAAGTGTAATTTTTATTTTGAAAGAAATGGATTTATATTATGTTTACTAACATGTCTTATTGTCAACGCTTAACAATGATTTGTGGTACTAGTTTCTAAATAATGTCAAACTGATAATTTAGTAATTTATTAAATTGTTAAGGTGATTAATTATACAATAGTTCCTACCGAACTTATGTTCATAAAAATATAGTTTGACTGTAAATTTCAATCATTTGCATTTATAAATTATACTATTTTTGTCATTTTTTAATTATCTTATAACTATAAGGCGTATTGACTAAATAACTATTCAAGGATAGAACATAAACATCTTTAATCACATATGCCTAACATTACAATAATCTCGGGGAGGAACGAAACCTTAAATACGCATCACCGTAAGAGGCAGTTACATGACTGAAGCTTTCCTGCGCAGCGGGAAAGACATAACATATGTAGAGGGCGTTACAATCATAATAACGGGAACAATATATAGACACGTAACGGGAACATGAAAATATATACAGGTGACGGGGACATGATAATAGGACAAACATATAAGATAATAACATAAATGAATAACGCTGGTTACATCCTCCCCCTCTGGCTCCGACGTAGTCCCGACGAGGGGCCAGCACCAGTTCTTTTGGGTAAGTTTGGTGGCCGTCCTCGCTTTCGCAACGGATTGCAAGGACGTTCGATGGGGTCCTGGGTGTAGGCCTTCAGGGCAGAAGTGTGGTACACGCCCAGGGGCACTTGGGGATTGTCCAGGCTGGCAATTTCGAATGTGGATGGTGATCTTTGTGTAAGGATGACATATGGTCCATCTCGTCTGGGCATAAACTTTTTGGATTGTCCAGTGGCAGCCTTGCTGACGGGATGCCGGGTCACATACACTTTATCACCTGGAGCATATGGTGGAGCCGGATTACGCCTTTTGTCTGCGTAGATTTTTCTTTTGTCTTGTTGGGTTTCGATGACTTCTTTGATCTGGGCTGTGAATCTTGAGAATTTTTTAAGGTATGGTGTTATTTCAGGGACGAAATTGTCGTTGTCGATCACTCCTCGGATGTCGTTAGTCACGTCGTCTGTCGTCCGCAATTCTCGTCCAAAGCTGAGAAATGCTGCTGTCTGAACAGTTGATTGGCACTTTGCTGTGTTGAGCGCAAAACGGATTGCTGGCAGTTTTTCAGACCAGGATCGGTGTTCGTCTTGAACCAGGATTGCAAGACGAGGTTTAAGATCACGGTTTTTTCTTTCTACCGGATTTGCTTGAGGGTGATAGACCGGTGTCAACGTTTGGTTGATGTCTAGCATGCAGCAAAGTTGTTGCATTACGGCAGACACAAACTGCGTGCCGTTGTCGCTTATAATTCTACGTGGGATTCCGTACCTCAATAATACTTCTTCTAGTAGTGTAGTAGCACACTCTTTCGCAGTTGCAGTGGGTAATGCGAAGAGTTCAACCCATCGAGTGTTGACATCTTCGATGATGAATATCCATTTCTTACCATCTCTGCTTTCTGGTAATGGGCCAAACAGATCGATTGCAAGAGTCTCGAATCGTTGGGCCGGAACGGGAGTTTGCAACAAACCAGCTGGCTTTTGGTTTGAAGCTTTGTATCTGTTGCACTCTATGCAGTTTTTTACATAGTCCGTGATAAATTTCCGCATACCTGTCCAATAATAGCGCTTTGCTATACGATCGAATGTTCCTTCGGCTCCATAGTGGCCTGCTGTTGGAGCATCGTGATGATCTTTAAGGATGGAGTTTACTTCTTGAGCCGGTATGACCAGTTGTGCTTCGTCACTGTCCGAGTCTGGTGCATATCGGTAAAGCACACCTTGATTCATCAGGTAACCACGATCAGTCCAGTTGGCGAAGTCTACGTTTTTCTCATTGCTTTCGAAACAACGAATTATCTTCTCAACTTCTGGGTCTTTAAGTTGTTCTTCTCGGAGCTCTTTTGAAGTATGTGAGGGAACGTCGATGTGTATGCTACACAGTTCACATGAAGGTTCGGCATGCTGACAAGCTGGTCTTGACAACATATCAGCGACCACGTTGCATTTTCCAGGGATGTACTCTAACTTCAAATTGAAAGATTGAACTTCTAGAGCCCATCTTGCTAATCGTCCCGTAGGAGACTTCAAACTCATTAACCACTTAAGAGGTTGGTGGTCGGATGCAACAGTAATCTCTTGACCTTCAATGTAGGCACGATACTTCTTTAAAGCCCAAACTACAGCTAAAGCCTCGCGCTCTGTAGTTGAATAGTTTCTTTCGGCACAAGTGAGTAAGCGACTGGCATACTCGATAGGATGTTCATCAGATCCGGTGCCTTGTAAGAGAACTGCACCAAGGGCATAACCGCTGGCATCAGTTCGGAGAGTGTATGCTTGACTTGGATCACTTTGACGAAGCATCGGTGGACTAACCAAAAGTTCTTTCAGAGTCTTGAAAGAAGTTTCTTCCTCTGTTCCCCAATTCCAAATGACATTTTTCTTAGTAAGATTGCTAAGAGGTCTTGCTACTTCTGAAAAGTTTGGAATATATCTTCGATACCAAGAACAGGTCTGTAGGAAGGATTGTACTTGTTTGACGTTCTTCGGAGTTGGTATCTTCAGGATAGCCTCAACCTTCTCTGGATCAACTTCGATTCCTTTGGTAGTTATCCAGTGACCTAGATACTTAAACTTTGGGCAGGCGAATTGACATTTCTCTCTATTTGCCCTCAAGTTGAACAGGGAAAGTCGTTGGAAAACTTTCTTGAGGTCTTTTAGGTGATCTTCAAAGGTAGCGGATAAGACAATGATATCGTCCAAGTAGACTAGTATCTTTACATCCGGCAGACCACTTTTAAATCTGTCCATCAGCCTCTGAAATGTAGCTGGTGCATTTCTCAACCCGAAAGGCATTCGGTTGAATCTAAACGTTCCGAACTGGGTTGTGAAAGCCGTCTTGTCTTTATCCTCCGGATGCACGCTCACCTGGTGATAACCTGACCTCAAATCAATAGTGGACATGTAAGTTACATGTCGGGCGTCATGGATAAGGTCATCGATCTGTGGTAGAGGGTAGTGGTCTGCAACTGTCACTGCATTCAAGCCGCGATAGTCAACACACAGTCTTGTTTTTCCATTTGGTTTGGGTACCAACACCACCGGAGCAGCAAAGGGCGACTCGCATTCTTCGATTATTTTCTTTTGCAAGAGGTCATCCAGATCCTTTTTCAATATTTCCTTCTTCGCAGGAGAAACTCTGTAGGGTGGATAAGCGACTGGAGCATGCGTTCCCGTATTAATGCGGTGCTCTATGAAAGTCGTGCTCTCTTCCCCTGGTTTGAAGCTTTCCTCGAAATCCTGAAGCAAATTATTGACCTGGAGCCTTTGCTCGATGTTCAAGCTCTCGCCTTCTTCTTCACGGAGATTACAGCTGTTGATGGGAAGAGTTTCGACAGGCTGCTGAGACGTCGATGTGATGTCATTCCCAAAATAAACCTTTCGGCGAGGGTTGTCACAAAAATTCCACCTTTTGTTTCTTATGTCGAGAACAATTTCCGACTTTTCTAGGAAGTCTGTTCCTAAGAGAGTTCGATTTCCTTTTGCATTTGGAAGGGCAAGGAGATCCAGAATGATTGTTTTGTTTTCAATCTCAATGGACACCGTGGCTGTGCAAGCCTCTTCAGTAGTTTGGTAACCGTTTGCCAAGGTCATGGTTACTGAAGTCTCCTGGAACTCCACTCCTTTTCTCTTCAGCAGGTTGTAGAGGATCTCACCAGCGACTGATCTGCTGGCACCTGTGTCTGCACAAACTCTGGCTCGTACACCGGATATGCACACATCAATCAGTGCAATAGGGGACATCTTGGAATGGCAAGTGTACATGGTAAGTGAATTTGCAGGGAAATTCTCATTTCTCGCCGTTGGAGAGCATGTCGGACACTTTGCCTTTATGAAACCAGGTCTGGAACATCCATAGCAGTATATGGCAGGCTTGTTCTCTGGATTAGGATTTCTTTCATTTTGCCTTGGCTTTGGATTCTGCGCCACTTTTCTGAAGTTTCCAGTATTAAATCTTGGACTGGACCACTTCTTGGTATTCGACGTAGAGTCATTTCTGTTGTTTGGACGAACCGTCTCGTAGTCATCTAGCTTTTGTACTAGATCTGTAGTAGTCTTTATTTGTGTCCAGTCATCGATGAAGTGCTCTTTGACTTCTTGTGGAACACGGCGTTTAATCTGGTCTGTAACCATCAGATCATACAATTCTTCAAAAGTTGTTATCTCGAGACCTGTAATCCAACCTTGAAAGTAATTCCTGAGTTCGTAGGCGAAATCTGTCCAAGTGCCTTCTTGACATTTCGAATGTTTTGTGAACAATTGACGAAATTTTTCTGGAGTGAGCTTATAGCGCTTTAGAAGCAGCTGTTTCACTTTTTCATAATCTTGTGCAACTTCTTCGACTTCTCTTGCAATGATCTGAGCAATATCATATGGCAGCAATCCAATCAGATGAGAGGCCCAGAAAGTCCTTGGAATCTCAGCTCTGTGATCTTGTCGCTCGAAGAGAACGAGGTATAAGCTGATGTCATTCGTCACTGGATCGAATCTCTGGATCAGCGTCTGCAAGTCCAATCTTGGTTTGGCTGCTTGAAAACCATCGTTCTGGGTAAGAGGAACTTGGGATCGTGTTGCCTCATCCTGGAGTTTCAGCTTCTGAAGTTGGAATTCGTAATCGTCTTTTCTTTTCCGCTCTTCGTACTCCAGTTCCAATCTTCTTTTTCTTTCTTCAGCTTCAAAGTCTTCTTTCCTTTTCTTATCTTCAAGGTCTTCCTTCCTTTTCTTATCTTCAAGGTCTTCCTTCCTTTTCTTATCTTCAATTTCAAGGTCTTCCTCTTTTATTCTTTCAGCGATTATCTCTTCAAACCTTGCTTGGACAAACTCTAAATCGTCCTTATATGCTTCACTCTCTTGAATTCTCGTCTTCAGTTGAATAACTTTGAGATTATCAATACCATCCAAGTCCAGGTCAATTGCCAGCCGGACCAGGTCAATCTTCTTTCCTCGTGCGAGAAAAGCCATCGTGGGATTTCAGTCTAGTTCTTTGTGAGTTCAGAATATGGCAGTAGATAACAGGCACACAAAATAATTACCTCAAAGTCCTAGAGCTATTTCACAGTTCAATGCACTTAAACTCACTACAATTACCCTACCATGAAATATTAGCACTCAAATCGTCTATAATTATTTTTCAGAAAACCAATTAATATCAGTTAAAATAATATTAAATCATTTAAACTATTATAAATTTATTGTAAACCATTATAAAATCATTCCAACTATTCATTTATTCAAGCAAATAACACTATGCAGTATTAAATCTTTTCAAGTGTAGATGACACTGTATAACAGCCGATCACTAGTTAAAATGCACTATTTCTATGGTACCATTTCAATATTAGATTACCAGAATACCAAAATATATTTTAACATGATTGAACAAATTTATAAGAAGAATCACTTTTGTTTAAATTATTTAGAAATCTATGAAGTACTTAAATATAAAATCAAAACAATAGCATTAACAATTTCCATTTAATGAGGAATCAATTCAAATGTTCTTTCAAAATAAATTTTAAAAACAACATTACATTTTATAATATAATCAATTATCCAACTGATCAAAATAACTAATAATTAGTTAATGCCAATAATTAAATTAAATAAGCACTATCACAAATAAAACTTCCTGCCAATATAAAATCTACTACTCTGAATCACACTAAGAACATTTATTTCTTATGTTTGCATGTCAAACCACATTCTTTTATTTTTCCCGAAAGAGAACAAAATAAAATAAATAAAACCCACAATCAGAATTTTCAAGGCCAGCAATAATTTCAAATAAATGAGAAATAAAACACTATCAGTTATGTGGAGAGGAGGGGGAAAAATTGCTTTTCTTTTTATCTCCGTGTGTACGAATTTTGAATTCGTAATGCTACCAAATACGATTCGCACAATCAGTATTTACAGAACCAAGGTGGTTCTTAGTTTGAAATTCAGTGCCAAAACACAGCAAACCATTGCGGTTTAATTTCAAAAGACTAGTTAAAATTAAATCATTAGAGATAACACTCCAAACGAGACACAGCATACGTGTTATGCAAAATTGTCTCCTCACAGTAAAAAGGATGTATACTGAAAAACGAAACTTTGCGTTTCGAAATTGAAACTTTGCTTTTCAAAACTTTAACCTAGCCTACAAATTAAAAAACTTGTAACACTGAACAGAAAACAAAATAACACTTATCTTAAACATCCGATGATATTCCTTCTTGCTTGAAGAACAGAAATATAGTTCGTTTAGAAACGAACTTCAAAATGGCGGCCCTCGCCATTTTCATCAATCGGAACGAAAACCTAAAAAGCGAGCCATGCAATTGCTGTTCTTACAGTGTTGCGCCACGTTGGGGAGCCATTTATAAGGCGTATTGACTAAATAACTATTCAAGGATAGAACATAAACATCTTTAATCACATATGCCTAACATTACAATAATCTCGGGGAGGAACGAAACCTTAAATACGCATCACCGTAAGAGGCAGTTACATGACTGAAGCTTTCCTGCGCAGCGGGAAAGACATAACATATGTAGAGGGCGTTACAATCGTAATAACGGGAACAATATATAGACACGTAACGGGAACATGAAAATATATACAGGTGACGGGGACATGATAATAGGACAAACATATAAGATAATAACATAAATGAATAACGCTGGTTACATAACTCAAATGGCTATCTTTTAAAACTAAATTTATACAGTTATACGAATACAGAAAGATTTATATTTATTTTCAATATATATTTTTATCTAAATATACAACTACATTTAAATAAAAAATTAGCATTTCTATATATGTTTTTAAATGTTGATTTTCATGCAAAATAAGGATAACTAAAAATATAAAATGACATAACATTTAATTCCAATTTATCAATTACATTAATTGAACAATTTAAATTGAACTTTTCTGAGATAAAATACAACTTCGAACATTATTAAATTGTAAACAATATTTATATTTTAAATTTACTTCTAACTGTAAAATTCAATGTAATTCAAATCATATACGAAAAAATCAACTTTATCTTAATCTTCATTAAATGCAATTCCTTCATTTATTGTAACACAGATTTTGTGGGAATTTTTTTTTTTTATAAAATCTAAAGTTTCTATATTTTTGTAACTGAGCTGGCAACCCTCCGATTGCAAGGTCGCAAAGTCCACCGCACGGGCTCAAACTAGCAATCACCTGATTACTAGGTGAACGCCTTTATTCACTGGAAAACCGGCCAATAATGCAAAAGGATTGAGGGGGTTCTCCGGTTTGTAGATTCAGCGAAGGTTTCGGTTGCAGTTTAGGATATTGCACCTTTATTTGATAAAAACTGACTCGATCAAGGATTTTTTGTTCAACCACGATTGCACCATAATATGGTGTAAGTTGCTGCAGAGCACCAAAATATGGTACAACGTTGAACTGAAATATTTTGTGTAATTATAAAATAAGTAATGTTGTCCTGATGTTGTATTGTTACTAGTTTTTTTACTTGTATATTTATAAAAATGTCTTCTATTTTAAATTGTATAAATTTATATTTAAAATAAATTAAGAAACTAAAAAAGCCTGTATTTACTTTAACAGAAATTCACATTTAAAATTAGTAAAATTTAAAAGTAATATGTTAAGGAAAATGATACGTTAATTTTATTAAATGCGCAAAATTTTATTTCGACATTTTATTGCATAACTTTGTTTCTATTTATTAGTAAATATTTGTATGATGTTCATCAGTTTTGTAATTCAACCATTGAATTAATTACTAAAATTCTGCATACAATTTACACCTTGATATTGTCAAATACCCAGTTGCAATTGATAATCAGGCACAGTTTTATTCCAAAAATGTTCAGCTTCCAATATAAGAACCTGCCATTACATTGAGAATGTTAAACAACGTTAGAAATTGCATTCTTCTACTAAAGAAAATTGAAGAAGCAGTATAGATATTGAAGCAAAAGAATAAAAAAGCCAGAAACTTTAAAACAACTAGTACCTTGAAACACAATGTCACTGTATATATTCATCTGCAGAGATGGTTTCCATGGAAACAAGTATCTTTGTTTTTAGCTGAAATGAAAGGGGAGTGGCAAAAGATGTATTGATAGCTTTGGAATAAAGAAAATAACAATCAGGAATTCGCGAAGGTTCCCGGTGCAATGAATCTACAAATAATAATAAAAGGAAGAAATTCGTTTATTTTTAGGATACAGATCGAAATATTTATCTTTGGGGTAATTTTTTTATAAAACTTTTGTTTTTGAAAAACTTTGTTATATTTGAAAAATGTAATTACAATTATTTAAGGAGCCTTTGAAAATTTGAGGATGTAGAATGTCGCTTCCAATGACAACACAATAAAAATAAACAATATTTTATAAAAAGAAAACGTGATTTTAGAATATTAAAAATACTTTTAATGCAACTTATTTTATTAATAATCGTTTGAAATTTTTCAAATAAAATTGCATGTATATAATTAAATTAAAATATTATGCGGTTAAGATTCCATTTAATATTTTTCCTTATTGTTAAGACAACAGGAGAAAGTAAATAAAATGTTGCAAATAACCTTTAAATATCATTATGGATATTAATGACGCAATAATTTTTTAACTAATGTTTAAGAACACTTGATTAAATATTTATTTCATATAAATTTAAAACGTACATTTTTTGCATGACAACGTTAAATTATTTGGAAAAAGTTAATTTCATAAAATGTATAATGTCATTTAATGATTTTATGTGTAAAACTTAATTAAATAACTTTTTGTGTTCCAGGGTTCTAAAAATCTGACTACACCTGTGCTGCGTTCTTTGTCTGTGCCAAATTTCACTTTGATATGTTTTAACGGTTTTGAGATTAGCAGCTACAAGTGGAACGAACAATCTTTCATTTTTATAATTATAAAAGATATTTGATAAAAAATAGCGGTATTTTCAAATTCTTAAGCAACATTTATTTCAGTTGTAACAATTTCCACTTTTAAAGTGATAATATTCTTACCATTGGACTTCGATTAATATTTTTCAAGTCGAAGATTTTAAATAGTTTTCATTACAATACATTTTCAATAAGTTTAAAAAATCTGCAATACAATTGACTTTTATTTATATTGTATTTTTAAAAAAAAACTTTACGCACTACTATTGAGTTTAACAAAATTGAATACAAAATATAAAATGATTCAAATATGATTTAATTGTTATATTTCCAACCTCAATATCTCCACTTACAATAGACTGGTAAGATTCAATTTTGCTGTAGTATGAACGTCCTCATTTTATTTATGGGATAGGAATATAGGAGATAAAAGTGCAACATGATATTTGTCCTTGACATCTAACCTTGTGTCAAAACTGAATCGCAATGTCCGTTCTTAAATATTTCTATCGAGATATATACATAAACATTATCAACAGTCTTTTAGTGATCTAGTGCAAAGTTAATTAACCCATTAAGTTTAAAATTATCTATTGTAATATTTATTTATAACGTTTGCAAAACAAATTATGATTTGGGGGATCTTTTAAAAAATTTATAACTCAAAATATCATTAGTTTTTAAAATATATAATTTAAAATCTTGAATAAAGTAATTCAAAAATAAATAAAGAATTTAATAAAGAATTTAATAAAGAATTTAATATGGAATTTAATAAATAATTTAATAAATAATTTAATATAGAATTTAATAAATAATTTAATAAAGAATTTAATAAAGAATTTAATAAAGAATTTAATAAAGAATTTAATAAAGAATTTAATAAAGAATTTGTAAATTTAAAAGTTTAGTAAATTAATACCAGAAAACAACTTTTCTACGTAAGATGGCTAGTTAAGCAATGTGTAAAATAACTGTGAAACGGAAACCTCCTAGAAAATACATTTTAAAACTATATAATAAATAATTGAATTAATTTTAACCGTATATGTCATTTTAATACAAAAATAAATAAGTAGCGTCTTTTTTTAATTTTATGTATCTCTTTTGTATTTTATGGACACTTCAACAAATACGAAAATAATTATCTGTTTTCCAATAAATGAAAGAGTAAATATCAAAAGCAGAACTATTAAAATCATTTTATTGGCTCTCAATAAGAGTTAACAAAAACTGAGAAAAATATGAATGCCCAAAAGTACTCTTATCACATGCCGGCAATTAAATACCATCATTTGAAAGTAACACTGAAAGTGCTCAGGGATCACTTGACTTATTTTTACACTTGAATGACCCGCAATCCCTGATCTGAAAAGGCAAAACATCCGAATTTACAAGCTAAATGGCTCTTATCTGCATCTTTTTGGATTTTAAATGTTTTACGCCTCATTTATTTCCGAAGTTTATTCGAAAAAAATGGTTAATCAATAATTTTAGCACTTTAATATTAGAATATATATCATTTTAAACTTTTCAGAAGAGTTAACAGGTTTATGAGAATCTACAACTTCAATGAATTCAATTTTTAATGAAAGGTTGAGTTGTTTCCTGTTAATTGGTGAGGTTTTTTTTTAGTTTTTTTTTATGTTTTCTTTTTTTTTATAAATCTTAAGTTAATTTAGTTGTTTTTTAATATTAATATAACGTTTTATTTTAGAGGTATAAAAATGATGGATATCTTGTGTTAAAAAAATATTTTTTCAAACAAGTGTTTTTAAAAACAAAACGATGTCATAAAATTTTTAATGTTTAAAGACACGATATTTTATTCTTATTAATGATAGTATATTATTTATTTTATTAAAAAAATAATTTATTTAATTTATTCAAACAATAATTTATTTAATTTATTCAAAAATAATTTATTTAATTTATTCAAACAATAATTTATTTATTTTATTCAATCAATAATTTATTTAATTTATTCAAACAATAATTTATTTAATTTTTTCTAACAATTATTTATTTAATTTATTCAAACAATTACGTATTTAATTTATTCAAACAATTACGTATTTAATTTATTCAAACAATAATTTACTTAATTTATTCAAACAATATTTTTTTTTATTTATTCAAACAATAATTTATTTAAATCAAGCAATTAATTTTTATCAGAATTAAATTAATGTTTATCAGAATTAAATTAATATTTATCAGAATTAAATTAATGTTTATCAGAATTAAATTAATGTTTATCATATATTTGAGGCTAAACCAGTTTTATGTTATGTTTGCTTAAATTGCCTAGTGTAATTATATTTCTTGAATTTCTTCTAGAGAAACTTGCTCACACTGTACTAACTGTTACAAAAAATATTAACAACAGTACTGTTTGTACTAGTTACTTGTACTATTGAAACAAAAATGCATTCTAAATAAAAAAAATTAGCTTAATATCTGATACTACACGTCTTGTTAAATTATTATAATTAATATAGAACGTTTATTAAAATTTGGAATACTGTTGTGAAATTAAAAACAATAGATTAAATACATGGGCTTTTCTAAACATTTATAAAAACTTAAATGTACTGAAATCACATATCACTTTAACCGGACGTATATAAAACTAAAAAAGGGGAAATATTGAAAAAGAAAACATATTGTCATTTAAAATATAAAAATCTTATTATTCAGTGATATCTTAGTTTCTGAATGTTATCGTTTTGTTAATTAGTCAAGATTTAAAATGTATAGTAAATAGATATTTATTATATGCATAAATGTATTTCTAAATAAACACTACAACATTGTATGTTTTTACTTTTACATACTCTGCTCAAATGAAAAATAACGATGTAAATTTTCAGTATGATATTTAAAAATTTTGTATACAAATAATTATCTAAAACATTGACTCCATTTAGGATTATATTTCTCAAAATAAAGTTTAATATATATTCTACTTCCAGGATCAAACACGTTATCTTGATTTATTTCAGTTATAAAATATATTGCACTGAGAAAACTAATTTTAAATTCTTCAGTTTTTCGCAAGTGTTAATCCACAAACCTTTTTCGGATAGCACAAAGCGGTTATGGCTAAATGGCTAATGGGACGTCGAATTGTTCTGCAATATATACATAAGCCAATTAGTCAACTCTTTAAATTTGTTTGTTGATTCAAATAAACCAATTTAAGAGGCGTTACCAGACGTCAATTATAAAGAGTCAGGCTATATCTTCCTTTAACATTCCCTCGATCAATTTGCGTGTACTACAAAACACACAACACACGCAAACGCTAGTCTATTATCTTCAGCAGATAATATCAATATCCGGTAACATTGCGTATTTTAGCAAGTACCGAATCAACTACAGCTAAAAACCATCAGTTACAGTTGCGTACAGACCAGGCCATCGGCCGATGATTACGAAACGGTCTTGTCACAAATGTCAAGTCTCCCTGCTTCGGACACAAATAGCCAGGCCAGAGAGCACCAGGAATTTGGCCATCAATTATTTATAAGATCTCGCGTGTGTTCAACCCCCCCCCCCTGGTTTTTATTATGCTGGACGTTCTGACTTTGCCATCGTTGTTCGTCGAAAAGCTGAATCCAATAGACCAGAATGCCAGCTTAACTAAAGCGGTATCCCCCCCCCCCCCCACTTCATATTTTGGCGTTTGTCTCTTTCCACGGGGTTGTTCGTTTTTTTTATGCTTGTTTTTTTATTTCGGATAGAGAGAAATGGTGCTTGTTAGACTTGAAAAGTTTTGAATGAAAAGTGCTCGCAAAATAACACGTTTGAAAAAAGGGTTGTTTGAAGGTGACAGGACAGTGTTTTGGCGTCCACATATTGATTTGCATTTGTATGAAGATTTCTTGTATTTGTATTTGTATGAATATTTCTTGGGAAATAACAATTCGATTTGTTGTTTTATATTATCTATAGAAAAATATATTGGATAGTTTTAAAGTTTTATAGTATGTCAATACAAATGAAATTCTAGTAAAATGAAATAATGCATAGAATATATATGTGGCCTGGAATAAGAAGGACCAATGTTATAATTGACAGTTTTAGGAAAAATGTCTTCACAGTTTCAGGCTCAGTCTTGTTGCAATGTTACGAAAATCACGAATTGTTTTATTTGAAGGTTTAGGGAAGCCTGACGACATTGATTTTTATTTCATTTAGAATTATGAAATTTATATATTTAAAGTAGTTTTTTTTTAAATTATAAAATTGGTACCGGTCCTCCTTATTCCAAGCCACATATATTTATGTTCTCCCCTTGTTAATTTATTTTCTGTACTAATACTACCTGTATTATCACAAATATAAACTATGCATTAGTTTAGAATATTCGGTTTATTCGCATATTAATATTAATCCGATAAAGAATAAAAGTTTAAAATCTAAAGGACATCAGTATAGAAGTAATAGTTTTTTTTAGGAATCCAGTCAATGTTACGCATCTCTCTTTGTTTTATATTGAATTTCCATTGTTCCATTTATATTGGTTTAATCATTGTTAAGTATTTTCTTCTTTTTTTATATTCCTTTAAAATGACACTAATCTTATCGGTAATGTACTTCACTTTGAATTATTACTGTTTACTTGTATTAAAGGAAATTAGTTTACATTGTTAAAATTTTAAGTACAACTATTCTAGTAGGTTTATATTTTTAGTGATAGCATATTTTCAGAGTATAACACCTTGCTTCCTTCCTTTCTAAGTTGTGAAGTGTATCAGTTTCACAGAAAATATGTCAATTAATGCTTCAGGCCAAATTATGATATCCCTTTTATTAATCACCTTTTCAAATTTGCCAAATACCATGTCCGGCAGTAAAAAACTGTCCGACCAGCGCAATATGAAATGAATTCGGTTTATATTTTTTAGTGTATTGGTTTTAAACCCATTATTGATGATACCTATCACATTACTTACTATTTTTTGAAGACTAGCCGCTCTATCTGCAAACAATTTAATGATATCATAATCTGACAAAATCAATTGAACGTTTTGAGAAGTTGACAAGTTTACGTATGTTTGGTTTGGTTAAATAACATCGCAATAGAGCTACATAGTGAGCTATTGGAAACGGTTCGGGGCCGATCTCGAAGGAAATATCCGGGAACGACGCCTCGTATTTTTTTAACCATGACATTTTTAGAAAAACATATATATATATTAGTTATACGGGATTACACAAGTATTAATTGGTTATACTGGATTACACAAGTATTAATTGGTTATACTGGATTACACAAGTATTAATTGGTTATACTGGATTACACAAGTATTAATTGGTTATACTGGATTACACAAGTATTAATTGGTTATACTGGATTACACAATTATTGATAGTGCAACATGGGGCAAGAACAGTTTTGAAACGTTCATGCACGTGGATAAGACAGGTTTTATAACAATCACTAACATTCTTAGTTCAATTTGAATATGATACAATATGTAATTTAATTAAATCATTATTTTATTAACTTCCTATTGGTATTGTGATACAAAAAAAATATGTTTTACCCAGATTTAAAAATAATGGATTATGCAATGTTTTGAAATTCACGCCTCAATTGCAGTCTGTTTTTTTACTATTCTTTGACTTCGTCTAGTGAATATTAATAAATATCATGTGATATTAATAAATATCATGTGATATTAATAAATATCATGTGATATTAATAAATATGATGTGATATTAATAAATATCATGTGATATTAATAAATATCATGTGATATTAATAAATATCATGTAATATTAATAAATATCATGTGATATTAATAAATATCATGTGATATTAATAAATATCATGTGATATTAATAAATATCATGTGATATTAATAAATATCATGTGATATTAATAAATATCATGTGATATTAATAAATATCATGTGATATTAATAATAACGTGTATATCCGTTCGAGTTTCTCCAGTGTTTCTAGTAGTGCACATAATATAAAAGTCGATAAAAATCTCTTTTTTTAAAATAATTTTCAAATTTAAAGCTTTAGGAGACTTTTGAAAATATTCTCTAATGATATAATTAAAAATATATTTTTGTAAAAAAAAAGGAATGTGCTGGAAATATAAATTACAATTTCCTACAGGGAAAATAAAGCTACATATTTGAAATTGTGTTTATCTGTCAGAGGGATATAAATGTATTTACGGCATCTTGGCAAAAATAAGCAAATAATCCTAAAATATTCAAACATTCCGCTTGATTCTTATTTTTGTATTTTGTTTATTCAAGAGCTTCAAGTGGCCTATGCTAATTAATCTCTTGAAATGTAACGTACCCAAAATCCATCTGTGAAATTAACTCACTTTGATGGAAAACATTTATGTTCATTTTACGAATACAATACCACCTCCGGAAAACAAACATGCGAACAATGTGGAAGAAATTCATTTGATCCGAAACATTCGGAACAATTGCACGTGGCTCAATCAATTGGAATGCGTCCAAAAAGCAGCCAGAAATCCAATACATCGCATCCGCCACACTCCCCCATAACAAAGCCAACTGTTGTGTACTTCAAAGCAACTCAACTGCTAAAGAAGGTCCATTTCCGATTACAGATTTCCACTGGAATTGCGAGGACTTAATTTCCGTTGCAAAATTAATAGCCGTTTGTCACTAAGAGAATGAATATTAATATGCGGGTTGCGATAACAAAAGAGTCAAAATGCTTTGACCTGAGTGAGATTCTAATTAATGCGATCAACTCTCAAAATAATTAATACTCGGGAATGAAAACGCATTGTCAGCGTTGGACGCTACGTCACAGAGGGCTGCTTGCTTAAATATTCCCTGGAAGTTTTCTAAGTTTGGAATAAATATTTAAATTCTAGTAGCTCAAAGAGAATTAATATATGAAAAGCTGTTGTCGTATCGAGACGAAATTTTCATGACAATGGTTCATAGAGCACGGACATTATTCCGACATTAAAATGATTTTCTCTTTTGTTTTCTTGCTTGCTTAAAAGAAAGGAAAGCATTCTCTTCAAAAACAAAAAATAACTAAATGATTTTTCTGTCAACAATGTCTGAACATGAAATATAATGTAGTGGTGACAGTCAACAATTTATGTTTTCTTAGTATGAACACAATTTATTTATTATTTTTTTAAATCAAAACAAAGCGCTGTAGGGGTTATGAATCTTTAATGAGACAACAAATATTATAATAACTTTTCGTTTAACTACTTAATAACATATCTAGAAAAGTGATATAATTTTTAAAATATAATATATGTAAATCATAATTGACTTTTATTATAATTAGCATGATCATACTTTTAATATTAAAATTTGATATCTAACATATTAAAGCTTATTGTTATAAAATGTAAAATATATGAATACATTTTTAATTTGTTGTTTAGGTATTGCAATTTTTTTTAAGTAGCTAACAAAAGAAGCTCCGTGTATGTGTAAGATGTAGATAAAATCGAAAACGGCCCACGTAATTGCAGTCGATAAATAAAAGAGCATGACAAATATATTGATTCGTTGTTTGTCGAATTAAATAAAATTTAATAATAAAATAAATGCATGGCGATTTATCTTTATAAAGTATTGCTAAGCTTTTAAAAGGTTAGAGTTGATGAGTAAACCTTGAAACAAAAATATTTGCATTGTAATTATGAATTGTCGATCCGTTGCATTTTATTTGATATGGTAATTTAATATTCCAACCCCAGAGCTTATTCTTATAGACAATTTATTTTTTTAATATCAATAATGTTTGTTATTTTTTATATAAAAAAAGTCACTGCATAATGGGAATACTTAATTTTTCTTTATTTAATAAAGTTTTGGGTCGGCGACTTAATATTGATCCATTTCACCAAAATGTCAATAATATATACAATGTCAATAATATATACAATGTCAATAATGTATCCACAATGTCAATAATATATTCAAAAACTCAACAATAATATCACTGCAATAAACGCGGATAAATAACAATATATTTATCCAGATGGCAATTGAAATAAAATTCCAATTTTAATCCACCAGAAAATTCAATATTTAATTTTTTTTAAAGTTTAACGGGTTGTTTGCCCATATTGAATGTATAAATTGGTATTATTGCGGTAAAGACTTTTTCCAAATGTCTTTCAGAATAAATAAAGAGTTTCTGAGATAATCGATCACTATATATAAAAAAATATAGAGAGCGTACTAATAATTCTTAAATCCATAATTTGGAAAGCATAAAATGTATAGGTAAAATGTATATGTAAAAAAAAATAAGTCGGTTAGTAAATTTACAATAAACGTATAATGCCGTCGATACGTAAATAAATGCATGTCGGTATGTAAATTTACAATAAATGTAAAAACAAGTTATTATAATGGGATAAAGGTCAAACATATTCTAGAAAAAAATCCGTCTAATATTTACTATCTTGGTAAATAATAGTGAGTTATTTTCTTTAATACGTCGCGGGAATCGGAGTTTCGAAGTCGACTCAACCATATATGAAACATGGTTAAATATTCGCATAACCTCACTACGTGAAATCATTCCTACTGGAGACCTATAGATTATTAATGCATTACCACGAGATGCTCTAAACAGTTACGGTATCGCTATGGAACATTAGGCCCGGCACTTTGTCTTAATCAATTAGCTGTTTCATGTTATCGAACGATTACATAATCGCCTTCATAGAGCTTGCTTGGCTCATATGCGTGGAATTCGAAGTAATAGATGTATCCATACCTTTAAAAAGTAATCCTTTTAACTACTATGTAGTAAAATAGATAAATCTTAGTACATTAGATAAGTAGCAGTAAGTGTAGTCTTTAAAAGTTTTAGTATGTTTACCACTATGCTACTTTGGTAATGATTTATTTCATTGGTTAATGATAAATCATGAGGGAAATGAAAATGAAGTGGTGACTGATATATAATAAATGTAGTTTATAAATACATAAACTCATCTTATGTATAATAAATAGTATAGTTTTCATAATTATAAGATAATTAAAAATGTCAATATATGATTCTAAATTATTTGATTCATGATACAAAAAATTAGTTTTTTATTAAACGATCATTAGCAGAGCCCATGTCTTAACTAGACCTTTCGACATTTCGCCTATCTGTCTGTAAATTTTGTCATTTATTCGTAGTCATGACGAAACGCGTTGTTTGATTTTTTTTCAAATTTAGCATAAATGTTCCTTGAAATCATAAAAACGACACACATGTAATTTTTCCTTTTTTTTTTGTTTGTGAGGTTTACTAATCCAAGAACCACTAGTTAAATATTGTATTATATAAGTTTTAATCCCATTTACACATAACATTTTGGATTTTTACAAAAACAAATGTTTTTTTCATAAATTTATATTTAGATATTTTTAATTTTGAAATAAATCTCCTTTAATTTGTAATAAATCTTCTTTTATAATAAATCTTCCTCATTTTTATAAAAAAAATATTCTTCTTTATTTTTTAACCCTATTTTAAGTTTTTAATTTGAAAACTTCTCTAATCTTATTTTTTATTAAACTCCCCACATTCTATTTCGTTCAAAATTCCTTACCAACTAAATTCCGCGAATTTTTAATTTAAGCGGTAGATATCACCCCTTGACCCATCATATCATTTATATTACGAGCTATGAAGAAAAAATAATTTAGGTAAATTTGTTTTATTCATGTTTTATACGTGTTTTAATTTTTTTACAAGTCTTCATCCATAACGTTCAAATATTTCCAACACTTTACCAAACTGCAGTGAACAATCAATGCCATAGTACAATAGAATATACAATACACTATTTTACTAATTACATGATAAAACTTCAATATGAAAACTTTATCAAATATGAATTAATAATAGTACATGCAAATTTTTTTGTTGTTGTTTCCTTAAACATTTCAGTGGATAAGTTAAAAACAGTAGTTCTTTTTAAATAACTACTTTGTCTCATAAGGATGACTATCAATATTTGTTTGGATTAAGATTTGTTTAGATAAACTGATATAACTTTCTTGATATTAATAATGCTATGTAGGATTATCTCAGTATTAGGATATAAAGTTTGTATTTTCTATGTTTCCAAAGTTTCCCATATTTAATTCCGAAACTCAGATATCAATTGCTATATATAATTTGAACATTGCATTTTATTTTTTATCACTAACTGATATTTAAAAGCTCATTACCAAAGTGATTTTAATTCACAACACCTTTCAAATTAAAAATTCCAAATATTGGTTAATCAGAAATGCTAATTTTGTTTTTGATTAAAAATATTTTATCTGCCTTTAATAATATAACTATGGGGGTGGTATGTGTTTTTACCCGTGAATTGTTACCTCAGAAACAAATTAATATATTTTGATTAGACTAAGACTAAAGACTAGACTAGACTAGACTAAGACTAAAGACTAGACTAGACTAGACTAAGACTAAGACTAAGTTGATAAGACTAAAATATTATATGTTATATAAAATCATATTCATCAGTTTAGTTCAGAATTTTAATTAGAAGATTAATTTCTTAATATAAAAAAGTTCTCTATGAAATTTTCCATTTGATGAAAAATTAAAAAAAAAATCGCACTAATCATAGCATCGCTTAGGCTTGTTTTAATAAAACTTAACAAGTCTAAAATGGTACCTAAAAAAAGGCTATCTTTTATGTAATAAAATGCTTAAAATAATCCAATTATTAAAATTTACTATTCTACTTCATTTCTTCAGTATAACTTTTTATATTTATTTGGCATGACTTTTATGCATGTATTTTGAAATTTTTTCTACACATCTCTTAGATTCTTCATGAAATCCATAATTTTACGAAAAAAAATCCGCTGATACTTTTTTTTTAATTTAATGAGGATATTGCCTATAATATTTTTATGACACATTACTTTAATTAACCACATACACAAAAGGATATGATTTCTAGTAGGTATTATAAATATGCCACAACTTCACTCAGTAGTCAATCATAACCAAGCACACAAACAGACGTTAAGGTGGTATTACAAACAACCCTTGTCATTCCTTCAGGGATCTGGAAAACCAAAAAGAATTCTGTTTTAAGATCAGATCCAAATCTATAAAAGCCTTCCTGAGGCTTCGATTTATCTGCGTAAGCCCTACACCCGATTTCAGGTAAAACTCAATATTTATTCTACGGCCCTTCTCCCCGTGTATCACATGTTGATAAACTGCGAGACCATTTATAATGTTTAGTCTGCAGACAGAGTCTCCCCTTCCCATGATTGTCCCTTGCATTCACCACAAATGGCACCGTATCTATAATATTAAGGATAAAAGGTCCCGCTCTTTCAAAATCCAAAAGGAGATCTTAAAAGGATATAGTCTATAATATTTTTATGGCGCATTACTTTAATTATCCACATACACAAAAGTATATGATTTATAGTACAAGTTATAAATATGCCACAACTTCTCTCAGTAGTCAATCATAACCAAGCACACAGACAGACGTTAAGGTGGTATTACAAACAACCCTTGTCATTCCTTCAGGGATCTGGAAAAGAAAACCAAAAAGAATCCTGTTTTAAGATCAGATTCAAATCTATAAAAGCCTTCATGATGCTTCGATTTATCTGCGAAAGCCGGCCTACACCCGATTTCAGGTAAAACTCAATATTTATTCTACGGCCCTTCTCCCCGTGTATCACATGTTGATGAACTGCGGGACCATTTATAATGTTTAGTCTGCAGACAGAGTCTCCCCTTCCCATGATTGTCCCTTGCATTCACCACAAATGGCACCGTATCTATAATATTAAGGATAAAAGGTCCCGCTCTTTCAAAATCCAAAAGGAGATCTTAAAAGGATATAGTCTATAATATTTTTATGGCGCATTACTTTAATTATCCACATACACAAAAGTATATGATTTATAGTACAAGTTATAAATATGCCACAACTTCTCTCAGTAGTCAATCATAACCAAGCACACAGACAGACGTTAAGGTGGTATTACAAACAACCCTTGTCATTCCTTCAGGGATCTGGAAAAGAAAACCAAAAAGAATCCTGTTTTAAGATCAGATTCAAATCTATAAAAGCCTTCATGATGCTTCGATTTATCTGCGAAAGCCGGCCTACACCCGATTTCAGGTAAAACTCAATATTTATTCTACGGCCCTTCTCCCCGTGTATCACATGTTGATGAACTGCGGGACCATTTATAATGTTTAGTCTGCAGACAGAGTCTCCCCTTCCCATGATTGTCCCTTGCATTCACCACAAATGGCACCGTATCTATAATATTAAGGATAAAAGGTCCCGCTCTTTCAAAATCCAAAAGGAGATCTTAAAAGGATATAGTCTATAATACTTATATGGCGCATTACTTTAATTAACCACACACACAAAAGTATATGATTTATAGTACAAGTTATAAATATGCCACAACTTCTCTCAGTAGTCAATCATAACCAAGCACACAGACAGACGTTAAGGTGGTATTACAAACAACCCTTGTCATTCCTTCAGGGATCTGGAAAAGAAAACCAAAAAGAATCCTGTTTTAAGATCAGATTCAAATCTATAAAAGCCTTCATGATGCTTTGATTTATCTGCGAAAGCCGGCCTACACCCGATTTCAGGTAAAACTCAATATTTATTCTACGGCCCTTCTCCCCGTGTATCACATGTTGATGAACTGCGGGACCATTTATAATGTTTAGTCTGCAGACAGAGTCTCCCCTTCCCATGATTGTCCCTTGCATTCACCACAAATGGCACCGTATCTATAATATTAAGGATAAAAGGTCCCGCTCTTTCAAAATCCAAAAGGAGAGTTCATTTTTCTCCCTGGGTAGGAAGTCATTTTTCAATGGTGCGGTAAGAAAATTACACGCTATTTTACTTAGGAATATATATATTTGATGTATTGGAGTGTTTGAAGTGAGTTTTGTGGAGGGACTTCAAATATTTTCTGTTACTTTTGTTCATGTCATGCATTCAACTGAAATCCGAAAAAAGTCAGTCAAAGGTGGGTAAGATTCATGAATTTAGGATTTCGTATCAATATTGGCCGACTCTTTTGCTACTCCGGGTTTCGTATAAACATTGGTCGACTCTTTTGCTTAGTTCAAAGTATGCCGGTTGCTAATATTAACGATATTATATTTACTGCATTATAAACTTATTTAAGGATTTAGATGACAGTAGAGTGTCAGTAGGGTAAGGTGGAGGAAAATTGGTCATTGGAGTAAAATGAAATATTTTAAATTACACATTGTTAAAGTTATGTTTTCATCTCGTCATTTAAAAAAATACTTCGTTTAATGGAGTACATTTTAGCAAAATATTACATTTCTGAGTGATTTAATTTATGTCCAACAGTCGATGTGTTTGAGTGCACAACTGTGATAGTTTAATGAAAATAACTTCTGTATTTAAAATATAAATATTAGTAATTTACCAATATTCCTGGGTTTTATATGAAAAAGAAACCTTTTAATACATTTCAATGAAAAAATAAGAAAACTATTCTTATTTTTTAAAATCTTTTTCAAAGTATGTGTGTGCATAAATGTGTTTTCAAGTTTTTAATGCTAAATAACAGGACATTAGTAGATTTTCAGCAAAAGTAAATTTAATCTACAAAATTATGAATTTAGAGCCTATGATGAATTTAGAAATATGAACTAGATAAATGACAAAAACTAACTGTAATATATTTAACATTGTTTATATGTTAATACATTGGAGTAAAATCCCTTTTTTAATAAAAATAGCCACACAAAGAATATATTCTGATAAAAAATAATTATGGCACTGTTTGATCATTAAAATTTAAACAGAATGTTTTAAATTAAATAAAACATTTGACTGTGGTTCACATAAGAAATAACGTAAATACGAAATAGATTCCTGAATGAAAAATTACCATGAATTATATTCGCAGGTGTTTTTTTCGAAGATAATAAATAATAGAAGAGTCGAGTTTTCAAAATGACATATTAGAACTTGCTTTTAGACAAATTGTCACAAACACAGTTCCTTATATATTTAAATATGATGAGCCTTTAAAAGTTTACGGTCTATCTTTATTTTATTCAAGTTACTAATTTGACTAAAAAATGTTTTTAATATTGCCATTTCACACGAAAAAGGCTATACCTAAAAATAAAAAGCCATTTTCCCCCAAATTTATTTGAATCGAAAAAGAATTAAATAATTATTTAAAAAAATTATAAACCTCAGACTTAAATAAGAATAAAGGATTGTGTTCCCAGTGAAAAAAAAACATTTATATACACAAAAATTCTTCAGCGAAAACATACTTTATTTTTAAATAAAAGTATTACCTTACACAAAATTTTATATTCCAATGTTATTAAAAAATAAGTTTTTTTTAATTGTTTAAAAAAACAATGTAGCATTAGATTATTTTAAATTTTGATATTGGGATATGAATATTTTCAAGCACACCAATGTCAATATTTAATGTTTTTGAAATTAAATTTGCATACTGCAAACAATAGTAAAACATTTATCTTTTGATAGTTTAAAGAACATAAAATACAGAATTTTATATTCCAATGTTATTAAAAAATAAGTTTTTTTTAATTGTTTAAAAAAACAATGTAGCATTAGATTATTTTAAATTTTGATATTGGGATATGAATATTTTCAAGCACACCAATGTCAATATTTAATGTTTTTGAAATTAAATTTGCATACTGCAAACAATAGTAAAACATTTATCTTTTGATAGTTTAAAGAACATAAAATAACATAAAAAAATCGAAAATACAAGAACATTTAAGTGAAAATCATTATTTTAATTAAAAATGTCAGACAAAAAGTTGCAAGATATATCGTAAAATATAATTTAAGTTATTTTAGGAAATTGATTAATTTTTGACAGAATTATAACACATGTAGACTAATACCATTGCAACTGACTTCATATTTGGTTCCGCTATTAAATTTCGATCATATTTATATAAAGGAGTCGGGTTTCATTCAGAGAGTTATAAATATAGAGACACTTGTAACACTTATGTTAATGTAGTAGCAATCCCAATTTGTGTCTACAATCTATCTATTCAATTTTCTATTTTGGCTATGTAAGTCTATACTCTGTATATTTGAAACCTATATATTAATAATTATTTAAACGACCATCACAGCATCAACCACCAGCTTTATTTAATGACCAGATAACACAGGCTATTTTAAATGTCAGAAGTGTTAATATTTATTAACTACAAGGCGCATACAATGTTATAGGTGTATTTAGGATTATTAGATAGCATAGATTTTGAGATAGAATTACAGTCTTTAATTAGGGACATTATATTTCCTTCTCTGTCATTATTTTAAGTACAATTAATTTGTTCCTTTCCTAATTTGGAAGGTTAATATATAATATGAGTGAATATGAAGTCTGCGTATTATGTACATTTCTACTAAAATCTTTTAATTGTATGAAACATGAGTCTACATTTAGATGTTATAGTCGTAGCACACAAGTTGTTTTATAAAGAGTATGTAAAGCAATACCATTCAGATTTCCAGACGGCATAGAATTTGAGATAAAGTTATATATAGGGATACTGTTGATACTGTATATTTTCAATCAAAAATTTCTAATAATAGCAACCAAGGCCAACAACATTTTCATAACTGCGATTATTATACCCGTAAATAAAACAAGATAATTTCAAATATTCAATTCATAGTTTTTTTATTAAATAAGATTTGAAAAATGTAATTATGTCATTCAAAATTTGATATTTTATAAAATAAAATATTATAAAACAAACAGATAAGAATAATATTTTTAATGGTTCAACATAAAAAAATAAAGCAATCGAACAATTAACAGTATGTTTGTAACATTTACTGAGATTTAGCTTGTATACAACCCCCGATCCGCATTGTAGTAAATAACGTGGATAAAAACAATCAAATTATTTAATCGCTCAGTGTTTGTCTGCGTCGGACCATGCAGCATTGAGTTTATCGTTCCTATAAACCTTCTGCTTCCATTATTTAGCACAATAAAAACTAAAGTAATCAGTACACCATATGTATCACACATTTTTTCATCGATTGAATGGGTTATACACTGTTATTTTCTATCAGTAAACAAATTAGATATTCGACTACCATTTTTTTACAATAAAGTTACGGCGTAAATAAAAAACTTACAACACAAATTTTATGTTTTAGTGTTGTGCAATATATATTTTTATTAAATATAATATATAGATACGTTTCCTTTATAACCCATGAAGTGTTAATGATGAAAATTGAAATCTTACATATGTAATAATCATTTTTCTTAAGTTATATGTCTAAATAACATATTATTACATTGTACTTTAGAAATACCTCTAAATAAATAATAGTTTATTATAAAATACAATTAAAATTTATTTACTATTAATTTTTACAAATATAATGGGGGTATAAAGGGTAGATCATGAATACGCAACAAAAGTAATGTAATCTTCTAAAATGAGCAACAAGTCAGTATCAATAATCTGAGTTGAAGACTGTATGGAATATTTTGACTTATGTTACTAAACTTGTTTTGGCCGATATAATATAAATTCTATCCAGATACCCCACAAAATGTGGGGTTACTTTTATTTAAGAATTTATGAAATGCTCACGTATGTTTCGCATAGGATCTTGCGAATTTTCTGTGCTTGACTAGAGTTGCTACAGTGACGTGTCAACACAAGCACTTTTTTATACCGAAGGAAGCCGGAACCTTTACCATCTTACAAGAATCTACGATTTCTTTATGTAAATTAAGATTTCAAGTTATTTTATATTGTTAGTTATAGCAGCATATGGAACAATACCTAATATTTTGAGAAACTAAGGAATATTACAATATTTCAAGATATTGTTTTTATTTTAACAAATTTAAAGAGAAAGTTTATTGCAATTTTAGATTTTTGAAAATGTCATGTTTTAGTTATATGTTATGTCTAATACTATTGGTTATGGACAATTTTAAATTCCAATACTTATTTTTTATGACGTATGTAATTAAATAATAAAAAACATATTATGCCATATATATAATAAATTATGTTTGCGTATTGCTCAAAACCGCAAAATAAAATGCTGGTTATCAAATGAATTCTTTGGTACAAAATTGCCTAAATATGTAAATTTGTACTCATTTTTCTCAGTTATGTTTTTTTTCATGTTTGGTCAAGTTTAAATTGATATAAGTGCAGATCTATTTGAATAAACTGCTCCAAATTTTCTACAATAAATGTTCAAACATATTACTTTAATGTATATTTAGGGATTAAAATTACATACAATAAATATATTTTCTCGCTCACAACTTTTAAACGGATTTTTTTAAATTTAACTTTAGTTTCACAAAAAATATTCGGTTAATAATTTGTTTAAATTATTTTAAAAGCGTGTATTTATTTTTAAAATGTACAAACACACATTACTAATCATTATGAGTATAGTAGTCAAATATCAGTCGTAATGGAAAAATTGATGTTATACAAATGTAAATAAGTATCTTGAATGCATTTTTCCTTGAATATGTTTAAGCATGATTAAGTGCTTCTATACATAATTTATTCTGTCTGGTAAATTTAGAAATTGTGATAAGTGACCATTTCGTTCTCAATAGCTTAGTTATGTAATGAATCGTTTCTACTCTCAAATCAAAATGATTAATCGTTTCCGTGTCCGATAAATATTTCCATGTGTGGGAATGCACTGAGTTCAATAATGTCTGTGGCGTTAAATTCCAGCCTAACTAACGTAGTAATCGGACTAGTTAGACAGGAATACAGAACTTAAAATATATTAATTAGATGTAAATTTTGTTTCTCAAATTTTTACAAAATTGGTTTGTACAAAATTTTAGTATGCAAGAATTTTTAAATGTAATGCATTTAATATATTTTGACAAAAATTACCACTATTAATGAGTAATACTTTTTAAATTTAGGGGCTTTTCTTTATAATTGTGAAATTTTATTAATATAATGGAAGTGCATATGGATATAGTTATTCTGTGCATTTATATATATATATATATATATATATATATATATATATATATATATATATATATATATATATATATATATATATATATATATATATATATATATATATATATATATATATATATATATATATATATATATATATATATATATATATATATATATATATATATATATATATATATATATATATATATATATATATATATATATATATATATATATATATATATATATATATATATATATATATATATATATATATATGAGAGAGAGAGAGGTAATTCATTCAAAAATTTGCCTTGAGCCTGTTTGATAAAACTGAATTTGTTTAAAAAATAAAATAATTGATAGTTTTTCATGTTCATTATTTGTTTTTTAAATAGTGTTTCTTTTGTTTTCATTTCTTAAAAACCATAAATGTGACAAAAAGCCTAGATTAACACCTTAGAATTAATCTGTTTGGATGTATAAGGGTCCTGATTTACCTTTATAAAAAACGTGTTACTAATTTCATAATTTTCCGGTGTTGTTTCCTGCAGTATCAATCTCTCTTTCATATACACAACCACATGTACACACGATCAAACAATATAATTAAAAAAAAATACTATTGTCTCATTGCAAGTCAGTTGAAATAATTTTATTCACTCTCAAACTGCCATTAATGTAGACATAAGTACGCATCTCAATTACTACGATAATAGTACTAATTTTTTTATTTTTAAAACATGTAACTAGTACTTAAACATTGTTAAATAACAAAAGATTATTCTGAATTCAAAAAACAAAAATTGCTTCAATATTTTTAATTTTTAAGGGGGGAGTGCCCACTTACCCCGATGATAAGGGGAACTGGGTACGTCTGACTACACATTAAAAAAACCTGTTTTCACATAAACAAGTAATTAGTTTAAAGGAGTTTTATGCATCAGTTTAAAAAGAAAAATGTACTGAATATTTAGAACTAATATAATAGAAATACAAAAAAAGAAAATTATAACAAGAAAAACGTTTATACTCAAAACACATTTTTGGTGTTGTAAAATCGGTACCCAGTTGTTCCGCCTTACCTTACAATATAACATGATTTGGTTATGTGAACTAAAAAAATAATTACAAATAATAATGTTTAATTTCTAGTACATACATGAAATAAATATCATAGCTAAATCTATTATATGTTTTTACTATGTTAATAAATAAATGCATAGACAAAATTAAGGTCTCCATCAACAGTTTTTGAATTAGAAGTTGTATATCATTATTGAATGAGAATAATTCTATCTTTAAAAACATTTTCATACTATTGTGTTTTCACAATTTAATGTGTACTTCTTTTATATATTATAAATAGGTTTTTAGTACATTTTTAATTAAACATAATAGGTACAATCATAATTTCTCCTTGTTCAAAATTGTATTCTTATGAAAGTTTTAATATTTATTTAAATCATTAATATTATCTTAGGTATAAAGAAAACTAGTGTGAAACGTCATACAACTTATTATTGCTTTCTATTAAATCCCGTAAGTTATAAAGTTTTACATAATATATTTTCAAAAAAATAACTACATCGATAGAACGTAACCCCCTGACATTTTAGGTAAATATCAAAATTATAAAGTTGTTTTCTTAGAAAAAAAAGTTCCACTGCATGTAATTTTTATAAATATTTAAAAAAAATTATATTTGTGATAATTTATTTTAGTGATAGCTTCCAATAAATACCTCCAACGAATGAGATTTGAAAAGTATTTCAACGGATATTTTTATGAGTTTAAAGTGTATTTCTAGAAAAACTGGAAATTCATGGATGCATTCTATAGACATCCATCGCCGTTGTAGTGTTAAAGTACCTTTAGGTCTTGCTTAGGTTTTAATGTGGATAAGTACGATGTATTACAAACAAACTCCAAAACTTACATTCATAACAAAATAGTTAATACTCACCCCTTGGAAAACCTTTGAAGCCATGGAAACGAACATTTTAAGCTAATGTATACCTGAAAAAAACTATCATGCAAATTTTACTAATTACTAGTAATTTGTCTAAACAGTGGAAAGTAGCGGCCATTAGTTGTATTCTAAACAAAAACAATCAGTTTGACGATTGTAACTCCATACCCAGTCGTCAATTTTACTTATAACTTTATATATACGTATTTTTCTGGTAAGAAACAAATCCACACCAATCCATGGAGCTACTAGCGCAAGCGATGGAATTCTGGATTGCTTCTATCTTCTTTCCAGGGTTATCCTTCACATATACTTTCGTTTTCGTGGAAGCACGCGTTCGATCGCTCCGTAATTGTATTGTAATCCCTCGTTGAACTTCAAATCGTGGTACTTTAGTATTTTTGTTTTTAGATAAAGTATTTTAAAAATGGTTAAGTATTTTGTTTTGTCGATCGCCAATGAAAATAACTGTTTAAAGAGTGATACGAAGAATGAAAATGAAGTAGAAATTGATAAAACGGGAATTTTTTAAATAAAAACTTGTATTTTAAATAAGAGGCGTTATATTTTTCAGTAACTTTGTCAGTAAGGCGGTGATATTTTTAAAATACAAATGGAAAAATGCTTCTAATTTTATGCAAAAGAAGTTTTGACAATTACAAAAAGACTGTAGCAGTTGGCAGCTCTGCTAAAGAAATGTGATTTTGTTTTAAATTATGCCTAAGCAGAACATTTTGGAAACTAAAGGTCAATAACGCCTAACTATTATCTCCTAATTTCGAACCTTGTGTGTAACACATTTACATATAACATATTTATCAAAAATTGAGATAATTTGCACAAATTACGTAGACCCACTTTTAAAAGCTCATTATTTTCATCTTAAAACGCGAAGTAACATTGGAATCCAATATCGAATTTACAATTCGAAGACAATAGATAATAACCCTATAGTTTATGTATATTAATAAATATAATTTTTTTAATTAATTTATTAATTAGACATATAAAACAAGATGTTCGTAATTGAAATTATTAGTTTAAAATAAAACGTTAAAATAATCAATAAAAATAACTTAATATATTAAATACAGGGGGATACGCGTTTTTTTTAATTAGTTGAGTCGCATTTTAAATTACTATGAGAGACAGGGAATGTTGTATACAATAAGATTAAAAGGACGGATTTTCAAACAACTACGAAAAAAAAACATTCTTTTCACCACCCAAGACTAGACAATGCCCGCTACAGCACGCTTGAAAGAGAACCCAAAACAAAGAACTTTGTCACTGAGCTTGTACACTCAGTATATCCATCCCTACAGATGTTACAACAAACTTTTAGGGGCGAGCTCTTAAGTTAATAAATAATAAAACTTCCCAGAGAGAGAAAAAAAAAGTCCTTTTCAAATAATGAAGCGCGGTTAATCGGTTCTATTTAATAAAACCACGTTACGGCTCAGTTAAGTTTTTGTCCTGGCTCTCTACGAATAAAAGTCCCCCTTATCTTGCTTGGCGTCACCCCTCGGTACAGCCCCCCAATTCTGCGCAGTTTAAGTATTGCTTGGTAGCGCCCCCTACCGCACAACCCAAACGTCCGGTGCGAACTGAATGCTTGGAGGGGGACTGAGAAGGGAGTTGACATCGAAAACTTCAGCCCGTGTTTCGAGTTTGCTGCCTCACTTAGGGAACTTCAAACGAGGGGACTTTCAGAATGACGTGAAGGACGGTGCAAAACCGGTTTGCTTCCTTTCTCTTTAGTTCGGGCTTTCCCGCAACACTTCCCAGTAACTTTGTGTAGGAAAAGCGGGGTTTACAGAGGAGTTGTGTGTTGTTTGCGGAAGTTGCGCTTTGGATTGTCGCTGGTTCCAGTGGGACGCTAGTTAGTTTTGCGCTTCTCTTTGGACAGCACTGGATAAAAGTTATACGTCCGGTGTAAAAAAAAGTGTTAGTTAGGAACTTTGGTGAACTTGGATTTTCGAAGGAAGTTGTTTTAATTTAGAGACTCGAGTAGCGCGATTTCGTAATTGTTGTTGCTGTTTTGACTGATAAAACTTGGACAAGTTGTGTTATTGCCGTAAAAGCGTTTATTGTGAACTATATATAACCGCAAGTGTATATTCCAGTTGTATATCAAGTAGCGTAATTTGTCTTGTAGAATTAAATCGTTGTTTCCATAAGGAATAAAGACGTTCAGCTCCTTATAAGTACTGGATGTTTGCTATAAGTGTATTTGTGTGAAGTCTTCATTGGTGTAATATTTGGTGAGTATGTATTTGTTATTCAAGTGTTTTTAATCGATAATATTTAAATTTAATGCAGAAAATAATTAATAATGTTGATTTATAAACTTAATTTTCGTTTATACGTTAAGGTAAAACACGCACATTGTAAATTTATCTTTTTAAGATATGCTTTTATTTAATGTATCTTTAATATTTTGTATATGTTCTACATGTTTAAAACTAGTTTTTAAAATACATTATGAACACATAATAGAAATAAATTACTTACTATAAATCAAATATCTCACAGATACATATTTCGTTTCCTTATATTAAAATATGAAAATAAGTTTTAGTAAGAAAAATTTATTAATTTTGTTGTTTTAAATACTTAATTGTGATATCCCTAATAACATTTTGTGTACATAGTTTTTTAACTAACAAAATTATCTCTTAACATTTAAGTATTATTTTTTTAATTTAAAGTTTATGTAATATTTTTAATATAATTTTCTTGCCAGTCTCTTATGTTTTCAGTGACTTAAGATCAATCAAATACCTGTTATTATTACATGAGTATTTTTTATTCGTGCAAAACTACAAAGATTATTAACTATAATTTTAGCATAGAATTAATAATTTGCATTCCAAAGTAATAAAAATGAATTTTTATGACACCGAGGAGTTCAGAGATTAAAAAATGTTGAAACTTTGATGTTAAATTCAATTGTTTTCACTTATAATTAGTAAAATTTAATATAACTTTTGTCTTAACCTATACTTCAATTTTTTAAAGTTTCAGATGCAAAAATCTTTTTTTTTTCGTCTTTATTAGTTTTAAAACAGTAACGAAAAAGTGACTGATGGCGTACCTAATGACCAAATGGCATTGTAATAAGTATTAACTTGTAATGCATTACTTATCCTTAATAGACATTTCTCACTTTGTAATTTATCTTTGTTTCAGATAGAAATACACGTTGTTGCTATTTCATTATTTTAAAAATACAATCTGACAGGTAAACTTAAGATAGATGCATCTAAAGCTAACTTCCATCCTATAATAGAAAGAAAAAAAAGGAAAATGATAGATTTTCGGTGCGGAGTTTCCCTTTAAAATCAATAAAGAACGGAGGACGAAGTCTGAAGGAAAGCCCCTAAAACCTCTCTGATATATTTTGTTGACGGAAATCTTAGTTTGCTGCATTCGCACAATTCCTTTTGTGAAGAATAACTAAAAGAGAAATTCGTTTCCATCATATTTTTCTCATGGATATCAACAGTTAAAAAAATTATTCACATTCAATAGAAGTATAGAATTTTCTAAATAAAATGTTATACCAAAAGTTCTAACAATGTTATTTCTTTACCATAAAAAGCAATGTTATGTTGAGAGCGGATATATAAAGTATTTTTCCAAGTCCGATGGGTTAAAGAAAAAGTGGAAGCTTTTTTAAATGTATTTGAAATATATAGGCACCAAAGGCGCAGTTATAATAGTAAATAGATTAATTAGAAATAAAAAAATAAAATGCTTTATATTATTGTATAATTATTTGATATTTCTTATAACGGCATGTAATTAAGAAAGTAAAAAAAAAAACTTTGTTTAAAAGTTTATGGAGAATATAATTGAAAAATAAAATTATAAAATAAAATATACGAAATGTAATTTTAGAAAGAAAGAAATTCCAAAGCTCATAACCATTTTGAAAGTTTGAGTAAAACTTTTCACTGATTACTAATTACTTTTTTTATTTAAAGTATTTTTAAAACAAAATTAATTAACATAGACTTTGGAGATAAAGTTTGGTAAAATGTCCAATCTAATTTGAATGATGCATTATTTGCTCCTTCAGCTTTAAAATGAACAATCACTTTTAAAGATGTTATTTGGGAGATTTTCTCATTACTTATTTTTCTTCAATATACCATTAACTTTTAACTCTATGAGGGGAGAGAAAAATTTCAAAATTGTAAAGTATTTTTTTACTGCAATAGAGTTTATTATATTTCTACAAAAAATGCGCTTTATATATATATATTTGAAATATTAATTATTTAAATCTAGGGGAAGGCAAATCAAGAAAATACGGGATTGTTAAGGTTTAGTGTCATTGTATGACTACTAGCTGAAATGATAATATATTTTTTACATACAATTTTATTATTTGGTTCTTTAGCTACATAGAAATATCATTCAAACATAATACGTGTTCTTAATTTTTGAAATATAATGAATTTCTTCAAGAAAAGGCTTTTGCCTCGTTTTGCCCTACACGTGGGAAAAAGGGCGTGTCCCAACTTTTCGCCCGAAATACTAGAAGTAAAAAGTGTAGAAAATGAAAAATTCATCCCTAGAAAACAATTGTTTTAATTTGCTTAACCCGTTACTTTTTACATAAAACATACACATTAATAACGTTTTCATCTTCACTATCAACATTTACACAAGAGTTATCAGTCCACCGTTCACAATCGCTGCACCTTGTCCATCCCTCCTCTGAATAATCATGACAGTAGAGTCACTGACCGTATTCTTCAAGTGTCCACTAGTATCACTGGACTCTTGTCACTGAATACCTCTGTCATTGGTCGACCTTTCCTCATCTTTCTCCCAAAGCCACGTTCTTGAGTTTTGGGGTTAGGCAAAAGTAGCGTTTTTGAGCTTAAAAATACGTACAACAAGATAGTATAAACGAAAGTTTTGAATAGCAATAATTCATACAATATTACAAACATTAACTTGAAATATTGTAAAACAGTGTAAAAATGCACCTACCATTAGTTAATCATACAACAATGCATAGGAAATATGCCAATGGCCGTAAAGGTAACACTCCGAGTGTAATAATAAAGGTATTAAAAAAAATCCGATAGGTGAATCCGATAGGTTACCGGGAAAAAATAACCCTTACCCTTCTTCTCCGTTTTGCCTGTGGTTCCCTTTTATATCTTTTAAAATATATCTAAATGCTTTAGATTTGAGAAATATTTCATAATGAACTATTTTTATTAATTTGAAATGTATGTAAACTTCTGGAAAAAACTTGAGATATTTTAATTAGGCTGTGAAAGATAATAGTAATAGTTACATGCAAATTATTATGTAATTACTGATACCACACAATTTAATTAACAGTGCTATCAAGTTCGATTTTAGAAAGATTCAGAATACTTGAACAATTTCCGATCATTAATATTTCATTTAATCAATAAGGGGATATAATAATCATTACGAACTTTATCTCGTAACCTAGAATTTTTGTTAACTTTAAAATTCAACTATACAATTGTATGCAATATAGCATTGTGAATGTGCAGTTTTGGGGAAATATTTTATTTAACAACAATACTAAAAAAAGTATACTTTATGTATTCAAACATGTGAGTAAATGACAAATAAAATATTTTGTCTCCCCTTGACTCCTTTACATTCTTCAATAGTATTATTGAAATATAAACCAATATAATTTCCCTTACATTAAAGCTAACATTTTAAATAGCAAATAAAATTGTTCCGATAATGAATAGTTTCAAATGAAAAAAAAGTATGAGGAAAGTAATTAAAAGGGAGGTATTGCGTTATCCTAATGCGGGCGTTTTATACAGAAAAAATAGAAGAACACAAAAAGAAGCAGCATTGATGTTTAGCTTATGCATTCGACTAATTCTAGTCAATGTTCATAGTACAATTCTGTTCGCTTACTAGAATCCAGTTGTATGAATGAAACATCTTCTACATAATAATAACTAAACCTATCAGAGAATCAAGAGAAACCACATATTTATATAAGTTATCAGAACCTCATAATTAATTTGTTTTTAACATCTTTTTTTAGAATATAGTCATAACGGCTTTAATTAAATATTTTCATTTTATTAAAATATAACTTACTTTTTATACACCTACTAAACCTATTAGAGATATATTTGGGAAAAATTCGTGTTTTGTTAAACAGGGGTTATCTATTATTTAAAAAAGGAATTGGTTTTTTTTCTTACTTATCTTATTTATCATTCTTTGGTACAGCTTTTGTTTTACTGCGGTCAAAATGATGATAATTTGTGACTGATATAGAAGTAAATTATGTTTTGTTTCCCTCCCACAGTTTGTTTAATAAAAACTAAGAGTTGAATCAAGAAAAAAATAAAAATAAGAAAACCCGTTAATATTAGGGTTTTCACAGTTAGTTAGGAGATATGTTTTGTTTATAGCTATAATATGTTATTTTAATTAACCCTGGTTGACTAAGGTGTAATTTTGATAGTTTATGATAAATCTAAATATCATTAGTCAAATATCTTGTTAGAAAGATATTTGCATAGATTTAAACATAAACTTAAAATCTTAATTAACAATTTCAAAGGGGAGGAGTTCTAGTGTTGTACTAATCACACATATTTTATTGAACAATCAAGTTTCCATGAATTATTTGTATTTTTCAAGTGAATATATTTTTTTTAGTTACACGAAGTGAATTGAACAGTTTTGGATTGAAAAATATTTCAATTTCTCCCATTTCCATTTAAATGAAATCATGGAATAAGATGTATTTGAGAATTATCATTTAATAGGAGAATCGCAATTTATGTGGATCAGTATTACTAACGCCACATAAGGCGAAACCTCTGAACTAATGCATTTTGAATGAAACATTGCCCTGGATATATAAGAGAGACAAATTCAACGATTATTCCCTCAACCTAATATCATATTGCGTTACTAAATGTATTTTCTCATATAGTAGCTACGTGATTCTTTTGCATTATTAATTTATGAAAGGTGATATTTCGAAACCAAATTTTACTACAATAAATATCTATACTCCTTCAAATATCTTGGGGGATTTGACATTGAATCAAATAATACTTAGGTATCGGAATTTCTAAAGATATATAAATAAAAATGGGGAGCATTATTTTATCTTCTTTTCTCTGAATATGAATAAATAAATTAACTTCAATTTGATTCATTTTCCATTACAGATCTAAAAATAAAGAATATTAGAAGTTAAATGTTTTAATGAAATTTTTCTTCTCGTGTTCTATTCAATAATGTACTCATAAAAAGATGATTTATCTCCCAGAATAAATGAGTACATTTTGACCTTTCATTTCCTTGAAATAAAAAATAAATTTAATTCAAAAACACAATTTAAGTCTGATGTACGTATTTTTTCCATAACAATTGAACTTCATTGTAAAAATAGTATTATAATTTTAATTATTTTAAGTGATCCATTGCATAAAAATATTTTTTAACATTAACAAACATATTTTTATATACTGAAATTATAAGGATGCTTAGAATGATTTTTTATGATTTTATTAAGAAATAAATGCCTTAAACAAATTATTAATTATATTTGATACGTAAACAACATACATCTAATTGAAAATGTGAAATGTCAGAGCTCCAACAACTGAAGTGTGTATTTGTTAAGTTAAGACATAATGAATAAATTACTTGGGTTTGATAAACGTTCCATTTGAGACGCATTGTTCCATATTTATTTACTTAATTACGCTTTTGATTTAGACGTTGTATTGATTACGGTAAAATAGTGAACTACTAAATTCACCTAACAATTCTTCAATTCAGAAATATAAAATAATCACTGGTGAAATACATATATTTCTATATTTTTAAACTAAATTTATTCTTATCGCAAACTTATATATTGACCTTCATTGCCCTCTACAGTTTCAACAGTTTGGTTGCATTGTAATTACCATAGTTTAAGAGTTACCATTGCAATAACCATATAATTAGTGGTACATTTGAAAAATATTTTCGAGAATTTAAAGCTTTTCCCTAAACGTTCTGGCAACAACTCGTCTTTTATACGAAAACATGGCACTGACCCATTTCTATAGGATCAATGCTGATTGTCCTGCACTCCATCGATGCAGTATTGCTTTGTGTTTCTATGTTAATGGTTTGCAGTGTACAGGATATGGAGTAGAATTTCTACTCATTCGTCTTGACATCGTGAATAGCAAAATTACGGCCCCAGTGTTTCATTTGAACGTTTCGCCTATTTATATGCTTAGATGCCAAGCGTTTCTAAACCTTCTGAATTGCATTTACGATTTCCTCTAAGTGGTATCCACATACAAGATTTATGTCAATAATTATTTAAATATACAAAATTATAGGCTTTTGTTAACTTATTTTTTTATTAAACAACGAATGTATAGTTTTAATCAATTGTAAAAGATTCATATGAAAGATATTAATGTGATTCGTTATACCATTTTATATGGTATGTAACAAAAAGTAGTGACACGCACAATAAATGCAAGTGATTGTTGAAAAACAATATTCTAATTGTATGTGTTTATGTGCATGGTTAGGTACAGTTCAACAACAGGGATCCATTACTACTAATCTTTGTGATGTACATTTCGTAAAGAAATAACTGGTAATTTCACCAAACATATAAACAGGGCCCTAATTAACTTTTGAACGATGACATTTTTAGTCATAATAGTAGTTTCTAGGTATGGTAAATTGGCTTGCGTTATAATATGAAACCGCATATAGACGTTATTTGTACAAAATTAGGAGTTATAGTGTATGTCTCAAAACTAAACAAAATACATTAAAAAAATCAATTTCAATTTAAAACAATTTGTTCAAATACATTTTGAGATTGAAACCTCATTTTTTTAACTAACTGATATTAAAAAAATATAATTTTAGTTATGAATCAAATGAATTATTAATTTTTATGTAATACAAGTAATTTTATGTAACAGTGTTTAGCCACGAGTTTCTGTTGAGAACCTTTAAGGCTTATACATAAAAACATTTAGTTGTCCAGACTTGAACCCGCGACCTATCGTCAAAGCCCAGCGCTCTACCGTCTAATCTATAAAGGTCCGTTATAAGGCCTTAAAAATATTTTTTAAGTTGTTTATTTATTCAATATTTCTAAAATTGTTAAAATCATTTAAAAAATAAAATAGAATTTTAAAAATACAAGCCTCAGGCGCACATTTTAAGGACGAATGTACTTATATAAAAATTATCAACATATATAAGAATAGAAAGTAGGTGACTCTTTTTTATTATAGATTTAAATCAATGTTTTAGATTTTGAAGGTTTTATTTGAACTAAGCTTTTATATAAGAAATTTTATAATTGGTTAATATGCACTCTTTAATATATACTTTACCAAATGTTACCTTCCCCCAAAATAAGTAGATCGCCTATATATAATTTTCGAATATCTTTAACTCTATATCTTTATGATTTACATTGTACAATATGGAATTATAAATTTAATTTATTTTAGTACCCCTCTACCCTACTTAATATAATGCACGCAGCCTACCTTTCCTTAGATAATAACAGTTAAATAATGTTATTGTCATTAATGTTTCAAATGCACTACAAACGAACATACTTGGATTCACAGATCCATTTTGCGTAACACAGATGCACTTTATTGAGCAAATAAAAAGTTTTTCAAAATCCAATTTTCCGAACTTGAAAATCGGAATTACGGCCCAACTACGTGCTCACATGAAAGTAATTTGTTTAAATCACTGAAAACTCACTGAACATTTCATCTTCCTAACAACGCTATCAAAAATGCAATCTATTCGGAATAATTTTGGAGAATACTTTAATGTCTGCCCTTATTACCTTAGGTGGGCTAATCGAACTGCAAAATTTCCTATTCAGGAACGAAAGATAAATATCGGAAAGTCTGATAATCGGTAACCCGGAAAAGTAATTTCAAAATGACAATGCACTCCTCCCTATGTGGTAATCAATGATGGGATCTCACTTATTAAAAAAAACAGCTCTCATTTTTCTGTTATTGTGAATATAAATTTCTTTATGTCGACCGATTGTTTCGCAAAGCGTGTGTAACGATTTGTTTTACATTATGCAAAAACATTTGTTTCCTTCGTTTAGCAATATGAAATTCTATTTTAAAACATTATTCAGAATTTTGAATAACGCAAAACTGTCGAAACTAGTATGGTTTTGTGTCAAATCAATCCAGTAGTGAGTAATTTGCATCAGGGAAAAAAAACTATACTTAATAAGTGTGTTACAAGTACCTCATTTAGAAATAAATTATATTACGTAAAAAATGACAATATTATTAGGAAGTTGGGTCTCACAATAAATTTCAAGAATATATGTGAATACACATGTACTTTTTTAAATAGGCATCCAACTACCCGATATATACAACTATATATCAGCAATGATTTTAAACTACAAACTACAATCACGCCAGCTTAACTTGGATTTGCATGAACATTTACGGTAATGAAACTAATATTATTTAATGCGTTAGAAATAAAGTATACATTTTTAAACTTTTATTTCGATTAGTAAATTCTATTTTATTTCGATTAGTAAATTCTATTTTATTTCGATTAGTACATTCTATTTTATTTCGATTAGTAAATTCTATTTTATTTCGATTAGTAAATTCTATTTTATTTCGATTAGTAAATTCTATTTTATTTCGATTAGTAAATTCTATTTTATTTCGATTAGTAAATTCTATTTTATTTCGATTAGTAAATTCTATTTTATTTCGATTATTAAAATCTATTTTATTTCGATTAGTAAATTCTATTTTATTTCGATTAGTAAATTCTATTTTATTTCGATTATTAAAATCTATTTTATTTCGATTAGTAAATTCTATTTTATTTCGATTGCAAAATACTTGAATCGTAAAAATAGTAGTTTCGTAAGTTTTACTACTTTTTTTTAGAAATAATTTAAAGTCTGCAGGGTAAACTAATTCTTACTAAAAGCTTTTATGCGAGGCAATACTTCTCGGGGCGAAAAGTGATGCAAAGATATTTTCCATGTATATCCCAACTCATGAAACAAACGATTGGATATACCAGTGGAGACGTATTCCCAAATATAGAAAAACAGTTGTTAAAAATATAAAATTTAATCAGTGTATTTTTCTTGTAATATAAACTGTCACGGGGATTATAAATCTGTTGAATTAATTTATCATAAAAATTATTAACACATTTTCGACGTTTTTCATAATAAATTAAAAATAATCAAAACTATCTACAATTAACGAAACTATTAGATTTAAAAGCAAATTACGTATAAAATAATAGTTATGATAAAAAAAATTTAAGTACATACGTAAGAAATTAAATTATTATATAATCGTTATTTGTGTAATCCTCTACACGGTTACGATTTTTTTTGCCACTGCGAAAGTATAAAAGTAAATTTTATTAAAAAAATGCGATTGCTTGTACTTGAGTACATGTACATTTATATAATTTCTTAATTTAATTATGTAATGTGGTTTTCATTAAACTAATATCGACAAAAAATACTTCTAATTTAAACTTTCAATAAAAAAAAAATAACTCCTTGTAAAATGACAACCGCAGTTAAGAAAACTAATCACAAGAACTTAAGATTTTCATTTTGAGATTAAATATTAGTTTGGAAAAAAATCAGCTAAAAATAACATGGCTGCAAAGGAATTATTTCTGATAACATATTGCGTTAGTAAATTAAATTTACTCTATCAAGTTTAATAATAATGGTGCAGAGACGAAATTTTTTGTCAACGTTATTCGAAATTAAATATGTTAAATTTTCCCAATTTTAACTCTATTTTAATGTTATATACTTTAATTATAATTTACCTTTCATACCTAACAAGCTGAATGGCCCGCGTGTCCGTTTTCTAATTTCTATACAATTAACATGGTTAGGTTTAATAAAACAATATTTAAATATTAACAGTTTCAAAAACAAAACATAACACTATTATAATGCACCGCAAATGTATAAAAATTATATGTTTATATACTTCAACTTAACGCAATTTACGATATTAACTTTATAACATATTCAAACGATTCCCAACGGGGAAGTAAAATAAATTTAATATTTAAATTGGAGATTTTACTTTAAAAAATATTATATGAAATAATAATATATGTAAAGATGCATTCTACAACTTCCTCATTTTCTCAATTATAAAGAGAAGTTTGCTACCCACACATATATAGTCTATCATATCAAATTAAAACATTTTGCCGCCAGTTTTACTTATAAGCGTAAAAAATTAAAAGCCCGTGATTAAAATGTAACCGAACAGTTTGTGAACGATAATATTTGTCAAACTTAGAGTTCAGGGTGGAAAATTTAATAGAGGGTGAATAATAAAATTGTATGCAGCTTAATTTTAGGTTACGTCTAAGTTACATGCAACGTTCCATCAAAATTACGAAAAACCATTGAATTGGTTCATTATTATTTGAGGGTTGAGTGGTTGAATTTTGAATTTTACGAAAGGTGAATAACACTTCTTGTGTTTAATTTTAATTAATTTTTAATGTAGTAATTTATTGTAACCGAACTATTGAAACATTTTAATTCAGACTATTTTTTTTTAATATTGTTTGAGCTTACATTGTTTTTAATTAAATATGCACTTCTAAAACTGTATTTGAACAATGTTTGTGTCTTACTATGTCTTAGTTTTAATCTTAGTAATACATATACGCTACAGATTCATCATAGTAGCGCTATTTAATTATTTTGTTTTAAATAGCAGTAAACAAATCTATGTGAAACCGGAATATCAGAATAACTGTTTATAATAATTACTAATAACAAAATGTGAGCTTCGGTTTTAAAAATTGTATGTTTTTTTATTAGCATAATGCTTTAGATTTATCAAACCAAAATAACTTGCGCGCAATTACTTATTAAGAAACTACATGAAAGCTAGTCTTACATAAAATATTCAATACAAATATAGTATTCAAAATTATTGTTATCGGCAATAGTAATTTTCCCAATTATATTCTACCATTCGGGTTAACCCTTTAAATCCCAACTTTTCTGCCGTAGTAAAACAAAAATATTGTAATTTTTGTTAGTCACATCCAAATAGGACACTTAATGTTTTACAGAATTTAAAGGCAATAAAATTGTCAAATATGGACACATTTTAACTAAAATCACAAAAGCAAAAATATCACTGAATTCTTTGTACAGTTAGTTATCTGTGATAGTGACTACTGTTTACAAATTACCCTAAAACTGACACTATGCGCCAACAGATATCCCTCTACGCTTCCTATTCACCTTGAAAACAACAGGGTCTCATCCATATCAAATTGTTAATTTTGTCGAATGTTACGTTTATCTTCGAAATAGCGTCCCACTGTGGTCTGACCGAAAGATTAATTAAGCTCATAATCGAAGATTTTTGGTTGCGATCTTATTAGAAAAAGAAGCGATCTCATACGCGGAGGATTGTAAGGAGTTCGTTTAACGGCGTTGTCAAAAATTCGCCATGTAGGGGGAGATGACGCATTTTATTAAATATTTCGTAGTATAAATGTCCCCACATTTGTGGTGGTTTGGAAGTTTAGAGGTGAGGGGGGGGGGGCAGCACAGGTTTTATCCTTTACATTTGACCACGGTTAAACAATCTAAGACATTGTTCAATTGTCTTTCCTTCGGGAAATTGGTTCTTCCATTCGGAATGGATCTCGAACTACCGCCACTTGCCCATTGTTTAGCTCTAGTGTGACGTTAGTTCAACCAACCAACCTTCAAAATACATCCCGAACCACCTTCACTAATAGATTATTGTGTAACTCTAGTATGGCGCCATTTCAACCAATCTTTGGGATAACCTGCTTGCCAAGGCGCCGGAAATGAGTCTTGAGTTTGATTCCAGATTAGTTCAAATGACGACAAATGGTATTATAGGAGCTGATGCACTTAAATGTCCCCACATTGTTCGTGGTATGGAAGTTCGGAAAGTAGCGGGTTTCTTAAGTATTGATCTCGTTATCGGAGAGTTGTAAAAATTACTTTAAGGTTTAAAGATTTTTTTTTATTCGGCATAGATTCCAAAAATTCGATAATATCTGTGTGTCTATAGCCAGACCATAAAGCAACCCACCTAACATTTTTTAGCTATATTTGGGACTTTTTCCAATTTATGTAGGTATCTGCGACCTGGTTATTAATATTTAGTTTACTTTATATGGAAATGTAGTATGTTTGTCAAACATGAGCATGTAAGCAATTCAGAGTTCCCAGGTGTTTCTTTACGAAATACTCTCAAATATTTGCCAACAGTGTACTTCTAGGTTTTAATAGATGTCCAGACTTCGCAAATTGCCCCGTCCAACGTTACCTCCAACCTTCAAATACATTTTACCCACTAATACAACCAGACAGATTCTGTCAAAGAGACTTTCCATACATAAAAGATAAAGGAACGATTTTTTAACGACAAATAAATAATATAAATCGTATTAAAAATGCTCATTTTTAGATTTTTGTACACATATACAATGTCAGAGTTCAAATTTAACAAAAGATTCATCAAACTCTGTTCAGTAGCGAGTATATAAATATCGAATCATTCAAAATTTCAGAACAATCATATAAAGTTAATAATATATTATAAAATATCACTATTTAATACTAGTCGCAGAGCTATATTAAGCTATATTTTATGTAAATTAAATTGTATACGATTATCGTTTACAATTACTTGAAAATTTTGAAATTTGGTTAAATTATGAATTTTTTTAAAAACTATTTTATAATTTTTTTTATATAAATGTTTTACCCATTTAATATATAGGGATTATTTTTCACAAATTAAAATGAAGAACACTCTATTTTATCACATTCCTCAACATTTAGGTGCAGTAAGAAAAATTTGGTATGGTACACGTATTATTTAATTTAAATTCGACAGTATGTTTTGTTGAACTCTGTTTTCACCATTTTTTAATCATTTTATTGATACTCAAAATTGTAAAGTGAACTTCTGAAATTTCTGATTAATTCTCATAAAACCTTACACTCCTTGGACATGTATAATTGAACACAATTAAAAAAGCTTCATCTATAGGGATTTCCATTAGTACTTAACATAAGAAACTGCTTAATATAACCGTATGTTTCTAACAGGTTATTTTCGTTTAAACAATTTATCAATATGACAATTTTTAAATTATTTAAAGGCTTGTAGTCAAAGTGGACAAATCCCATGGCATTGAAAGTACAGAAATAATCATTTTCATACTAATGGATACTGAAACTGTTAAAATGTAAGATTTCCTTTTCATTTTTATTTCAAATTTTATTCTAATTCAGTTTTTCCCTCAAATATGTAACGTCCATAAAATTGCAATAGAAATAAGAGTAATAATAATGCAGCAATTAGGCTTAAGATGCTATGTTTCTTTTTTTTTATATAATTTAAATTTTATGTCAATTTTCTAAGCAGTAAGCAAAGATAATATACATTTGAAAGAATGCTAAGAAAAACAGGAAAACGGATAAAACCAAAATTATATATATATATATATATATATATATATATATATATATATATATATATATATATATATATATATATATATATATATATATATATATATATATATATATATATATATATATATATATATATATATATATATATATATATATATATATATATATATATATATATATATATATATATATATATATATATATATATATATATATATATATATATATATATATATATATATATATATATATATATATATATATATATATATATATATATATATATATATATATATATATATATATATATATATATATATATATATATATATATATATATATATTTATATATATTTATATATATAATTTTGGTTTTATCCGTTTTCCTGTTTTTCTTAGCATTCTTTAAAATGTATCTTATCTTTTAAGACTCACAATTAAAAATATATTTCAACGTACATATTGTAAATTGCAAACCTATCTATGTACAATAGAATTCTAGGCCTATTCGTAAAATGCCGATTAAATAGTAGTTTTTTTCAACTAAACTTTAAAAATATATACATTAAGGTCATATAGTGTAAATAAATGTGATTATTATATGTGAAGTTAGTAATTAACAGATACATTTCTAGATTTTTAAATAATTATAAAAAAAATTCTACATAAGGATATTTTAGGCATATGACTAAGTAAAATGTAAAAAAAAAATCCGATATATCATTTTAAAATCTTAAATATCTTTGAAGTGAACAAATAACTTTTAAAAATAATTTTCAATGACGTTAATAGAAATGAAAATACTGTAATTAATTTTACTTACCGTATAGTTTTTGAAATTGTAAAATATTTGGCTTACATTTCAAATTGATGTATGTACTCTAAAATCAATTATTAAGACATACCATTATGCGTTTAACCAAATTTGCGTATGTCCCTTTTCTGGTAAACACCCCTTCCCCCCCATATAATTCTAATTGGTCTAATAAGCAGTGATATGTAAGAACTACTTATTTCAAGGCAGATGTACGGTTGCTTATTAACATTTGTAAATTGGATCATATTGTCAATTAAAGTAGAATGCCTAGGAAATGTTCTAGAAATTAGTTTAGTTTGAATTCAATTTTGAAAGTTTGAGTTAGGATTGAGTGCGAACTGCAAACGCAATAACCTTCTCTAATGAACATAGAGAACAATTTAAAGGCTTCCTATATAATACTCACTAATTAGTCTCACTCAAAATATTTAGGAAATTAAATTTGCTAGCGAGAGTTCAATTTACTTTATAATACTAACAATTTATAGATGCCTATGCAAAGTCAATTGAAGAAAGAGAATATTTAAACATGGCCAGTATTCCATGGTTAAAATAATGATAAAATATAGTAATTTAAATAGAGTTTTTAAATATAAGCTGTCTTTCATTTTTGATAATTTTAATTACTTTTATTTTTTATCTGAAACAATCAACTTGATAACAATTTTTACACATTATTTAAGCATCAAATTATTTTATAAGCTTTTTTTATTATTTTTTGTAACCCTTAACGTCCGAGATTTCTTATTATAACACATATCACCAGATCGTGGGTGTGTGGCTCCGACGGCCGTTTGGCGACAGTCTGCAACAAGCATTGGCGGGCCGTAAACTTACGCACGTACCAATTTTACATTATAAAAATGATTCGTTTATCTCTCAATATAAGAGATAGCAGAAATGTCTCAAATCAGACACTTCCGATTTATGTAGCATTTTTAATACATGTGTCCGACCATTTTAAAAATAAGAAGCCACATTAGGACATTATAACCCACTGGCGCTCAAGCGATTTTTGCAATGTTAATTTTTTTTCACAGTTTTTAATGTTCTTCTGTGGATGCCCTTTTCCATTTTTGAAACTTTTTAATTATTTCCAAATATATGGCTTGGAAGTCATATTTCAAACTTTTATATTTTAAAAAGTTTTGTAAAATGAAGTATTTATTTCAATTTAAAAAAATGGCTGCATTGATAGAAAAACTTGGGGATTACTGGACGTGAATCATGATATCATACCCAAACGTCAGGGGGATATAAAATTTCATCTGAATTACATAAAACAACGAAAAACATCTTAATATACACATTATTCATTTTTATATTAAGTGGAATTTTAAGTACACGTACATGAAATATTATTCATTTTTATAAATATTTATTTGTCAACACTAGAGAAATAATAATTACAAAAGTATGCTACTTAGCTTGAAATATATCCGCGCAGCACACTTAAATATTTAAATGAAACGATACATATACGCTAATTTGCACATGAAAATTTTGAATTTCAATGATTACCTGAAATAATGTATTTACTTATATTGCGAATACAATTCTTCTCCTATAGAGAACATACATAGATGTGAGGGAAATTCATACCTCATCAAAAGTATTTCGCTAACTATTGTTCTTTCTTAAGTAACACCTAATAAACATTTGTAGCGATAAATAGCTGTCACCGTAGTTTGCTGCCCAATAGATTTCCGCTCTGTAATTGAAGTTCCCGAATTACAGCACCAAGTGCACTCTAAGTAAATGGATATCCTGGAATAGTCTATCCCTCTTGTCCAGCTTCTTATCAGGACACTTGCCCCCAAATATTATCAACGCTATACTGAAGATAGGTTCATTTCCTGTAGGATAGCATACTTTATTACAAAGAGCGGACGATTGCGTGAATAGTGTGCCTCCAACTCGCGCAGATCAAGCAGTTGACAGTGTATGGACGGACAAACGTAGTAATGAGACTACTTCCTAGCCAATATCATTAGGGAATATCTAGTTATAATGCTCCTCGAAAGGCACCTTCAGTGGATATGTAACAATACTCAAAAACATATTCACATAAGATTATAAGCGAGTGATAATTTCTATAAGTAGTATAACTCTCATAGAATGATATTAGTACTTTTTTTGTCTATAAAATATTTTAAACTTTTGTAAATTTATATTAATATTTACAAATAACACAAAGGTAATTTTCATTTAAAATAAATAAGGTGTGGATTATAGTTCTTCTGCCTGTTAATAGCAATACCCCTTACAAAACATTAAAAATTATGCATTGAGTTTCAAAGCATAATATTCGCATAAATAAACTATTGGATATATATTAATACAATATAATAAACTCAAAAATATACACACACTTCTTCAAAAACTCCCCCATTGTAATTTTATAAAAAAAAATCGCAAAATATATTCATTATTACCGAAAAGATTTTGGAAACGAAGAAAACAGAAACATTTTTTTAAAAAAATGAAAAAAAAAGTTTAATAATTTATATCAAAAACATATAAAAATACATTTTATATAAAATATTATATCGCGTAAAATCTATATTAAGAAAAATACTCGCCGGAAACAATACTATTACCATTAACTTGAAAAAGTTTTAACGTGTTCACATTTCAGTATTACCAATGTAATTATAAAGTACGGGTATTCCAATATGCCATTACAATCTAAAACGACGAAAGTAAAATTAAAGAAAACTAATTTTAAAAGATCTCATTAAATTATTCTAACGTTATTTACAACCAGAATGTGCTTTTATAATTAGTACTAGTAAACTTTAAATTACGAAATGCAATGGATAACATATTTCATATATTGTTTCTCAAATAAATGTTCTGCGTGTATAAAATAAATTAAAAACTGGTTATAGCAATAAGTAATCTCCTGCGCTATAACAACATTTCTTATTTTTCCTTTGGCAAATTAATTAAAAATTTAATCAAATTTTAACATATTAATACAATTCCGAATACATTGAAACATATTTTTCGACACAAAATAAAAGTATACCTTAATTGAGCAAAATATGCTATTTTCAGGATTCAATTATTTTAATTATTTTTAAACGTACAGTCAAACAATGCATTAGCAAATATATGTTTTTATTAAAAGCATCGACAATTTCATGTCTTCGTAACTTGTTATGCAATTAACGTTTTCTAGCTTCAATTACAATTTAGAAAAATGAGTATTTCTGTCGGAAAACAAGTGTATTCAAAATTTGATTGAGGGGAGGGGGGGGGGGTGTACCAGCCAAAACCAATTAGGTTGGTTTTAAATATGAATAAATTTATCTTAGTATCTTATTGTTCGTATAATAAACATTCTGCGTCATCAACAAAATATTATTTCATTTTATTGGCCAACAAGTTATTATTTTTATTACAATACTTTGCATTGTTAATTTATTCAAATTATATTAAGTTAAAGTTTTGCAAGTACTTTATTAGCAATACAGTGATATTAAAATTATAAATTTTAAAATTTATATATAAAAAAAAGAATTTCAAATTTCAAATATTTGCATCATCAGAAAATTACACCATTCCGTTTCTACCAACGTCTTCCGTGTAATTAAACCATTAAAATATTTCGACATTTTGTCATAACATTAACAGATAAGGAATCGTTAACCTCATGTATTCTCCCCTTAATAAAAACTTAAATAATTTAACAAAATCTCTGTTAATCAGCTTTATAAAAGCATGACTTATTCCAACCAGTTCCGCAAATACAAAACCGTCATAATTTAAATATAAAACTTGCATCTTTTCTATTTTTAAAATCGAAAATCGATAAATATAATAAAAATAGTGTTAAAAACATAAAATGGTTTCAGTGTGTTATTCAATGTTAGTGCATTTTGCATAACAGTCGTCTAAGGATTTAAAAAAAATTGGTTACGATGAATCATAGAAAACTTGTCCCAACGCTTTGAGTAAAAGATACGTGTCCATCCATCCGGTTACCGTTATTTTTCCTTGCAATACAATTATTTTTAATTCATAAATATGTATTAAACTGTAGAATGTTCACATATAAAGCAATACGTTTTAAAAAACATATATTTTAAAATATTTAAGATATTGAGTGCCGACCACGCATGGTTTGTGTGGTATTGGTATTGATGACCACGCAACGTAGACCAATCGACATGTGTTAAGGTATTAGGTGTAAAAAGTGAAAACAACATTGCTACTTCGAAATTTTGTGTGTCCCTTTAAGGGTTAACTACATTCAAAAATGTTGAAATTTGACATCAATACAATGATGATTGAAAGCGAGCTTCAAATCAATGAATGAAAGTTATTAAAATTCGGATCAAGTCCACAATTATTTTTTATTTCTGTATAACATAAGCAATCTACAATAGCATATCTGTAAAGATCAAGATATAGTAAGAAAAGCATTATAATGGCGAATGAATATTGTTGTTAATCCGGTTTTGGCCCATTATCAAAGCAGCACATACCACACAAAACATTATTCAGAATCAGCCCTATAGATTAAAAGTCTGCTTTTGTATTTAAAATTCAGCTCACCTTTAACACATTTTCCAAAACATACGTTTTTCTAATTACACATACATATGTGTTCACTAAAGTTAAAAGTAAAGTTTAGAGTAAAAATACGTATTATCTCTGATTCTTGTGTAGATAAAGAAAGTCACGTATTACACTTCTCCTGAAAAGTGTATTTTAAAGAACTTTTTTTTTATATAAAAATTTACTATGGCTCAAAGAAGCCTCGAATTTAAAAAAAAGCCAAACTTTTGGCATTCAATTCACAGAAATTAGGCAACGATTTTACGAAAAACATAATACTTAAAAATAAATATATGTAAATTTATTCAGATATTAAAGGCATATATGAAGTAAAAACGTTATTTTCAAAACTAGATAAACTTTCTTAGTTTTATTTCTATAATATATATAAATTTATAGAAAAAATTATTTGTTTCGCTTTACATAAATGATAAAAACACAAATTCCTTGAATTGGAAGATTCAAAACGGTTGTTTTTAAGGCTATGATTTTTTTAAATATCTCACATAAATCTATAACCCAAAATACGTTTATTATTTACAAATCTAACTTATGAATTACTTTTTTAGGTTTTAATATTTTATAAAACATATCGAGTTGACCGAAATAACGAAATTACTGAATTTCCTTGAATTAGTTTAATCATAGTAAAAAACAACAATATAAGTTTTTGCAATAATTGGTTTTATAGCGATATTTCAAATAAACTTTAACAATGTTTATATTGTCTTAATGATATATTTGTTTATAAATTTTGATAATTATTTATTAGAAAGGCAAGTTCTTTGTATTCTTAATATTTTCTCATTTAAAATCATCTTATGAAGAAAGGAAAAAATATGTTATTTTTAAGATGTGTTATAAAACATTGAAACTTTCGTTTGAAAGTGCAACAGCTTAGAGAAAGTATACGATGGAACATATGTATTAAAGTAGGATTATTATTTAAAGGTATAAGCAAAAAGTATGTCCAATAAACATATTAATGCATACAAAGTTAATTTCAACAGTTATAATAGAATAGCTAAATATTCGAAAATAATTCCGACACCAATATTGAACGTTTGTAATGTATTTAAAATGCAATAAATGGTGTAAGGTTTTTACAAACTGTGTTTGATATATGATGGTATATGCTGATTTGATGTTTTTGATATTTTTCTAGAAATGAGTGTGCATGGAATTATATATCTTATTCAAAAAATAATTATTTACACATATTAATTCTACAAGCACATAATTTATACAAACTTCTAAGAATTTTAGAACTGTATTTTTTTTAAAACAATCCTTTATGAAACAACGTTCATTTTCGTTGAATGAGTTTTTTTCAGTGTGTTACTATTTAAAAATGTGAAGTCTGAATAATAATTATGATAACAATATAATTTTTGACTAAAATTATAAAAAAGTTTATAATAGTTTTTGGAACAATACTATTATTTTAACAATAGTTTTAGGATAATATATGGTATCAGCTTAAAATAGTTTTGGACAATGGTACTAGTTTATGTTTGATAACATACTCAGTTTCGGCTTGTTTAAAAAAACACAATTAATTATAAAGAAAGTTTATGCATAAAACTAAAGTAGGCGACTGTTATGTAAACTTTTTCAAATATTTTGTGTTGATAAATATGAAACAAACCGTCTGGTTTCTGTTCGTTACTTATATTTCTAAATTTTTAAATATTTGGTAAGACGGGGTCAGTGGGTAGTGGTTTTACAACTCCCAAAAATTTATTTTTAGTTTAGCCGTTTTTTCTTGTTATAATTTTATTTTTGCTGTACTATTGTATTATATCAAAGTGTTCAGTACATCCTACTCTTTAAACTGGTGCATAAAACTTCTTGAAACTAATTACTTGTTTAAGAGTAAGACAAGTTGTTTAAAAACGTAGTCAGAAGTACCCAGTTCCCCATATCGTCGGGGTAAGTGGACACTTCTCCCTTAATATTTAAAAATAATATATTGAAAAAAACTAAATTTCTTTTATTTTATAATTTTAATTGTTTAGTTTAGATTTTGGAAATATTGATTATTCCTTGAACGTTTATCAATTAAGCGTTGGTTTGAGGTAATTCACATTAAATTCAAGCAATTATAATATTAATATAAATATTAATTTCAATTTTATTGCATAAAACAATGTCATACGATTAATATACAGGTTAAAATGTTTTTATAATCACAACCAACTATTTTAGTAGTGTAACGTCTATTTTCCCCAATTACACTTTACTTTTTCAAAGTCTGATAAAGTAGTACATTTTCTTTTATTTTTTAAGCCCAAACGTTTTTAGTATTTTTTATGAAAATGCCCTATTTCTTCATGAAAAATGATTCAAATTCTGAATTGCACATAAAAACTCTCTATATAGTAACAGTTTAACTCTTCGTTTTTGGCATTGGATCAAAACAATGTATACATATACAGTAATTGCAGGGATATTTCTTCAAGTTCAATTATGAATTTTCATGTTTCGGAATTGAAACTACTTTTTATTTTGCAAAACTATTTTTTGTAAGTTTTATTCAAGGTTCCTCACTTATTTGTCACATAAGTGTAAATGTGCCGGTTAAAAGTGATAAACTCTTTACTCCTCACAAATTTATATTTCATACAAAAGGGCATAACTATAAATGGGAAATTAACCACATTTCAAATTAGAAAAGACCCTTCAAAACTTAAAAATTATTTTCGAGTGCTTTTTGTGTTATCTTACACTGAAAAACTCAACATGATGCAAACAGTGGAAAAGACCCTAAAAAAACTTCTCGATAAAATCTAAATTTATTAAAAAGTACTAAAAAAAGTAAAATTGAATAAATTAAATAATTTCATAACTGAAATGGTACACCAATAAAACTATTCTCATATGTAACTACTAATTCCCATTTCATCTCAAGACAGGGTCCCAGTTTAAGTGTTACGGATCTCCTTCTGCTCACCATATGTATACATTATAAGACAGTCAGCAGGTTAGACAAAATTTAAGATGATACACAAAGTATATCCGTTGGCATCTAACACTATATTGTACATTTGTGTTTTAAAGTCGAAATATAAAAATTGCCAAAAGAAACATAAGTTTCCAAGATTAACAAGACATTTTACCATTTAGTCAATGCAACGTTTCTTCTGTGTCTAAAATTGGCAGTCATCCTGATAAGTGTATATAATATGATCAGTATATCAATGATTTATAAATAACTTTTACATTTTGGTTATTATTTTTATATAAATTATAAATATACAAAAAAAAAGGAACTTCTATATTTTTTGTATTTAAATTTGATAATTTTAGATAACATTGTATTAATATTCCTTCTCAAATAATTATTTAAAATATAAAGATATTTAATATTCAATTATATGGCTGTACATTGAGCTGTCAAATATTTAATATGACTTCTTTCTATAATATCTAGGATAGCTAAACAAGTACAACGTCTTTAGTAAATCATATGAAGTCAAAAAGAAACATTTTTTTGTAGTCACATTAAAATAATTGTTGGTGCTATTTCACGTCTCAAAATTTAAAACAAAAGAATTTTTTTTACCTAGCACTAAACGCGAGCAAGTTTCATTCTATATATATTCTACTGCCAGAAGCTATATTGATGTGAAACGAATTTAGTCCTCCAGCTAGTGATGGCATTTGCTTTTTTCCTATTTTGTTATTCCTTAAAGAAAGTAGCTAATGGTTCATAGAACAAATGTTCTTTTAACCCCGTAAATAGTATTCTCCTTAAAAGATTTTGCTAAAGTTCTCAATAAAAAAAGTTTCTCTATGATAATTTTTAAAAGTTTTCTGTGATATTTTTTAAACAACTTCCAAATGTAATACGCTCTGAAAAAGTTGAGATTAAAAAAACGAATTTTGCTTGCTATAATACGTTGCTAGAATGTTACAATACTACAAACGTTGTTGGAATATATTGCCTAAACATGCAAAAACTTGTCAAATGTATTGGCTTCGAAAATACGTAATGATATTCTATCTATTTATCGTATTTATTTCATTTTTCTACGTTTCAAAGTGGTTACGTTTTAGTCATAAGATGCAGATTCAAGTATGCATAAGTTTCAAAATTAACACTTGGAACTTCAAATTAAAAACAAAAATTCAAGAGAACTTCTTGAGGAATATTCAATGTTCTCAGAGAGGAACAATTCAGTAATATATTAATTTTAGATAAAATATTAACTTAATGACATTTATTTAGTTTTTATTTTATTTTCATTTGTTTCCAGTGTTGTAAAGATGTTAATATTATGACCACATCTTTAATTAGGATTATTTTTTAATACTTTGATAAACAATTGAATTTTGAATGAAAGCAATTTAAAACTCTTACTACCAATTTTAAACCACTGAAATACATTTTATTGTTTGGTTTATTAAATAATATTTTCTGGGGATGCCATTTTACATTATTTGTTTTTTTAAATTAGTTGTTTAGACGTTATATCACTTCCATGAGTGTCATGGATTTATTCGCTGGCTGGGCAGTGCAACAAACACTTTTAAGAAATAAAATAAGCACCTCAAAGAAATAAATATATGTGATAGAAAAAAAGTTTCAGAATTGTGTTGTATACTTTGTAAAAGATTAAATTGTGATTTTTCACATTAAATAACTAGCTACATAAAAATTGTGTTTATAAATTTCACGTTTTGAATATGTGAAAGCGTAGACCACAATGGATTTCCCATAACAGAATTTTATTAAAACAAACACTATAAACAGTTACTGAGAAGCAGGATTCAACAATGAAACATATAATAATGACAATATACATGAATAGTGACGTTAATTGTATTAAATTGTATTATTACCGAAAAATTAAATTCCTATGTTTCGGTGATTTTTTGCTGTTTTGGGAGTTTAATACTCCCTTAGTATATAAATGTAACGAAACGAGTTTTTTAAAGTGGTATTTATCTGATATGTTTACCAATAAAAATAAAAAAATCAGTCGGTGCACTTTTCAATAGCTTTTGTTTAAATTATAAGACAATTTTATATATATTTTTTAATTTTCTTATATGCTATTTAACACAATATTTTTTGTTTTAGATGTCTCTTTTTGAAGCTGCTGATTCTGCTAATTGCGAATAAACCAAATAAGGTTTATGTATATATACCCAATTGTATTGCATTGTACACAATAAAGCTCTCTGCAAAGGTAAATATTATTTTTAATTATGTAGATTTTAATCTATGTCTTTTGTGAACCGTAACGTTTTCGTAAATTATGTTTTATATTATCATCATTTTTCCAAGTTATTAAACAATTCAAATGAATTTTGGTCGTTTGGTCGTTAAACTGTGGTACGTTTTCTAATACAAATGTTCTACATTTATCGAAATTTGTATGCTATGAAGTCACTAGTAAGTAAATATATAAGGACTATTAAAGTTTTAAATATGAAGACAGAAGACGTATTCATTATAAAGGTAAATATTATATTATTTTTAGATTTATATTAAATATATTAATTAAAATTGAAATTTAAACTTGAAAATTTTAAAAGTTGACGAGTTGAATAATTGAAAAGTTGAATTGCTATAAAATATTTTACAAAAATAAAGTTAATAAATATTTTAGCCATCAGCAATGAAAAAGTAAATTCTTTATTCATGGAAAATACATGTCTACTCTACAAAACTAATGGTATAAAATTTAAATATTACGCAATTACCTGCCTGTGAAAAAAAATCTAATTTAGGATTAACATTGATTAATTGCTAGCTAAAGAAAAACTAATACAGAACACAAGCAATTAATAACTTTATTTTTACGTAAAGTATATCTTATTCAGTAATCCATTTCTGATTTGCAAAACCCTGGCGATTGAAAAGATTTGGAGGATTAAAAAAGAATTTGTAACTATGGATTTGTCGATGTGCAAAAACTTATAAGCCAATGCTACTTTTTTTTGCCTAAACTGCAAAAATAAATTAAATAAACATGTTTATGTAAAAATTTATTTTATTAAACAAATATATATTTATTATTCCTTATTTATCTGTATATAACGAAATATTTTTTTCTTTCTTAAATTTAAGTAGTAGTCCACATTATATTTATTTATTAAATAATAATAAGAAGTTTTCTTTCAATATATACTTTGGGAATTTACCCACATAAGTTTTATAAGCTATAAGACACTAAACTTTATTTTTCAAACATATGTGTTTCAAAGCTTATAAATGACAATAATTAACTGTAAAATATTTAACACTGTATATGTTAATACAATTAACTTATATTCTTATTTTTTGAAAATAGAAGAACACATTTTGATACCAAAAAGGACACCTTAAATAACCACGCCTTGCCTAAGACACCTTGCTTAATTCATTTGAATGTAAACAGAAAATTAAAATAAAATAGTCTAAGAAACAAATTAAATACAATGCCAATGCAACAAAGATTTTTGAATTAAATTTAACAACAAAATTTATACTGGCAAGGGTTCTTATTCAAAGATAATAAAAAAAATGCAATGTTTTTTTTATAGCAATTTTAAATAATATTTGGGAGTTAGATTCAGTTTATTTAGAACTTTAAACCGTTGTCCATAATTATATATTTTTTGTATTTTAGAGTTATTATTACATACTAAATAAGCCATTAAAATATCTTCATTAATAAACCTATATTTCCTGCATTGCATAATATGGTATAAAAATCAAAAAATCACAATAAACTTTTAAAAAATAGAAACTTTAACTTTCAAGTATTTTTTACGAAACCTAACCTATCATTTTTAAGAAACTGTCGCATATAAATATCATATTTCATATTAATGATAAAATAAATATTATTTTAAGACAAGATAATATGATAAATACGTTGTAGAAAAATATTTAAAGACATAAATCACTCTAACGATTTATAAATTTACATATATTACCAGTACTATGCAATTGGTCAATAGGAACTATGCGTTTATAATAATTATATCCGATATCTGTTAAAGGATATATATATATATATATATATATATATATATATATATATATATATATATATATATATATATATATATATATATATATATATATATATATATATATATATATATATATATATTATATATATATATATATATATATTTATATATCTATTATGAGTAAGTGAATATTTTGGACAAAAGGTGCATTCAAACAAAAGATTATTATTTTATTCTAAGAGGTATTTCACTTTCGTGAATTTATAGAAAAAAGCCACTCATTTTATAACAGGTAGGTTTGTCAATCCTTACTGAATTGTTTATATTGCAAAAGTGTTTCTTCTCCTACAGTGTTATCTGCAATTCTTTCATCTCGAGATCTTCAAGGAACGAATATATAAACTATTAATTTAATAGGTAAGTGCATTTTACCTATTGTTTTCTATATTTCAAAATGTATGTTCAAATGTAATTATATATTTAAAAGTGTATTTTCTATATTCAAAATGTATGTTTTTGTATATGAATAAAACATGTGCTTATTGAAGGAAACTGAATTTATGATCAAGATCTAAAGTCATTATTAAGTGTATAAAACCGGAATGTTTAATGAAATTATTAATATTTAATAACGAGTTTTTATTTAATATTCTGATTTTTTTATTACATACTTAGAAAAAGTATGATATGTACAGTACACTGTATAATATTTGATGATATTTTATAGTGTAATCATTTAAAACTATGTTAAATATCATCATACAAGTAATCAACTGTGTTTAAAATAAATATGGTATATGTAACACCATACGTTTTTTTTGTCTATACAATAATTGATGTGCTAAAATTTCAGTATGCTGAGATTTAGACTTCAAGATCAGTGCTAATAACTACTGAATATTTTATTTATTAAAATTCGTTGCATTAAAATGTATCGTTGCATTAAATGAACATAAAACAAAAAGACACTTAGTAAAAATTAGAAAGACCTCATTTAAACTCGCGTTAATTACTTTACATCCATTTAGATATATATTTTTCTATTAATTACACACCTTTCATTCAAATGCACAAAATAAGAAAGACCCATTGCTCAATTAAAATATGTCCAATCAATTTCAATACCTTATTATCTCTTTTGACTTATTTCAAATCCTACTTAGGATTCCACAAAGACATTCAAAACAGCTAATTGTCTGTAAATAATTACACATAAACCCCGTGTTTTCAGAAAACGTCAAGTAACATTCCTTTTCATTTCCTTTTAATTGCTCCATTAATAGGTGTTATCTAAAAATAATGAAGTCTTAGGCATTTTAATATAATAAGAAGAAGACCTTAGACAGGACGGGTAACAAACCTTAAGATATATTTAAGGCGGTTGAACTTCTTTGTCTGGATTTTTGTCTCCATTTTCGTTTTTATTATAACCTACTCGTTACGTTTAATTAGTCTCTTGCAACAAGAGTGCGCGTTAAAGAGTTTGAAACCAATTAACCAGCGCGTTGGGCTCTATCTACTTAAATGCACTTAGTAATTTTAATTTTTTAATTTTCTTTCTTAAATTCACTTTTTGCTTACTTTACATTAAGTACCATTAAAAACTGTTGCGTCTACTTTTAAAAAAAGTGTACGGACAAAAGAAGTAAAAATGTTAATGAAGTACATACCATTCATGAATTAATTACTTTGGACTGAAAATGACTTTGATCTTTCTTGAAAGCTCGTTTTTTAACACAGCACTTGCTTTTAAGTGAAACATATTTTTAAAAAAATTATGAGAGATTATGATCAGCTAAGCCATTTGCATATTTTGTAGCGTCAGGAATAAATAGATGCATATAGTAGGATATATAAACAAAATTTATATGATAATAAGCACTTCCATTGATTTTATTAATATATTGAGTTAAATATTTATTGCTATAAAAAATATCTATTATATTGGCTATTTAACGTTTTTAGTTAATTCAATGAATTATGTAATATATAGTATAATAGTATAGTTTTAATAGTATATATATAGTATAGTTTTAATAGTATATATATAGTATAGTTTTAATAGTATATATATAGTATATTTTTATACATCAAAACACGTACATAGTGTAAAAATATCCCCAATCAATTTAGAAGATATCTGGATACAGGTTATATATATATATATATATAAATATATGTTTTAAACTAAAATAATAAGTGCATAAAAAGATTCAATTTCTTTTGATATTAAAGAAAAAATTTATTTATAAATATAAAGGAAATCACAAATATGGAAACATAATGCGCATTTACACTTAATTATCCTGTTCTACAATCGCTATACATAATAAAATTAAAAAAAGTAAGAACTATAAACTGTTAGAGATTTTATATTTATAAAGAACTGACATTAATTTTACCTATAATGTATTTAATAAATTTTAGTTTTCGACGCAACTTATTGATTTTTAAATGAAACATATTTTAATAAACCCGCATGTTCTAATAATTCAAAAAATAATAGTTTAATCAACCGTAAAGGTTAAAAAAATATTTTTTTGTTATGTGCCTCACCAACATTGCTGACTTAATTTTATATATAAATATAAAACGTTTACTTTCCCATTCAAAAATATCTGTTGCTGATTAAAAACTATAATCATACCGCTTTCTCAAAAAACCCCGGATGTTGATTCCGACGCTGCAATGAAATTTTCACGGCAAAAGATAGATCGAAAACTCTATTTCTCAAGCTGACCACACCGAGCTGATCGATTGGCAAGGTATGATTGGGGCTGGAGAAAATTACAGCTTAAAAGATCTTATCTGCGCTCTGACGCTTAAGATGGTGGTCTCATTGGGAAGGATTACACTTGATATTAGTTGGGGAGCAAGACCCACGTCGTCTCAGGGGAAATAGTTCCATCATGGTGGATGGTCATCAAAAAACCTTGCACGAAGTAACAAAAGGAGTGCAGATCAAAGGAAGTTTATCCGCTTAGCCCCCCCCCCCCCCCTACTTCTCTTACGGCCCCGCAAGACCCTGTGGAAGACATGGAACTTTCTCCAGAAAGTAAACGTCGCATCGTACAATGTGAGAAGAAGAATGAAAGTATAGAGATGTGATATCTTGAGTGGGGACGGTTTTGATAGCGTTTTTTTTTATTGTGGGTTTCGTCCGTCTTTGGAAAAATTGCTATCGATCATTTTAGACAATCCGGAAGTGTCGATGTCTTGAGATATTTTTCCGTGCAATAGGTGTGCGGATTGGTGAAATTTATTGGGTGGAAAGGTAGGGTTTTTGTAATATATTTTGGTGCGGTTTATAAATTGCTATTCAAGTAAATTTTCTTTACACTTGGCAAATAATAAATATGGGAGTTTTACAAATATTATCGTGCTATAAGAATGAAATCTATTTTGTATTTTAATTAATATATTAATACAATAGATAATTTCAAAAGTTTTTCAACATAAGCATGTTTTATTATAATAGAATATGTTTAAATATCATAGGACATTTTTAAATTCCTAATAAATTTTTCTTTTGGAAAACTTGAGAGAAACTTAATTTAAAAATATGCATCATATCTTCTACAAAAGTGCATCAATCATGTTTTGTTTATAATAAAATAAAAAGTTATATAGCTGCGGTTTCAATTTATTTTAATGCATAATATTCATACCAATTTCAAATTGAATACCTTAATCATAGATAACTGCACTTTTGGAATATTTTGGACATGCCAAGTACGCTCATCTTCTTTGATATTATTTATAACAATAGTTCAACACAAACGTAAACTGTAAAAAAAATATCAAATGGTAAAATAAATTATTGTACATTAATGGATATAGTTCATCAGAATTATTATTTGAATTGTATACTAATATATACATGTAGTATTTTTTCCATCATGAAATTATCAGTCAAAAAGTATTGTTTGTTTATCCATAAACATTTATTTTTAATGTTTTGTGATATTTAAAATTATTCTTCAAAGTGTGTATGGAATACAAACAAGTAATGTTTAAAAGAAATTGGAATATTTACTTACTGGAACATAAAAGTTATGTAAAAAGCTTATAAATTGTTTCTAGTTTTAATTATATTTTATGTTACGCGATGTTAAATTGAATGAACAAATTTAATATATCTATGTAAAAGTTCAAATCGATAAAAAAATATTTCTTCAACGTCACGTATTTCTACAAGTTAAGGAACGAAACCTAAAACAAGTTTTTAGTACTGTTTTTATGTTCCTATCTTTATTTTACTCACGTCACACGTGTATATTGTGCTATAAATGTAACTAAGATGTTAGACATAAAATAGAGACAATCATGATTTGTTTGTCTTGGAACTCATCGTCTTTATAGTACCTCAGGGAGGCTAAACATTATACAAATAAATAAATTCCATCTATCGATATAAAATGCATTATATATATTTTAACATCTTAAATAATAAAGACATTTTATTATTCTAAATAATATTAATAACAATGCAATAATATCTTCTTTCGATTAATTTAATTGAAAGTATAATCTTGCTATTTTTAATAATCACGTACTTAAGTTTATTCTAGAGTATTTTATGTTAAATAAAAAAATGTAGTAAATAAATTACTGAAATGGATTAAGCTTTAATGTATTATATATATATTTAATATATATAATATATTAAAGCTTAATAATAAGCTTTAATATATTTTATATAAGCTTTATATATATATTTTATATAAGCTTTATATATATATTTTATATAAGCTTTATATATATATTTTATATAAGCTTTATATATATATTTTAACATCTTAAATAATAAAGCCATTTTATTATTCTAAATAATATTAATAACAATGCAATAATATGTTCTTCAGATTAATTGAATTGAAAGTATAATCTTGCTATTTTTAATAATCACGTACTTAAGTTTATTTTAGAGTATTTTATGTTAAATAAAAAATGTAGTAAATAAATTACTGAAATGGATTGAGCTTTAATGTATTTTAGGTCTGTATGACCTTTTATTCAAATTTCTTACTGGGATGTGCATCTAAACTACATTAGGTTTTGTTTTCGGTTTTATATATTTCCCTATATACCTAGTACAAAATTTTCAATATATATTCAGTCCATTTCGAACACTAAAAAAAAAGTTGAGTACATGCATGTAGATACAGCATGATAGTCTTCTCTTGAAAACTCGGATATTTTTTGCAGCGTGATTTGCGCTTGTGATTAAATAAGACAAAATGGCGTTATATGTTATTATTGAAGTTAAAAGCAGGAAACTTTATTAGATCTTTCAATTACCACAAACAAGTTTTTTTTTAAATAATTCGATTAGTCATATAGTTTACAAAACTATAAAAATGCTTAAATAATAAGCACAACTTTTAAATTAAATGTTCATAAAATTACAATGAAAACTCAGTAATTATAGATTAACTCATAATTACTAGCGTACATCTTATAAATACGAAATACGCCTTACATTTTCATTTAAAAAGTAGCTTTAATATATTAAAAAAATTAAGGTAGAAAAGCATTGTTTAATTAACTAATGTTACTTAAAAATATGAAACTATGTTTTATACCAAACGAACAATTTTAATTTACTGTAAGCTATAAATTGCATAGAGATTACTTCAACCATTTGGAGCTGATGAAAGTATTAAAGAAAATACCCTTGATCTTAGCCTAATGTATTGCTGATAAGTTTTATTTATATCTTTTTAGATTCGAGTTACATTATCTCATCTTTCGAGATTAAACCCAATAAACGCTGTTATCGTCGGAGAAATAGGAACTCGGAAAATTAAATGCGTGGTTAAAAGCATCAAGTATAAGCCTAGCTTTTATTACTCGAATCCTATATTTATCTCCATTGCTTGTCGTTTAAAAAAATGAGCCCGATATGAGGCAGTTAGCGCGGCTTGCCCAACCTATTACGGGCACAAGGAAAAATACTTTCCAGCTCGTTAGGGCAAGGCGACCAATACTTCTAGAGGGGCACACTTTTATCTGGAAGGGAGAAAAGTATATAGGCTAAGAAAGAAATGGCAAACGCGCAGCTTGCCACATAGTACTGTCGATAAATGGAGCATCAAATGTCTTTTCTGCTACTGTTGCTTCACCAAACGGTTTTGTGTACAATGCGAAAAGAATATTTTTGATGCCCACGGTGTTTTTTACGCAGTGTTGATCGCTTTAATGTTGCGGAAATGAAATTCTGTTAACGCCAGCAAGGCATAAAACCACGCGGCTTCTAATTTGATCTATTACACACTCCTTAAATTAATGTTGCCCCAGAATGCAGAGGGGGGGGGGGGGGGGATATTACAAGGAGGGAGTCGCTAAGGATGGAAAAAAAATGCTATTGCCTTACTCGCCGGCAGTTTTTCAATCAAACTGAATTGTTAAGTGCGCAGCGGTTTTTTGTTTAATAAGCAGAATAGTTTTACAATGTAGGGAATTGCTTCAGCCTTTCAGGATTAATGTATGCATATAAATCTTACTTATCTTTGAATTTCAGCGGTACTTTACTTAGGTTCAGAGTTTGTATTATACGGAAAACAGCAATAGAGTTGACTGCGCCAATTCAACAGATAACGGTAAAAGTTTTGAATAATTTATGATACAACTATCATAGAATTATGCTTATGGGCTTTTATGATATACAAAGATAACGTCTCATAGTAAAACAAAACGTCTTTAAAAGCATTTTGTTGTATGATTCCCGATCAATTCATTCGTAAAATGTATGTTTTATACAAAAATTAGTGTATTTAAAATTTACAAATAAAATTACCTTTACTCATTGTAAATTATTGGTTGTAATTACATATAATATCGATATTACTTGAAATACTTTAAAGTTATTTTATTTGTACATAAAATACATATCAATGTTTATGTATGGTCTCATATATCTCAAAATAGACATAACAATATCAAATATATATTACATATGCACATATAATAATAGTGAAATTTCGATTTTATCTGATAAATTTTTCGTACAAGAAGTAATGAATGCTTTGGGATGAACGTAATATCTTTATTTAATAATGTAAATCCAATTTTCATTTTCTTCAGTAACCGTAAATTTTAGATACTTTGTAGATTCTATTTGGAAAATTAATTCAACGTAAGGATAAACAGTGTTATGTAAAAAATGCTTTTAAAATATTTGCATTCGATGTTCTATCAAAAAATAAGTTACATAATAAGTTACATTGGATACTGTAAGACGTGATAAAATTTCAATAGGTGTATTATTTATGTAAATATAATGTACGTTTCATAATCTTTTTTATATACTAAGAGGTAAATATTGAAAGTTTATGAGAAATAACGATTTTTTACTACAAATTTCTTTAATCGAGCAGATATGTTATATTATCATACGAGAAAAGATTTTGTGCAATTTTTTATTTCTTTAAACTTCCTTATATATGCTTTTATCTGTATTTTTGCAAACGAATATTTTTATTAGTTAATATTCAACAGCTTGTTGATCTTATGTTTTTCTTTGCACATTGTCTGTACCAAAACATTTTACGAATGGCCTTATTTTATGCATGTTTTACTGTTCTACTTATTTTGTTTTCTTATGTTTATCTACATTATTTAATTTTCTTCTTTAAAATTACTTTTAAGATTTTTTAGTTAAAATATTGAGATAAAGTAACTGATTATTTATAATTTTCATAACTATTTGAATTTAATGAAAACACAACTATTGTTTATAATTAATTATATTGTAATTGAAATTCACATCCAATATAAAAATGTATAAGAAACCAAAAAATATATAAAAAATACACAGAAATTTACTATTTATTAATTTTTAGAAAAACTTAAGGTATCCGCACACGTTGAATAAGGTGATTTTGACTGAAATTACCAAATTTTTTTTTATTTAAAAATATGATTTTCTGCACTTTTAAGTTTCCAAAACAGTTTTTACTTTAGTTGTGCGTCAATTAGAACAAAAGTTATAGTAATTTAAAGTCCAAGTGGAAACGTATTAAATGGAACAGGAAGTAGCATTCCGAAACCGGAAATGAGGCAGAAACATCGTTTTTTTCTTAATTTTCAACCTTTTTTAATTGCAATATTTATTATTTTAATGTTGCTATAATCTAGCCACCAAATATTTTCATTTATATCAGAAGTTTTTGTATTAAAAATGTCAACAACTTTACTCTCTTGTTTATTTCTTTACAAGCAGCAATGTTTATTTTTGTATAATCTGTTTAATCATTTTTTTAAAGACCTAACTTAATTAACTCTCCAAATTTTCTTTCATATATGTTAAAACACCTTGGGGAATTCGAGAAACCAAAGTTTTATTCGTAAGAAAAAATTCCGAGGAAATAAATATGTATGTTCCACTGAAACTGATCCATCTGCGTCGAACAACGTGCCTACAGCAAGTGAAAAGAAGCTCACTATGACTTCTTATTTGGACAATTATTCTTGAACTGAAATAAGTGGAAATTAAATAATTAATATTCAAATTCTCTCCAATGTGATAAAATGTTTGTGCTGCCCTGATTGCCTAAGCAGTAGACTGTGTCTTCTACAAGAGTCTGTATTTGGACTGGCATCAAATATGACGGTGAAATGTCAAAACTGCGAATACAAAAATACATTTTGCACCTCTGAAAAATCAAACAAATTGCGTTCTGGAAATATTTCATTTGTATTTGGGCTAAGACTCATTGGGAAAGGGAATTCGGCTGCTAAAAAACTATGTTCTTCAATTGATATTGGCACACTGTCCAAGTCTGCATTCAGAACAATGGAGACAAAACTTGCCGATGCTGCTGAAATCCTAATTTACCTAACGTTAAAGTTGTCAGAAAAAAATAGATTAGCTAAAAAAGGAAATTTGGCTAAAGATGAGCAAGAGTAGGGTATAACATATAAATTGGGGTGATTTTAAGTGTGTTGAAACTTTCTTAATATTAATAATAGACAAATTTATACTTTAAACGCATTTTTCTCAGAATTGATTTTTATTCAAAAACATCAAATTTCAAAAATCATAACTCAAAATATTATTGTTATATTGTCTTTAAATTTTGTGTCCATATTCAGTAGAGTGTATTCTAGTGCATGTACTAAAATTGTTTGAAAATCATTAATATATTTTTATTTATGGACTAAATTTTGAACTATAAGGTTGTAAAATTGTCAAAAATCTTATACTAAATTTTCGGTGTGTCACCAAAAATTTAATTTTTTATATATATGTTTAATTTTACTTGGAACACTAGATAATAACATGTAGTTTATTTTAAAAGTAAAATTTTCAATATAAACTGATTTGTATGTCTTGTATAAGTTTACAAGTTTTTGAAAAAAAAAACGTAAAATTTTCAATGATTATTGAACTTTTTTTAATAATTAAAATAATAAAATTTAAATATTCATGATATATAATTAGTTTTAACTAACAAATAATCTAAAAATTGCATTAAATAGTTTTTATCTGACACATTTTAAAAAAGGTGCTTCGAACGTGTTCGGATACCTTAAACAATAAGAGGTAAAATATTTAGAATTTCTTAACATTATTGTCGTAAGTAAGTTGATTCCTGAAAGACCGGAACAAAGTTACAAAGTAAAATGTAATTATAATTCGCATAAACATCAATCGCAATTGGCTTTCAATTGTATCCGTTAATGTTATTCTTTACATACATAAAAAATAAACGGTTTTATTATTAAAATATTATTTATTATTCATACAGATATATCTAGAATATTCAATTTTTTAGTTTCTTTAAGGCATATATATTTTACGTTAACTGTAAACCATGTTTAAAAAATATGGTATACATACTAAAAAATGATTATTTTTTAAATGATTCTTACGTTCAGATTAATATTTACTTAAATATAGATAAACATTTTATGTTTGTATCAATATGGGAATTATGAAATTACACTTTGATTAAAGTATTATGTTTAATTTGAAAGCTAATGAATTTCAAGCCATTTAAAATAAACCGTCATCACGATGATATGTGTTACTATTATTTTTTAATTATCTCAGAAACAGTTAAATAATTATTTTAGCTATGAATATAAAGTTAATAGAATGTGAAGAAGAAACTCCTGCAAAAGCTACAAACTCTTAAATTGAATAAAACCAATCCATTACCATGTCCTGACCTATATTAATTATTTACTTCCTGCAAAAAAGTTCCCTAGTGGAGCTTCACGCCCATCAGTTATTGGTATTTCCTCAACATTTCCAGAACATGAATAGTGCCATTAGGATGTAGTTAACATAGAATTTTATTTTCATTAGAGGCCTCCAACTGACGATGTATAATTAGACAATTCCTGGAGCATTATTATGATTAACTTTTCATTGAATTATGAAATACGTATTTCACTTTATCTCAGTAAATTAATGATCCGGAAAGGGTCTCCCGCCACATTTCCGTCGACGCCTTTTAACGGGAGCTCTCCGCAAAGCTATTGTTTAATGGAAGCAACAATGCATTCCATAATGCAGGGATTTATGATGTATAAATCCTATTATCTATTTTCGTATTTTTGTTCGTTTCCCACTCGCTTATTTGTTTTGGCTTGGAAATTGGAATTGAAATTAAACATGGTGCCGGTACTTGAGCGCGAATGGAGACGTTTTCTTGCTGCTCGACAGTAAGCTTGTTTGGGATGCTTGAAGTGTTTTTAGCGATAGTTTGAGCTCATGTGGGGGGAACAAGGGTTTTTAATTTAAAAATAAACTTTGGTGTTGTATGTAAATAGTAATGAATTGTTTCATTCTGGAGAAAGGTTGTTTGTTATATCATAAAATTGCTATATTTGACTGTGTTACTCCAAAATAATGTACGATAAATAATACTAAATAGAAGGAATTAAATGCGTCGTTTCGTTATACATATTTTAAAGTCCTACATTTATATTGTTCAAAATTAAATTTTATTTTTGCAAATAATGTTTTCATTATATTAATTTATTTTGTAAAACTTACATTTTTGGGAACTGTAAAGATTCATTAGAAATGCACGTTACTATTTGTATGTATACTAACCATTTGCATACCATTTGCCTAGCATGTACTACTTCTTGATGTACAACCCTGGGATTATTGGGTAGAAATTTAGTAATTAATTTAGAAAGTTGAACTAATTAAATGTTAAATCTCAAAGTAATTTCATTTTTAAAATATATGTGTATTACCCTAGTTATAATTTACTAGATGTTATTTGTTAAAGCTCTATTGTGCATCAAATCAACTTCCTTTTATTTCTTATTTATACACGTCATACAGAAAATAAGTTTACATTATTACTAGCCTTTTTATTTGTAGCTAAATAAACCCATCATAAAATCTGCTGAATAAAATGTTTCGTTATATATTTATTAATTGTTTACCAATAATATAAAAATTTAAAAATGAAGTCTTAAGCATAAGTAAAAAAGGCAACAATATTGTTTTTTTTTTGCATATTTATGACTAAATTTAACATTATATTTTTGCCGTTACATTAATAATGTATTAAAAATATACATTTTTGTAAATTGTAAAATATTAGATAGATTTAATATATTTTATATACAAACGTATTTTAAACATACCTAACTAGTTAAAAATATAAAAATTACACAATATATCAATTTAATTCTGAAAATATTTTTTCAAACTTTGCATTAAACAATTTCAAAATAGTGTGACGACAATTATTATAGAAACTGTTTTTCCCTAGCATTGTGTTAAACACTATGAAATTAAACAGCCTTCGACCACGTCTTAAAATACCAACATAGTATTCTAATTTTACAATAAACCGTGCAACTGTCGATTCCACTAATCTCCAATATGAGCGTCGAAAGCAATTTTGCGTGGAATCGTCCGGAAAGCAATTTTGCGTGAAGTTGTCTCCAAAGTTTACATCGTAATAAACATTCAAACTGTCAGTTCAAACGTCGCAGATTAAAGCGCATAATAATGATCTCTTTCATTAGCAGAGCCCTGGCCTACTGCAAAGGGAATTAAAACACAAAAGGAAAACTAGTCTCCTGATGACTGATCAGATCCACTAGTTATGATAATTGCCGACGTAGAGAAAGGGATACCATACGCAGTTGACAATTTCAAGTTGGTTGCTCGTATCAGTAATAGGCGTGCTTCGCTTTGCATGGCAAACAAGGGGCTGAGTACCAAAACTGATTACACACTTAGTTAAGCCCTGAAAAGTAAATTTACAGTCGCAAGACTAATGAAGGGAACTAAAAGGGTTGTTTCTAAGCCCACAGTGTGTAGCTTAAATGTAAAGAAACCTTAATTGTTCTCTTTTCTCTTTGAGCGAAAAGGGACTTTAATAAATCTAGATGTATTGATTCCGTTTTAAATCTTGTTTATAGGAGAAGCAGTGTAATTCCCAGTGTAGGAGTTGTACTTTGTTGATTAATGATGGCATATGGCTTGGAGTCGATATCACTATTTTAAAAAGTCTTACAAACTTAACCGCTTAATTGATTTGGGACTATGTTTTGCTTAGTATGATATTTTAATGTATTAATGTTCCACTGTAATGTTCCACTTTTAGTATAAATGGCTTTTGCTTTTGGGAAAACCACCACTTTTATTAATCAAATATTTTGTAATTTTAACAAACATTTTTACTTTCTAGTATCCAATTTTTTTGTAAATGAGTATAATAAATTTATTATATTTCTTTAAAACTTCTATTTGGCTAGTTCTCTTTTCTTTAACTGTTTATTTATATAGTAACTTTATTTTTTAATTAGTGTATACGCATGTATAGATCTATAACTAGTAATCTTGGTAACAGTAGACCTTACGACCAAAAGAAAAAAAAATCTTTAAAAATTTGCAGAAAATCTAACAAGGCGTGTGGTCGTAACAAACGTATGCTGAAATATCGAGTTAAAATAGAGACCTCGCTGTCTCTCGGTCAATGATAATAACCTAATAGTTATGTCAGTAATTAATTTGTGCATGTAGACTTCTATGTAGAGTGATGTGTGGCATGAAAATATAAGTACAACTAACATGTACAGCGATTGTATTTTATTTTTTAAATTAAAATACATTCTTACAAAGTTAACGGTGTTAAGGTATTGTGCAAGTTAATATCTTAAAGCATTTTTATGTTTTCTTAAGATTGATTAAACGAAATCAACAAATAAATTATGAAACGTCACATAAGCGCTATATTTTGTATAACTATTTTTTCTTATGAACACGCTATCTACGGCATCATGTCGCGAACACATATGTATCCTAAGTATAACGGTGGATTAATTGAAGAAATTGAAGCTAAATTGAAAAATTGCTAATTTGAAGAAAAATATTATGGATTTAGGACAAAAAAAAATTTAATGTTATTTGATGATTAACTGGTACTATTGTAATGGAAAACTAAGGAACTTTTTAGATAATTATAATTGCTTGTGCAGGGTGTATGGAAATAAAATGTTTACAATATTTAATTTAAACATACATTTCAGTATTAGTTTGAACAGATGTGTGCATGGTTTTATTGTAACTATCAGTACTTTAAAACAAAAATTTATCTAGAAACAAAAATCAACAAATAAATATTTACATTTCATAATACATTTTTAGTATATTCAGTCAAATAAGATTCGGCTATCATTGGTAATGATAGAGGTAAATAAATTTTACAATTGATATTTGTTCACTAACTTATACTATCCAACAAAATATTAATGCATATTTTAGTAGACATAGCAATGCAGAAAAAATTCGTTGTCAGAAAAGCAAAAGAAGCAAGCAAGGATGAAATTCTAACATAAAATGGATTAAAGGTGAGCTTATTTTTTTTATATAATTTAATCTTAATCATTCAAAGTTTATATTACTAATTAGCTATACCATATAAATTTTGGAAATATTTCTGAACTTTATCGTTATTGAATACAGTCAAAGTTATCAATCATTAAAAGTTGCTAAAGGTAAGTTTTTGTAATAAATGGTACAAATGAAATATAAATCAATGGTTTGTATATTAAATACACCATTGCCTAAACAAAACACAAGGCACTTTTGATTAGATTGTATATAAATTGAGGATTTTTTTTTTAAATAAAAATACTTCCAAATGCTAACAACTTTAAATTTCAAAATTACATAATTTTACCATTTATACTAAATAATTGAAGCAAATAATAACACTAAGATGTAACCACAATTACTAGATTTAGAATATACACGTATACATATAAACATATTTAAAAATGTATTATCTTTTAGAAGTTTCAAGTTATACTTAAATTTAAAATGTAACTCAATACAATTAAACAATATAAAATAAACGAAATAAATATTTAAAAAAAACTTTCAACATTACTATTAATAATAAAAAAAGTACAACTTTCAGTAGTATATTTCACTTACTGCACATAAACAATATACCTTTAGTGTAAGTATAATATTTTTATTTATGTACGAGTTCCAATTTCTTTCAGAATATTGTTTTACATTCAGTGGTACTTTTTTCGTTTCATAAACATTGCAATTGGTATTTTTTCCTTATTCTTTATATCAAATTGTATTGCGTCTTGAGATTTAAGATAAAAATTCTATATTAATCAAAATGTTTTGAAGAAGCTAATGTTTTACATTGAATTAATATTTTAAAAATAATTCAAAATTTTATTTTAAGGTATAAAATGCGCAATGGAAGATATTCAACAAGAGTCAGATGAAGATGAGGAATTTCTATACAGAGAAATCAAAGAAGCTAATACCTTACTCAATAAAAGCTGAAAAGCAAACAGAGAGCCTGAAAGATCATCTGAAAACAGTCCGCAAGTGGAAGTATCGAAAAAGGACTTGCAAATTTGAATAATGCCATCGATGGCTTTATAAGTATGATACTCCAGCATTGAGAAGCTCCATATTAAACTTCTCAGTCCACTGAAAACTGAGAAAGTTAACATCGATCTGTATTCCCCGAAGCAGCGCAATGCTTCTTTTTTATTGCATGAAAATGGTGAGTTAAAAGGATTTAATAAATATGCAACAGGATTGAAACTGATACTATTGGATTTAAAGAAAAACTGTGGATAAATGAAAGAGAAGCTTTCACCGTACTTTTGAATAATCGATTCGGCCGTAACCATCTACACAAGGCCAAGTCTGTTCCTTACAAGGCTGGAAACCATTTATTTCGTGTGCCTTATTACCATTTCTTTCCCAACCGACGAGTGGAAATTGTTTTTTTTTATATAGAAGAATTCAGATTATAGTAATTTTAAGATCAACTCCTTCTTGGATGCAGGTGGGGTAAGTTAGAAAATATCTTATTTCAAATATCTTGAGATTTATGCTAAAATTGTATTAATAAATTGGATTTCTAAATATTATGTTGCATTTATTATTTATGCGTATATGTGACAACAGAAATCTAGTTATTTAAATGTTTATAATATATTTTTATGTAACTTAATTCTGGTACGTGGTAATAATTTATAGTTTTTCTTATTTCCTATTTTCTAAGTATTTTATTTATTTTTTACATATATCAACACTTTTAATGATCGATTTTGGGGACGGAGAAAAACTTTCTAACTCTTTAGTATCGTAAATTGTTTAGAAAATTCCTCTATTTTGGTAGGTGTATGTTCCTCTAATAGAATTCCTATTAAATTAATATTTATAATGATACTTCTTATTATACGATTTGATTTAATTCAAGCATTTTGTGAAGATTGTTTTATTTTTTTGTAGCCAGAAAAATCGGACAAATATATTTCTTCAAATATAAAACTAAGTTATAAAAAACAATAGTATTAAAAAGAAAATAAAAAAGGAAATTATACCCCCCCAAAAAAATGACTATTAGTTTTCTACGATAATTGATTGCCATCAATTAATAGATTTATTTTTATGTTTAGCATCGTAAAAAACCTAACTTTCTACAACAAGTAAGTTAAATATTCATTGTACGGCCCGTAAGAAGCTAAACTTTCCAGAATGACCGCAAATGAATGGATTAACTAAAACTTCCACTTTCGATGAGCAACGAATATGCATTTTAAGCAACATACCAGCTTGCCTACTTCTCGATTTCAATCATTTATAACACGATTCATTAATCAAAGGACTTGAGTTAATACCGTAATTTCAGCACAAGCAAGTTAAATGCTCTACGAAGGAAACTTCTCAGAGAAGCTGCTCAATATTAAAGTTTGCACTCAACTAACGTTTCTATGAGAGTACTCGCTAACTCTGCTTTAAGTGTTCGACCGTTAATTATTTTTTTATAAAATAACAAATAATAAAGTGTCAGGATAGTGTTAATTAGTCGTACTGCTCAATAACTAATTAATAGGGTTTCTCAGTTCAAGTGGGTTGATTTAAGTGAACTCACCATTAACGGTGACTTTCAAAGATTATCGATTATCTAAGTAACAGAGTTTTGCCAATAATTAGTAGCTATATTTAGCTTTGATTAATAGTGAGATGGATACAATTTGAAGTGTTTAGAACTTTAGCTCGATATATATAATAATAGTATCTATACATTATTTATAATATGTAAAACACAGTAAAAAATTGTTTTATATTAAGATTTTGTTTAATTCATACGCAAGAATCATTACATATTTTGTTTTTCTTCATGCGCAAGTACATTTTAATAGTGGAAAACATATTATTTTTACAAAGAGTATTCGTTGATTTTTTTCTAATGAAAATTATTAAATATAACATATAAGATATAGAAGTAATAAGTATTTCAAATTCATTAGCTGAATATGAAATTTGATATTAAATTTGTTTCCTGGTTATCTAGATGTTTGGATAAATTAATTGGACATAATCTTTACATTATTCGATAAGGATTTCAAAGTTTGTGTTCCGAAAAAGATTATAATAATAATATTATCAACACGATAGTCTAATGTATTTTGTCCGATTATTCTTTATAGCGAATATCCCATAGAATAAACATATGACTTCCAGTATTACAGATTTTGCGCTTTTCAAATGTTAGATATTATTTTTTTTTTCAAAATTAAAATATTTTCAGATATGAAATAGAAAATATGCAATTTTGTTGGTGACTCGATGTGTGCTAACCTGTTAATTTTTTTTTCTATTTATCTACATTTGTGAGACTTTTATAGTCCACACTACTTCATATTAAAATGTCGTATAGAAATTTATTAAAGCGTCTATTCAAAGTGATCTTATTTGCTAAGACGTTTACGAACACAATTATAGTTTTTTGCATTTGAGTATTAGACGATAAATAAGTGTTACCCTGGAAAAAAAAGTCAAATAAAAATTATCACGGATAATCGCATTTCATTGTATAGGTTATAAATTTAAAATGCATGGCTTAATGTAATTTAAATAAAATAAAGATTTATCTGGCTAAAAATTATTATTAATATGTGTATATTAATCCAGGAGCACTCGCAAGGGGGAGGGGTTTACCCCACGGAAAGTGATTGTACAAATTTCCTACTTTCGCTTATTTCAAAAAAGGTCAAACCAGGTGTGCTTTTTCATTTTGACTTTTTAATAAGGGAAACGATTATTTCGTAATTTCCTATCGAATTTCAGTAGAATTTGAGCACTGAAGTTCAAGACACCCTTTGTGCATTCTCGTGTATTTTTACTTGAGCGTTATGTCATGTTATTTGATCTACAAGAAGGAGATGAAATTTGTAATTAGCTTTAACTTTTGCTAAATGATATGTTTAGGGTAAGAAATATACATATTTTAAATTGTAAAAGGGATATTTGATTTTAAGAAATGAAATTAAACATTGGGCTGAGCAACACTCACTTTCGAGCTGCCTTGTCCGCCTCAGTTATGAAAGCTTCCTGGTTAATAAAAAGGTTATGTTCATATTAATAAGATAATAAAAAATATTTTTATCATAGTATATTATATAAATTAAAAAATAGTTTTTTTATATAAATTCATTTTTAAACATACGACATTTACACACAGTATACGCTTTACCTATAAACTTAAAATTATATTTTCAAAACAATTCTCCTTTTCTGTTACATAATTATTTTCAGATCAAAAATCAATTCAATTAAAAAATCTATCAATTATTCCTCATAGGGACAGTGATTATGTTAATTTCATAAATATATCGTTTCAATAAATTTAATAAGCCGCGAATATAAAACTGTTGAAAATATAGAATATTTTATTTTTAAAACGATGTTAATATGCACTACTACAAAGTTCCCGAAATAGCGAATAAACATATAGACATAAACACAGTTGCTTGTAGCTGTGAATGTTTAATAGCCGTCTACTACTAATGAATAATATATGAATAACTGTGTCCGAAATGCATATTACATGCGAAACACGATAAAACACCTTCATAAAATGCACTGCATGGTTCATAAATAAGCTTATCATCTATTTAATATTAAATTCTCTGTGGTGATTCGCGAATTGTCATTCGAGTGATTAATACAAAATATGAATCTATGCTATGTTTGAAATATTTAATAAATACAAGGAACGTTACTGTGACGTTTTAACTGGTATGTATTTTTAAATATCATATATGTGTCAACATATATAGTATTTACAAAAATGCGTGCCACTCACAATTGCAATGTAAAAAGCATTTGATCATTGTACTCATTTTTGAGTATATGTCGTTTGTAAAATTGAAACTTATGTATTTAGAGCCATTATAAGCATTGCATGTACTCAAAAATGAGTAAATTTTACTTATTTTTGAGTACCTATTTTGAACAGTGCACTATGTATAAATAATATTAGGCATAAATAGATTATTAATTATATGTATCATTAAATAGATAAATATAATTATATGTATAGGTTTAGGTAATCTATTTTTTTATTTTTTAGGTTGTATAGGTTGGTAATATAAGTCGACAGCTAGGTAATATTTATATATTCCCAGCAGAAAAAGTCAGCATGAAACATTCATCAAAATTGTCAAATTGAAGGTTTTTTGAAGGTTTTATAAAGGATATTAAAACAAAAAACTGCAGTTTTTTTGAAGTTTTTAATTTTCCTACATAAAACCTTTAAATATCTGCATTTTCCCTTCATGATTAAAAATTGAAGGTTTTTTGCAGGTTTTTATGAAGGTTTTTTTTTGCAGTTTTTATAAAGGACATTGAAACAAAAACCTTTAATGTTATATATCTTCAAAAAAACAACAGTTTTCCTGCATAATACCTTCAATTTCAAAATTTTGATGAAGGTTTTATGCTGACTTTTTTTGCTGGGTTGTTAGATAATATATTTCTATAGTTATATAACATTAGTCTATAGCAAAGTAATATATGTTTATGAATAGGTATACACATAATAATATAGGTTCAAATTGAAAAAAAGTGGTAAAGTTAGATGCGAAAAATAACACATAACAATACGAGTAGTGGAGATAAATAGTTAGTTCAAATGTAAAAGCGCAAGGTATGCCGCCGCTAAAAGGGTAAAATGGCAGGTAATGCACGTAGTAATAACATTAATGTGGCAGTGACAAGAGCTAGAAGCCTCCCAACTTCTTATAATTCACTTTCGGTGGCTCGGCCTTCCGCAAACTTAATAAACATCCGAGTTTTTCCTTTACTTTGCGTCGATTTCTGCTGTCGACCTTAATATATATGTGCATTAAGTTATTAGTGAATTCGCAGCTGTGTTTTAAATTGTAACGGGGTTAGTAAGATATTTTCTTTCTTGTACATGTGTTAATAGCGACATTTAATTCGTTAATTATATTTAGATTATATCTTTTAGTTTATTAAGAGAATGTTTTAATTATGTAAAGTGAAATACAGCGCAATAAAAAATAAAAAAATAAAGTGATTAACTATTTCTCAATACATTAGGAACATTTACTTTAAAATAAACATATGTAAATATTTCAAAACACCTTAAAAGATAGTTATCCGTTTGAAATTTCCTAAATTCTTTGGTTCTCTTGGATGACAACATAGAAATAATCTGTTTTAGACATAGTGAGACAACAATCAAACAATACAATAGCGTTTTATACTTTTTTTAAATATGTTGTTCTGGTATTTTTAATGAATATAGATTTAAAAAAAAAAAACGAGTCGTTGTTTTATAATCTTAGAGATAACATTGCAATATTCAGTATTGACCCGTTTGAAAAATCGTTCCTACAAAAAATATAGTAATGCTTTATAAAATTGGTAATGCTAAAAAATAGTATCTAACCAAAATGAATATGCAGAGCAAAAATTCCCCAAAACGGAATTATATTACCAAAAGAAGCATTCTATTTATTTATACTCATACTATAAAATAATATTTATCAAAGACCAAATTCACCTTCCACCGTAGCGATCACTTTTTCCTATACCATGTTTATCACAGTAGAAGCATCAATTCTGCCTTGATGCAAGTCATACGGAAAACGTAGTGAAGCAAGAATCCGTAGAGATAAAAAAATAAAAGGGGGTATGTTTTAGCTTCGAATTATCTTCACGGATAAAAACAACGGTCCACCGTGAACAAATAGAACGGAATCCTTTCAACAATCATACATCACGATAAATGGCTCCTATACGGACAATAACCTACTCTTACGGCCATCAATCTAACCTGGCTCGCCGCCTTCGAAGACGTTCAAAAATAAATCTATATCTCATACAGTTGGTTATCATCACAACTTATGTTGGAAGTAGGAAGGGAGGTTGGTATAGTGGGGAATATATCGTGTTGTTGGACTGAAAAGCATATCAATTGCTTCGGGCAACGGCATAAGATGGAGAGCTATGTGGCTTTTTTATATTGAAATGTGTCCAAAACCATATTCTAGTACTCTATGAAAATAGGCTTGGTAGCAGAATTGAAGACGTGTGTGTCTAAAATATATGCGGTACATAGAGTTTAATTGACTGAACGAGGTCCCTGTTTTAACTCGACTTTTCAGCATTTCGTCTGTTTGTCTGTAAATGTGTTTGTTTGTTACGTATTTATGACCAAACGCGTTGTTTGATTTTCTCCAATTTTGTAATGACTGTTACTTGATGTCATAAAAACCGAAATATATGTTTTTCTTTCGGTATTTTTTTCTTGTCGCGAGGTATATTATTCCCACAACTACTAGTACATATTTTCTATAGATGAGAACATTTCTTGTCGATAGAAATATTGAATTGGAAATAGGTTATAAAGAAAAACAAATATTTTTAAAAATTAACTCGTTCATTATTTCAATTGTTTTTAGTTTCGATTTGGGTTTAAAGACATTATTTGAATAATATACAGATTTTCTATTTAATGTATGTCCTTTCTAATGGTTTGTGGATGTAATACATGTATGCAACTATTTTTTTATGGAGAATTTCATTTAATTATATGAATTTAATTTCAATATGATTTGTTTTTGTTTGATTAAAATGGAAACACATATTTTCCCTTAATCGTCTTAAATAATAGGCTACGATTAAATAAAATTGATAATTTCGTCATTGTATATAAATATAAATATATTACAATAATAAAAAATTTAAGCATATTTCGTTCTATTAAACTTGAAATATAAACTTAATTTGCTCCACAATATTTGTGCATATCCATAAAAGAATAAAACAATAAGACTTAAAATAATTGTACCAATATTTTAAGCCTATATATTATTATATTATTTCGTGAATATATATTCTTATATTTTGAAATGAAATCGATAGTGATATTGTAATTGTATTGTATTGAAATCGATAGTAATATGTTTTATTTTTTGAATTTAAATATTTTATCTAGAAATACAAGAATACCTCAAAAATTTATAATATTTATATTTTTTTTCGTGTGAATGTCTGTATATATTAAGTTAAAAGTATTTCAGCGGTTATGTAAAAAATTAAATAAATAATATGATTACTATAATTTAATAATAATTGAAAAGTATAAATATCGTAAAATAAATACTAGAAGCAGTACTCTACATTTCTTGTATTTTCTATCCTAAAATACCAAATAATGTTTCTAGATAGTTTTTTTTTAATATTTTATTATTATTAATTTGTTTTTGGATATTTTTGTTAGTTGTTTTAGAGAAAGAATTATAAAGTACTCAACCAACGACCGTTAGGTAGATTATTAAACGGAGGATTAATTTATGCATTCGAGCTGAAGAAAAATAATTTTTCGACGTTTATTTTAATTGCTTGGAAACATCAGGTTTTCTTTTGCATGGGTGATTTAACATGAAATATAAGCATTGGGGAAAAAAATTAAAAGCGGAAAACGTGTCGAGCTGCCTTTGGATATTCTTTTTTTATTTTTTAAGCACAATCTGGGGCGCATTAATTAAATAAATATGAATACGATTTTTGAGCACTGGACGTTTAAATATGCTTTTCGAGTTAAGCAAGACTGTTTAATATGATAAAAATAATTTCGTTTTCTTTAAGTAGCCTGTGTGTGTGTGTGTGTGCTCATGCGTAATTTTTAAATGAATTTTAAAGGTGTCATTATTCCACTAGTACAAGCATATTTGAATAAAAAATATCCAATAATTCTTAAAAGAAATAGTAGATAGTAGTGTATATTTATAAAAATACAAAAGTTGTGTTTAAATTTTTTTTGGTTTATTAATCCTTAGTTTATAAAAAAAAGCAAAATATTAACAAAAAATCCATACTGCGTTTAAGAAAGTTATTTAAATAACCTTCTTAAACGCAGTATAGTTTTTAACTAATTTTATAACTCCTTTTAACCTTACTAATTTAGTTAAATCATTTAATATTTCTGTAGTAACATATCAACATAAGCTATTTATTTTGGAAAAATAGTCTTGATACATTCATTAACAGTGGCATACAATTTTGGCCATGAGTGTATAACCACCATATTGATTAAGAAGTTATTAAACTTAATGTACGAATTAAACATATCCATTAAATGATTTTTATTATGCAGGAAATTAATAAGACATTTTCCAACTCTTCAAAAATATATAACTTCAAAAAGTGAGTTAGAAGATATTTTAAATAGTATATTCTTGTATCCTCAGATGTAGCGCAAATATATCATTAGCTAGATTTTCATAAAACTGCATGGTTTCATGGTAGTTTTGGAATGGGAGTTTAGTAGAATGTGCAGAAAAGTTGCATTAAACGTGAGAAGCAATGCAGGTGTGAAAAATAGATTGTTGAGTTACCATCGACTTGGTACTTTGAAGCTTCTACGGTGCTGTGAATGGAGCCACTAATGGAAATGCTACCAGTGAAATATTCCATTTACTCCGTGTTTCCTGCACTTACTTGAGAGGTCTTAAACACAAGTAGAGAACATCTTTTCAAAAGTTCCACTATGTTTCTCCTTACTTTACAAAAACTATTTTACTCCCGTGAAAACATAACCGCACATCTAATATAACAGCACAATGTATAGCGTTGTTTGATGAATTGAAGAAAATATTAAAAAGTTTGTAGATTCATTTCTACTTTGTTAAAGGTATGATAAAGAGTTGATATAAAATGTAATACCGTTGTTGTTAATTTAAATATTTATTGTATTGTAAAATTTTGTAAATTTTATTCAATTGCGTAAAAACCGGCTTGATATTAATATTGATTTACTGAGTGCGATACAAAACTTCTCTTAAAAAACAAAAAACAAAAAATTCGTATAAGCTCTAACAACTTTCATTTACTTTTTAAGATGTATAATTTTAATATAGATTTGAAACCACGCAACTATTTATGCCTAATTTAAAATTATAATATTACATTGCATAATAACGCCAACGTCTATGAAAAATGGTGTATTGTAGATAGTCTAATTTTCGATGCAAAAAGCTACAAAAACTATTTATGCACCACAAATTTAAAAATAAAAGCAAAAGCTATTTAAATTTATGTCATTTTTAATAAAAATTAAAGTTATTTTAAAAAACGATGAATTTTTAAGCTAAAAAGAGAAATACATTTTATGTTTGGATAGGTTTCAAAATACATAAAATGAAAATAAAAGAAAATCAGAAGCAAATATCTTAATTTTAACTATTTAGTAGCAAATAACGTTTTGTACATTAAAACTGATGATTAAGTAATCTATTTTAATAACCTGTGCAAACAAGTTTACATAACTTCTTTAACAAAGATTCATAAACCAGCTTTATTATTATGAAGAAGAATCTAGATTCTTTGTCATCTCACTTTGAAGACACAAACTTTATTGCGACCAATTAGTGCGCCTTTCTAAGCGGGTATTTCTTTATTTTGTATGTACACGAATATTTTAATATTCCCACCTCATTAAAATTTAGCAATAAACGTACATTAGCATTAGGCTAAGTATAAAGTGTAAGTAACAGTAAATGAGATACAGTTTTTTTTTGTAGAATAATTAATTCAAGCCTGGTATCCACTGTAACAAAGTTTCAACACCCCTAAGTTATAACGCTTTCATGTAGGATATAAATTTATCACCAGAACGTTTATTGAATTTCACAATAATAAAAATTGTTTGTTTGCTATTTTTTTAAGAACGGTGAAAAACATATCAGTTAAAAATAAAACATTCAAAGAACATTATAATAAAAAAATATGTGCCACACATTCCCAGTATCCGATTTTAAAGACATTATACGCCAAAAATCAATTAGTTCAATTGTTTTAACTATGTTAAACTTATACGTTGTTTACTTATACGTTTGTAACTATGTTTACTTATACGTAACAACTTAAACGTTGTTTTAACTAAGTTAACTATGTTAACTTATGTGATTATGATATATATTAAAAACAATCATTTCTTAAAATTAATATACAATATAATATTTTATAAATGTTATTCATATCATAGATTTTGTACTGCTTATATATTAACTCATAAAACTTTACTTATCAACTTTACAACATCATACAAAGCTATCTAAATTTTATTTAAAATACAATTTTATATGAGTAATTTGGGGTTGTAGGAAATTAAATGTTCGTTGTTATATAGTAAAAGGAAGGAAAAGCAAATAAAACATTAAAAAATTACTTATTTTGTTTATTAAATCTTTAATATAATCAATACATTTGTAGGCAATAAGTAGCCAGTTTAAGAATTCTGGATGCGAAAAATATAGCGCCTTTGGAGGAGATAAAGTGCATGATAGACAGCTGCACCATTGATGAGGCATTTCTTCGGCCAATACCTGTTAACCTTTGGTATAGAACGGGGGCCAGGGTTTGCAGTCATAACTCATAAGACAAAAAGTTTTATAATATAATTGGTAGAACTACCGCATGGTTGTTTTTTCCGTTTATCTTGACGCAAAAACACTCCGTGTGGGTAAGTTCTGGCTGCTTAATAATCAGTGTGTATTACTTATCAGCGCGGTCCAGGTCATTAGACATTGCAGATGCAAATAACAGTGAGTGATGCAGGGACAACCATACAGTAAAAACTGCTTTCTTTTGAAATGGCGAAATTACAGAGCTTCCTAGACCGTCTTTCACTGCCAATAACCAGTTCAAATTGAAAGTTAAAATAGAAGAGATATTTGCAAAATGATATTTTCTATTGTTTAATTTTATAAGTAAAGAGCACACTTATAATCAATGTGCTTTTTTTGCAATTGGTGAATTCATATGTCCCTCGTCAAGATTTCGTAATTCCCTGAAATCCTCAAGTATTGGGAAACAGTTGGATAGTATATGTCTAATTTCTGTGCGACCTCCCGTAAGATCTAACGGGGATTCGCTTCAATGGTATTCTTCAAATCATTAAGATGAATAGAGTAATGACGATAGCAATGAAGTTCATTTTGAAGGCTGAAAGCATTGCCAATTGGTTCGTTCGGGAGCTATTCATCTACCAAATGCTCGATGAATCATGTGGGATGTGGCTTTCTTCATCAATTTAAACTCATAAAGAAGTATTGTCCTTAACTTTCTTGACTCCATTACTAACTTTGTGGGGATAGTGTTTACTCTTCTGCACTTGCTGAAGCGAACACTTAGAATTATTTAATACCTATATTTATTACCTGTCCAATGATACCAAACATTTACATAATCAGTTGAGAGCGCTTGTCAATTCAGTTAATATCAAAACTCGTGCCTTAAAACGCTCATTGCATTTGCAATAAAAATATGTATTTACTACTGTTATTCTTAAAACTTTCTTAAAGGGAAAGAGATTAAGCAAAATTATTAATAAAAATCAAGCAAAAAAACTATTTATAAATAAATTGTAACATCCTCATTAGTAAAATTATTTAATTATGTATAATGTTTTTTATTATTGCGTAAAAACAATTAAATATAATTCAATAAAATATTCACATTATATGCTAATTACTTCTAATAAAATTTTTATTTTCGTTTTAAACTACTGTCTTTATTATAAATTCCATTAATTAAAATTATAAGAATTATCTCTATATTTGATTGTACCATTAATTTTATTTTATATCTTATAAAAAATGTAAAACACATTTGCTTTTTTAATAATACATAATTTAAAACATAACACCCTTATTTTTGTACTTCGTTTAATAAAGGAATATAGTATTGAATACACGTATGTTCTGAATAATTATGCATTTTTCACAAGATGCTTTAATTATCTTTTCATCTTATTTTTTCAATTGCGTAACTTACGGCTCATTTTCTTAAAATATATCATTGCGATGTAAAAGATGTACTAATTTCCTAGAAATACAAACTGTCGAAATAATATCTGATCGGAATAGAATATGTTATTAAAGAATATTTCAGTGAATGTTTATATTAAAATTGTATTAATTGAGGAATGAATAATTTCCTATCTGTTTACCACAGACACTTGCAAAATTTATTACATTAGAGAATGAAAAGTGTTAATGTTATTTGATTTCGACGTGATATTTAGTGCAAATTTCCATTCTTGTAAAGGTAGGTCGGTTAAAATAGTTACTGAATATGTTAACACACACACACACACACACACACACACACACACACACACACACACACACACACACACACACATACACATATATATATATATATATATATATTATACACATTTAAATATTCTGATTATATAAACATTTTTTTTAAGAGGTAAATAATATTCTAATTTATTAGAAATTAAAATGAAAATTGGAAAAATATTAATATATAGTAAAATATAAAAATGCAATTGGTATTCAATAACAGTAAAATACTTAACACATGCCAATCGCAAAGCTCCGTCTTAGAAAGGAATGAGTTCATTGGAATATCGTTAAAAATAACTGTCCCCGTCCGAAGAATTTAATTAAATATCCCGATGTATAAAAAGTGTTTAAAGTTATCAAAATGTACCTCCACACCATTATTTGCTCGACATCGTTACCCAAATCTGCAATCATAAACCAGAGATACGGTGCTCAAAGTCACCATCACACGTTCAAGCTAAATGCCGCACCGTAATTACCAGCCGTGTTTTCGTAGCTGTAGGTGAAGCCAACTTTACTCTTCGGCTTTCTGAAGAAGTCATTTAGCAACTTTTCAATATTCTATGCGGCAGTGTGTCGTTCCAGCTATAATGTTGACATTTAGCGGGCTCACCGTTAAAACTGAAACTAGTAAAGGCCAAAATAGTGCCGTATTTCATTTAAAGAAGTACCCTTCAAGACCTGAAACTGTGTTCTCTTAAACATGCGGACCGACTCCGTTTGCTAACTAAGGCCCGTGATTTGTTCTTATTGAGGCAGGATTTCCCTTAATTAGACTTGAGAAGACGTGACTGGATTCACAATTCCTGGACAGTTAACGAGGGGGTACATTCAGGATAAAGCAGTTATCCGAGAAGGAAGTTTTTTTTGCCAAGTGCAACCCTCATTTCACAGCTGCTGGGGTACCGATTACGTTTCCTGAACTTTAATTCTTTTACTTCTCAACAAGTGTTTGGTGTTTGCTTTGTTATATTTCAGATACTACTGTATTTGAATGTAACATGAAAATACATTCATAGTTTATTAATAATGTGTTCGAAATCTGTAGTGCTTATTTATAGGTTACGGAGTAAAGTGAGCAGTCACAAACTTCCAGAATGTCTGGTACTTTTTATAGCGTTAGTTCATATTCTTACTATACGGTTAAAATATGTATTCCCTTTATTAATGGATGCAATAAAATTTAAAATATATAAATCAATATAAATAGTTTTACAGATAATTTATAAAACATTATTGTAAAATACATAGTGGAAACGATTTTCATACTATTTAAAAATGATAAATTTGCATTTTTTTAAAAATAAGTTTCTGCAAATATCTTATCTCAGAAAATACGAAAACTTTGTTTATAATACATTGCAATTTTTATTATAATAAAAAAAAATTATCAATTTAAAAAAAAAAAAATTTAGCAATTCCATATTTAACATTATTAGATGAATATTATATACTAGAGGTTACCTTATTAGATAAATATTATATTGTGTATTTGTCAGCATGTAATATACTTATCTAGTGTAAATTTTTAGATAAATATTACACAATATATAAACGATAAACCCACTTTCACAATAAAATGTTAAATTCCGTGACAAATTAAAGAAAAAATATTTTTGTGCCCAGAACCTACAACACTGTTTTTAAAAGTTGTCACAATTAAAAATAAATATCAGTGTCTTTAATAAGAACAAAATTTACAATCTAGTTGGGTTTTTTAATTAATTAATCAATTAATTATATAAATTCTTATTTAACACACGAATATTTCCCATAACCACTTTATTATGTTTGAAATATATATTTTTTTAAAAATAACATCTAAAGCAGAGGAAACATATTTTTTCATTATATATATTCATTAAAAAATGTATTCTTTTGGAATTTATATATCAAAGGGTTTTTTAAACTGCAGGTTCTGGATATTACATAACACAATTTTTTGTGTAAACACATTTTGTTTTACAATCGTAACTAACTCACTTAAAGATATATTCTTTCTAAAATTGTATTTAAATTTGAAAGAAATAAGATATTTGTACACATTTTACGATTAGTTGTTAACGTCTTTTGATAATATAAATCTCTCATTATTTATCCATTTTTCGTTTATATCTATTGAACTTAAAAAAGAAGAATTTTTATTCGAGAAGTAAAAATGCAGTAGCGAAATCTGCAATTTTTCAAAACCATAGTTTCCTTTTTTTATTTTTATTCGTCTTTTAAATTCCATATCACATTATTCCTCATATACATTTGTAATAATACTATTAGTAACTGAAAATATTAAATGTTTAATATACAAAGTGAAATGTATGAAAATTTGTAATTTAAATATATATATCAAAAATAACTTTTAAAAAGATTAAATTACGTCAGGTATTTCTATAATTTTCAGTAACTCGTTACCGGAATATTTTCAAACAAATATTTAGTACTTGCAAAACTAATATTAAATAAAAAAATAAATAACGCGTTATGTCATCATTTATCGATAAAAATATAATCTGTTGTATTCGATAACTGTAGTAAGAATAAAATACTTATCGATGTTATATGTAAAAAAAATCTGAATCTGTCAGACAAATGATAAAAGACTTGTTTACGCAAATGTGGCATCGGAAATATTTATATGCCGTCATTTAAATTCCAAAGTGTCTGTGTATTGATATTTTCGTGATGTTTTACGAGAACGCTTTTCTATCGTTTTTTCCTATAAATGACGCGTCTACCTCTAGTTACAAAAAAATCCAGACGTGTACTTTAAGTTTTATGCACAAGTACAAAATCTACTTAAGTTAATCAATTATTTATATTTAAAGTATTTACCCATAACACCCACACACTTCGTGAAAATCATAATTTATTAAACATTAACCTTTATATAGTTATATAGAATAGAACATACACTTTGTGTTGGACTGTAATTAGCTTTTATTATTTTAACTTTAGTTTAAGTAGAAATAATTAGTAATTAAATTGCTATTGTGGCTTGAATAATTTAAAACTAGTTTTGAATTTACAAACATACCTATTTGATATGTACATTTATTAATTTGTAAACAATAAGTACTGCTAAATATGTAGGCACTGAACTATTATAAGTTTTAAGCAACGCCAGTTACAATTATTAGCTATATCGAATCCTGTTAAATATCGGGGTTGCAGTTTAGCGACATAAACGTTGAGAAGCATATATAAAATTATTTTAGAATCTATGATCAACAAATTGTTTATAAATACCCTACAATATGGATGTTCATATTAAATCAAGTTTAGAAAATAATGCTAAATTTAAATGTTTTAGAGAATATATTATTTTTTTTAAAGTGTATTCAAATTTAAATTTTACTTTAATAATATGTATTTAATTGATGTGAGACCTAATAAATTTTCAAATAAATTTAAACTACAAATTAAAAAGCGTTTAGTAAATAATTTAAATTGTGAAGTAGTGTTATCTGCAAAGTCGTCTATCTGAATATATATATGTTTATTATTGACTGATATATATTTATGATAAAAATGACTATGTATATATATAAATAAATACTGAATATATGTTTTTTAATTTAAATATGGTATTCAAAATCGAGAGTTTTTTTCAAAGATCAATAGATTTTGCGAGTTTTCAATTCAATCGATAGAACAATCATAATATTTCAATTAAATCAGTTTGCTTAATCTTTAAAACTATTATTGAAGAAAATCATTAATATAAAAACTTTTTTAAATTATAAGTATATGTAAAACATAATAAATATTATTAATAAATACCAAATATAAAACATAAGAAAAATTTCAAAAGCACAAAAAATAAAATATACTTTTTTCAAGTAATTAAAAGGGAAAAACCTAAGATATCAAATTGATTTGGGAGAAAAGAAACTATCGCACACTAGAGGTTTAAAATCTTCTCTAAATCGTTTAACCTTTCTACCTAAGTTGTAACTAATGTATACATTTACGAGATGCTTACCCCTATCGAAAGCAACTATACACACAGCTCAAATATTTCTTCAAACCTAAGATTTATTTGGAAAGCACTTGCCCTGGTATGAGGAAGATAGGATAAATATTCACTTGGGTGTGCTTTCTTTGTTTAACCATCTGTGTCTAAAGAATGATCCAAGTCCCGAGCCGTACGATAACACTAACGTCATTTCAAGCGTAGCGTATCGTGTTCCACGAACCTCAAACCATTTAAGCTGCAATACACACAGGATGTGTCTTTTTAAATTGGATATTCTAAGGTTTTTAAAATGGGCTTTTTCTTGCTTCTATGAAGACGTGAAATCATGTTAAGCGATATGATAAATGGTAGACGGGATTAATGTGTGTGCGTTTTATTGTTATTGATAATTAGTTTATTTATAAAAATATTAGTTTAAATTCATGGGTTATTCTTTGCTTATCTAAATATGAATATTTGTTTAAAAATACAGTATGTAAAGCGCAGCTAGTTACATCAATAACTTCTAATACAATTTTAACCCTCTATGTGGTTAGAAAAAAGCCAAAATTATAAAGTTGTCTCCTCTCGAAAATAGTTTATTATTTATTATATTTTTCAAAGAGATAAAAAATATTTATATCTAGAAAAGGCTAAAACCTTCCAAATTACACCAATGCTTTAAAATTTAAAAATATTTCAACATCAAATATTTTGGTTAATTTAAAATTTATGTGTATTCCCAGCACAAAAAGTCAGCATAAAACCTTCATCAAAATTTTGAAATTGAAGATTTTATGCAGGAAAACTGCAGATTTTTTGAAGATCTATAAAATTAAAGGTTTTTGTTTTAATATCCTTCATAAAAACTGTAAAAAACCTTCATAAAAACCTGCAAAAAACCTTCAATTTTTAATCATGGAGGGAAAATGCAGATATTTTAAAGGTTTTATACAGGAAAATTAAAAACTTCAAAAAAGCTGTAGTTTTTTCTTTCAATATTCTTTATAAAACCTTCAAAAAACCTTCAATTTCACAATTTTGATGAAGGTTTCATGCTGACTTTTTTTGCTGGGTTACTAGAAAAACTGGAAATCTTTGGACGACGTAAGTCTTTCAGCTCCGTCCGTGGGTTAAGATATCTTTGTATGTAGAAATTTCAATTAACAAAATTTTTTCAAACTTGAGTGTTTGATCTATTTTCTGAGTATGACTGTTTTTATGAATTATTATGTATGTATTTTTACATATAATATATTCATACAGCATATATATTTCAGCATATACGATTTAAATATATTACTGCAAATAATATCATTGTTTTATCAAATACGTGTTGTTTAATGCTTATTTTGTGAAATATCACTATACATAAAAATAGTTTTAAAAAAACTCAATAAAGAAACTATATAATTTCCGGTCAAACTAAAATTTTATTGATGTAGTATAATCATTTATTCATCAATTATCCTTAGGAAACTCTAATATAATTTCAAGTATCCTTTTAAACTCTTCTTATCTAAATAATTAGAACGTTTAACACTGGCGTCCAAGTTAAAAGGGGTCACAAAAAATAATATTTGCCTTTCCAATTACTCCTTAAATCGCGAATCGGCGCCTTGAAATGTGGATCAGGTATTCAACTAATTAAGAAAGACGTGAGAAATTTCGATTTATTTTCGAGGGATGAAGACAAATAAGACTTTAGAAAGAAGAGTAAAATATAACAATGGATGGCGTCAACACACTCTTTCCGGCTGATTGCATAAAATATGTTTAGATTACGAAGCGGAGAAACAAGGGTTAATTATTTCTTTCTAAAGTTTAAAGGCGTTGAATTTCTCTAAGAATGCCCTTGGGGTACCCTTTCATAATGCGAATGCTTCCCGGGAAGAGGAAATGAGTGAAACAGAAAAATAAGTGAGAGATGCTAGCTCATTAGAAAAGCTTTTGATGAAGTTGCGAGCACGTATTTTTTTAAAAACTGTTTTTCCTACTGTTTCATCATCAAATTAAGAAAACATTGGGTATTTTATCAGTGATCTACTGTAATAGCTGCCTAGGGAGTGAAATAAATTGCGAATTTGGTACGGGTTTTTTTTGTTTCGATTTGCTTGCACCAGTCAAAGAAAATGATTTAAATGAATGAAAAATTAATGTGCATTTTTCAAACGCCAAGTAAAGAATTAAAGTAGTGTAATTTTAAGAATTTCTTTGAGAAATAAAAAAATAATGATTTCAATATTTACTTTTGAAAACTAAATAGTTTACGCAATTCTTTTTTTTATATTATAAGTAAATACATTTCAAAGTAAAATGTTTACACGATCGCATTTAATATACGAAAACAAATTCAAAATTTCCAGAAAATATTCATCTGGAAAATTTAACTCCAGATCTAAACCAATTATATTTAAATATACATATCTACATAAATTCATTTTATTATTTTAAAGCTACTGATTATATGATTTGTAAAAGTAAAAGTAGGTTGATTTAGCAATGATAAATTAATCAGACCAAATAAAAAAAATTCGTCTTTTGTGATGTACATTTTGTAAAGTTTTGTAGTGTAAACTATATTATTCATACAGTAGTATTAATATTTATTTTTGCCATAGTAAATAAAATTATATCATAATTTTGCATTGCATGATCATTAAACTTAAATGTAAAACTTTTCAAATAGATCATTAGAAGAAATTTTTATCGAATCATGATATGTATCCAAGACAGTGCATTAAATGTCAGAGTAAAACAAGTGTCTATGGCATATACATATATTTACAAGTACAATGATGTATTTAATTATTTTAATTTAGAACATATATATTTCAGGCACATGGGGCAATTTTTAATTTCGTAAATTGAACTAACAATAAATAAAATGTCTAGTTATTACAAAGAAACTTCCCAAATCACACAATTGGGGTACCAAGTGTTTTCAACATATATTAATTGAAGTATTTAATACCACTCTAAAAATATTATAAATTTACAAATGTTATGACATAAAGTGTTTTGAATAATCTTCTAATTAAATACATATCCTGTTTATTAATATTAAATAAGTATTAAAAAAAGAATGGTGTTACTTATTCATAAGTCATTCATTACTTAAAGCCAACTGTGATTTTCAGAGTACCAAATCAGCTTAAAATTATATGCCAGGAAAAATAGAAATTTTATGGCACATGAACAGCCAACCTATAAAATATTACCCAATATAATCTCATGAAATATACATGAATAAGTAATCTTCAAATAATTTTATAAAATAGTATTATTGCTTTAATAGATGTTTACTTAGTCTACATAGTAAGTTAAATTGAGAAATTGAAGTAAATGCGAATGTGTTTTTATTCTATATGAAAATCTTAGAGCTAACAGTAATTCAGTAATCTGTATTGTTCAAAATATCTGCTTCTATCGGATAACCTGCCTCAGGGTAATTGAAAGGCGAATTGTTGTTTCGCATTAAGTACAAATGTTTAGATTATAATGCAACTGCTTGTGATAGCTTTGTTTTGAGTTATGCTTTGAACTATTTACTTGAGCCACAGGCATCAATTCATATTCAGTCACATTAAAATATGCATTCATCTTTTATTTTGATGTAACAATGTAATTATAATACAAGTAAGTTGTATTTTTGATTACATTTTAAAGACCCCCACAGTGATCGTCTTCGAACATTTAGGTTGTAATTTATTCCCAAAATGTCAAAAATAATTTTTTGTCAGTTATTTGTTTTGCAAAAGATAAAAATAAAATAACGGTTTCAGGATAAGAATTGTAAAAGTTGTTCCAAAGTTAAATTTGAAAGGAAATGTATTCTTAATTAATTCGATATTTACGCATATTAGAATAGACATATTAATAACCTAAAACGCTGTCATGTTTTTAATGTTTCATTTAAGATAACTGTGATGATTCATCGTGAAAATATAAATTTTTTTTTAGAAAAATACAAATTGTTAATTGGGTCCGGCACACCAAATGAAAATATATCATTTTTGATATTTTCGCTGTTTATCAAAATGTGAATTGTTTTATTTAAAATGACACCTTAATTGAAGCATTTTTTAAAATAAACCAACCTATCCAATTGCATTATTTGGACGAACTTATAAGCTAATTTACTCAAAACGTACATTTTACAGGTTTGGGGCATAATTTTCTTAAAAACCACTTGAAATATATTCTTGAAACTGATGGTTTTAGTAACAGTTTTAAACATTTTAACACAAGGAATACATTATTAGATTCATACATTATACATTTATAAAAAATATTATTGTTTGAAAAATTAGTAAATGTTTTGACATATTTAAAAAACCTTAACTTTGAGATTTTTATTAAAATTAAATCCCTGTGCTAACAATTGAAATATTGCTATGTAAAAAATCAAAAGTAATTTGTGACGAAATGAGATGCCTTGGAATTCGATGAATTTAACATGGGCGTATATGAGGGTGCCGACCCCCAGCGTTTTTTTTTTCATTTGTATAGAAAAAAAATCATAATAGTAAAATATTGAAGTTATATGAGTAAATACGAGTAATATAAATAAATGTCCTGCTGCGGAAAAAACCTAATATTTGCAATATTTGTATTTTATATTTAAAAAAACTAAATAAATAAAGATAAGTTTTTATGGCTTACATTTAGCAAACAAAAGTAGAAATATTTGTGTTTAGAAAATGTGCACTATAAGCATATAATCTTACGAACGCTACAACTCTTTGTAAAGTATAAAAATAGAGGAAACAGCCCTTTACTTTCCATATATAGCAGTAATTTGTATTTGGGTTGGGAACATACCATAAGCTCGTTCCATAACTTTTCTCATTAAGTCAACTTTCTTTTTAAAGAAATATCTAAAAGCTTTCATAAGCGGTTTTAATTTACGGTTTTGTTTCCCTTAGGACTATTCCTTTGTTATGGCAAGATTCGACTCTTTCTAATCTTTCACAAGGGAAAGTGGCTTGATTAGCATATCTTTCAGAAACGAATCTTTTATTTCTAGGCGTGTGGCTGCTACACATAAATTCAGGTCTTATGGAAATTATATACGTGGGTATAATGTTGGACTGGGTCACTTTAGCTGGTAACAGTGCTACTCATATGACATCAAATAAACAAAATAATATGAATTCAAAAGTTTCAGCTTTCATAACATCTGGCTCGTTTTTCTTATTATTCTTGACAAGTCTAGGGGTATTTCGTGGTATTTATGTGGTTCTTTAAGGCTTATTTCTGGACATTGTATTTATATATTCTAATTTTGTATTTATAATTTGCTTTTGTTCTGTATAATTAAAAAATAATTAAACACATGTTTTGGATGTAAAGCTAAGCCATAACACCTCAGTACATTAATACAACGCAAATATAATTTTTTTCTATGCTGATATATGTTGTTTCGAATAAAAATCATTAAATTCTATAATTATAAAACTGCATACAAAAATTATATATAAAACATCAATTTATGGTATTGCGTTTGATTTCTAAAATATTATTTTAAGAGAAAACTTATAATGTTTTCTATATAAAAAAAATCGAAACATTTTACAAAAAATATATTTATTTTCAATAATTACGTTTTAGGACCCTACTTTTAACATATATGACATTACATTGGAATGTATTAATTAATTTTATAACTTATTTAACGTTTAAGAGTGTTGTTGAAAAAATAGTTATTTATTAATTAAATAAAAATTAAAGTTTTAAAACTAATATAAAGTAATTATATAATGTAATATAAAGTAATTATATAATGTAATATAAAGTAATTATATAATGTAATATAAAGTAATTATATAATGTAATATAAAGTAATTATATAATGTAATATAAAGTAATTATATAATGTAATATAAAGTAATTATATAATGTAATATAAAGTAATTATATAATGTAATATAAAGTAATTATATAATGTAATATAAAGTAATTATATAATGTAATATAAAGTAATTATATAATGTAATATAAAGTAATTATATAATGTAATATAAAGTAATTATATAATGTAATATAAAGTAATTATATAATGTAATATAAAGTAATTATATATTTTTTAACAATATGATTTACTTGTTTATATTTATAAGCACTTTCTAAAGAATTGCAATATTTTTGTCATAATATTTTCGCACACAATCCGTCATTTTTCAAACTTACACATATATCATTATCTGTAATAACCGATTGTTGTAATAAATACACAAAAGCGTTTGATTGAAACGCAATAAAACTCACAATGTAAACGCAATACTGAATGAACTCAACCCCAATCTAATAGTCGAATATATAGACTAACGAGATAAAAATAACAAATGATGCACAGTATTGAAATAATCCTTAGATAAAAACATAATAAATTATTGCTATTTCACCTCCACTCTTAAGAATAGGGAGTAATTACAGAATTTTTCCAATATTGCTGCAAAATGAGTTGAATGACAGCTTTGCTGTAATTTGACCGAATCCATAATAAGCTAATTTTCTTTGGTGAAGGCTTCCATGGTAGTTACCATTATTTCTGGGGACGTAATTTGAAAAGTGATATCAAGGTATCGTAGTCAGAGTCGCTAATTTCTTCTCCGTATCATTACAGAGCCAGAAAGGTCCACGCGCGTGTGTAGTAATTACAGCATTATGCTGCTTATAATAATGTCCACTATACGGATGACGGTGATTGATGACTACATAATTACAATTTTACACCTTTGGTCTCTACTCTTGTAAATATAAGTTCAAACGCTTTGTATAACATTTATCATTCATTATGAAAACTATATAACGTGTGATGAATGAACTTGAAAGAAATCAAAAGGGATGATGCATATGTGTATTTACGTTTTAAGAAATCTAATATACGGCATTCCTTTGATATGATGATTAGATAAAGTTTATAATATTGCATTTTAGGAATAAAATTGTTTTGAACCCTTTTAGATAAAAACATACGTTGTATTATATAGTCCGTTAATTTTCGCAAGACTGATTTTATGGACAATTGGTTTTATATGAGTATCTATAAAATAATCAATTATACATTTGTTCGTTACAAAACACGTATTAAAAATGCAATGATTAGCATTTTTTGTATTTTAATAAAATCTACAATTCACTTGTTAACATGTTCATAAACAAACTTTTTTTACATTTGTTTTTTGTTTTCAAAAATACTTAGTTTAACAAATATATATGCGTATAATTGGAAAAAACCTTTAAGTTATGTTAAGTCTATCATCGTTGATGACCAAATGATAATCATAACATTACACCAATATATATAAATTCAAGTTGATTTCTTTTAAAAAAAATTCTATAACATGTAATTAATTTATAAGTATGTAATTAAAGTGCCACTTTTAATTTCAATCCTAATACGTTAAGGAATATGAATTTATTTTGTAAAAAGGAATAAGCTTGTATGGGATATATTTCAGATTCATACTAAGGATACCTTACAGTGATTGTCTACACTTTTTATATAATCCATTAGCCTCAAACAAAACTATACCCGTCAAATTATAAATTATACCTGTTAATTTGGTGCACTATTAAGATTACGATGATTTCGTATTCCCTGAAAACATAAAGATTAAATTGTATTCACCTTAGTTAATAAAAATATATAAATACTTACTGTTCGTCATGAAGATTCATTTTATCATGGTTTCAATAATATAACTAAAAACTTTAAAAAATAACTAACGTAGTTTTTTAATACATTTAGATGAATTTGTTTAATATTTAAGGTAGCTTTTTTTCATAACAGAATTGGCAAAATATAAAAATTCAAAGCTTTTTTTTAGTTAATTCGAAACACTAGTAATTAAAAATCCATTGCAGATATAAAACATTTATTACATCAATTTATTTTGCAAAAAACTAGTAGGAATTTTATGAAATGCGTGAAGAATCTCCTGGCAGATATTTTTTTTTAGCTTTTTTTAATTAGTTATAGCACAACGAAATCGGTGGAAGTATTTGAAGCGGAAACAGAAAGTAGAGTAGGGTGAAAATGAAACACTGAATTCCAATCACGATTTTTTTCGGTCACTGCAATGAATGTGTAATCGATATTAACAACATAAAAATTGGGAAAACAATGTGGCCTTTAAGCAATTAAAAATCCGCAATTACTCAGGGATTTTTTTTATCATCAAAGATAAAAGTTAAACTTTGGAACTTTGCAGATTTTCTTTACCGCGTCAGTGACTGCAAGGAAAGTGAACCATCTAAAATTAAATAATTCCCAGAGTTAGGCTTCATAAAAAATAGACCTTTTTTTTAAATTATAAATTGAAAAAAGGAATGTTGTCATATTATGTAATCTGAAACTAAATTACTCTTTAAGTTATTTTTTTTACAAAATAGACTTTAATAAAGAAATATAATGTATGAATTTGAGCATAATTTGGAATATTAACTATCCTGTTTAATATAATGTGGTCAAGAAGTTTTTCAGATACACGTATATAAAGATGTTTATACAGATAAATGCAGATACGTTAATGACAAATTGTATTTTAAACCATAATAATAGTATTCATTATTTTCCATAATGTGATAACAAGACTAAACATTTTCAAATTAGTACTTTTTTTTGTTTACAGGATTGTTTTGTTTCCAAGGTAGCTAGTGTTTGAGAATTATAATTTATTGCAAAAAATAAATACCACATGTTATTTTCTCCACTTGAATTAAAAAGTAGAAATATTCTGGCGTTTATTATTAATTTACACGACTTACATTAAGACAAGTTAATTGTTGTTTTAGCATGCGAAAAGGCGAAAAATTCTTATTTAGCAATACTTGTCTGATCTATATTTATCTTCAAAATTCTTCTTTCAACACCACTTCCGGTATTCATTTTTTTTCAAAATTTCGTAAACATATGCTAATTATGGAAGCTAAGAAATAAAATTACAAATTTCGTTATGCTTTTAAAACTCACTGAGATATCTTTGTAATGGTGAAATTTATGAATTTAAGTAAATCATTTTGCTGACTAGGCATAATTTTCATTATGTCCAAATACAACATATACCTCAAACATTCGGCAGATGTTCATTTTAAATTAAATATTTTGAACCATACTACATACATTAAACTGTAATGCATCAGCTACCAAACTATTAACAATACATACAATAAACCGTAATGCATCAACCACCAAACTTAAAGTGAGTTTTGATATATTGTAACTAGGATCAATGGTTTTGCATTGTTATTGCCCTTTTACCACCCTCCCTTCAAGCTAGTTACTTGAGAATATAATTTATATGATCACATTACCCTTATCTATTCATTTACAGTTCCATTGTTAGCCTTCTGTGTGAACCACATATGTTGTACGTTGTTACATTCAGGCAACAAAGGCCCTTTGAACAAGACTTTGGCTTCCATTACTAATATAACGTAATGTATCACCTGCAGTATATTGGAATTAAACCAGTTTTCATGCGCTTCATTAAAATTAGTTGAAATGTTATACGCTCTTTTCATATTAATTGTATGGAAAGTATGCTAGAGTGCCCCTTGTATTTGGAGATAGCCATTTACACAGGAATATTTATTTTGAAAGTATTTATTTTTTGTATGAAAACAACAGTCTGGTTTTTGCTTATTGTAAGATCATAAATTCTGTTTTTTTGCTGTTACTCTTTTATTATTCTTTGGTGTCTTTGGTGTCATGTTTTTGAAGTTGAATATCTGTTGTATGGTGTTTTTATATTTTGAACTACGCATTGCAACAACTTTCTTTTTACTGTCAATACTATGTTAAAAAATGTGAAATTTATAAAATAAATTGAAAATATTAAAAATGTAGTTTTAAAAAAAATTGATCTAATCGTTAAAATGTGTTTAAAAAGAAAAATCATTTTATCACTTTACATAATTGGTAAATTCTTTTAAAAATATTCACTTCAAAATATGTTGCATTCATTAAGCAATTATATATAAATTACTGCTCTCCACTAACAGCAAAGGTGTTGACGGCTCAACTAATTTTTATTTAATGTATAGGTGATCATAATAAAAATTGACCATTCAGTGTATATAAATTTATCACAAGCAAAGCTCATAGCCAAATAGACAACGCACATCCCATATCTAAAGCAAATATCATTATATGTCATTATAATCCAATTAAGATACCATTAATGTCAACGATAGAAGAAAAAAACAAATTTTCTTTAGGATAAAAACTTCATACATTTATAGTAATTTTGGTGTTCTTTACGAAAGGGCTGGGAAATGTAATTCTTTTTTGCGAGCAATTTCCGGCTCCATACAAATTTCTTAGAAATCCATCATTCAGCAGTATATTTACATTTTTTTTAAACCTTACACTAATAATCTCCAGGAATATTTAGGAAGCAGACCAGCTTTTTGTTCCCCGATGTATATTCATTTACCTTGTAGTTTACAACACCATTATTTGAAAAAGATACTCAACTTTTAGCTTCTAAGACCGCTCTAATTCCTCTATTAAAACAGGTCTTTGTCAGAAATTTCTCTTTCCTTTAAAGAATATGAAGTCTTTTATTTACTTTCGGAACAAAATTTTCGGATGCATAAAGGTAACTTTACGGTAATATTTTGCTTAAAAAGAAAGTTATTATCTGTACTTACTGTAGTTTTAAAGAAAAGATTATTATTGTGGTGTGTGTGCTATATACAAAAAAATAAATTAAAAGCTGCATACCACGATATATTACATTTATATAAATAAATTGTTCATACAAATAAATTGTTTTGAATACTGTACAAGCAAGTACTCATTTAATATAGGACATTTCAATCCGTTGAGAATAGGATAAAATTATAAAAATTCAAATAGAAAAATTCAAATAAAAAAGTATTTTATTTAGTAAATAAATAGTTTAATTTTTCATAAAACACTTTTGAGACTTAGTTATATTTTTTAGCGGAATACCAAAATTGTTTACGAAAACACACATACCTTAAAACATTTATATTAAAAATCCTTATTGTAGTTAAATTTATATGATTTGTTATTTTTTAACGCAAATCCAGTTTATTTGAGAAAAAACTAATTTTAGATTCTTATGTTTACAGAATAGCTTATAATAAAATCTTTGCAAGCTCACAAATTATATTATGTTTCATTTTTAACCAAATAATCTCTTATGGAGCAATAATATTTCTTAATTACCATTCAAGCATAATAACACTTATCCAGTATTTAATTATATTTATTACTGATTTAAAATTGTAAAAATTGTGTTATCTTTTATATATAAACTTTTAAATGTTTCATCTACGAAAAAAGTACAAAACAAAATTGTCATTTGTATTTACAATTTAAGAAACTGTAGTAAATCTCGACTAAATTCTTATTGCGAACAAACCAGAAACGTTCCTTAATCCTTTCAGAGCTAGTGGTCATTTCGTACTATCTTTATATATTGACGCCCAACGGGATCTTTGATCTTTCGATATAATTAAATTTGTTGGATCACTAAACACGTCAATCAACTACACACTTTGTTTTATCATACTAAGCCTTCATAATCAATCAATTACTGTATGAACTTTTTTTGTAGCACGGCTGCGTTTACTTATTTCGACAGTGACGAAACTGTTTTAATTTAGTTTATTTATGCATAAAATTCTTTTTAATTTATTTATACGAACATACATTTTTTTAATTTATTTATACATACATATTAAATACATTTTTATAACTTTCAACGTATTTAACATATGTATGTTTGTATCAATTCTTTAAAGTTAATCATTTAATAATCTTGTATATTTATTATCGAAAAAGTATTTTAAGAATTAAAAAAAAATAGGTTATATTTATTGAAAAGTTTTCAATTCTTTAAGATGCAAAACCGAAAATATTAAATAAATGTTAATTTTTATTCTAATAGTATAAACTTTTAAAGAGTATGGAGAGGGTGGGTAAGTTTACGTATCTAGTGAGTTTTGTGTTACATCTTAGGGGGTAAACCTTAGGGGCAAGGCTTAATAGTTCAGGGAGCAGTAAACCTCACGATCATAAAAATATCTACAAAAAAACATGTACGTCGTTTTTAATAATTTCACAAAGCATTCATGCCAAAATCTTTAAGAAAGTCAAACAACATGGTTGGCCGTGACTGCATAACACACAAATTTACAAGCAGGCGAAATATCGAAAGGTCGAGTTAAAACAGGAACTTGCTAACGCACAGTCAAAAGTATATCAACTTCAAAAAAATCTTTATGTATACATGATTAATCACACCAAGTGTGGTCAACTTACAAAAAACTCATTAGAATAAAAAAAAGTATTTAAAAAAATTAAATTTGCGTACTCTCGGCTAAATTGTACGCACATATACATAGGTAAAAGTACGCACTAGCAGTGATTAAAACATTAGCGGAGGAGTTGTTATGTCACCCCTTACAAATGCCACACTGGATTCATTTCTTAAAAAACTATGGTCCACGTCCTTTGCAAGAAACACTCTCGACGTCATCAAGAGTAAGTTTAGTTGTTTGTGCCGAACTTGTACTTGGTTGCGGGTTGTCATTTTCAAATGTTACTTCTTTATTTGCTTTTGATTTCTTTATTTTCTGCTTGTTACTTTTTCTCATCTCCTTTCTTTTGAGAACTCTCACTGTCATTCTTTCTGCATTTGCTTACTCTTGTTCCACTTTTTGTCCCTTTGCTCTTTCTTCTAAGAGATTTCTTGAATAGTGAAACGGTGATTACTTCTGACTTCTGAGCAGGTCTTTTCCCCTTTTGATGTCGTCCTAACTCGATTTTTGGAAGCGATAAAATTGAACGAATACTAACAGAAGGTTTACTGACATAAAAATAGTCAAGTTTACTCTTAGTAAGCCTACGGAATTTCAACTTCAGTCCTCAGATTCATGTTAAGCTTCATTTGATTGCTTTGCAGGTTCAGCTGGAGAATCATTCATCTGGCTGTTTGAAAAAAAATTGAGGTCAAGAGTACGTAGCAAATAGTTGCTGCGTACACTTATCCTCCCGGAAAGGGTTTTACGATATTAAAGTTACAGTGATTTCTGAATCCTGCATACTAATATTTAACCCACCTCATGTTGTTGCTAACTTTTGTACTAATTGTACTTTGCTATGTTCGAAAGCAAATAAATATAAACTGGTATTATTAAATTTACTCATATTTAACTCACCTCATGTTGTTGCTAACTTTTGTACTAATTGTACTTTGCTATGTTAGAAAGCAAATAAATATAAACTGGTATTATTAAATATACTAATATTTAACTCACCTGATGTTGTTGCAACCTTTTGTACTAATTGTACTTTGCTATGTAAGAAAGCAAATAAATATAAACTGGTATTATTAAATCTACTCATATTTAACTCACCTCATGTTGTTGCTAACTTTTGTACATATTGTACTTTCTAAAACCCTTACGTTTTAAGTACTAAATATTACAAATAAACGTAATAAAAGTATATTTTACATTGCAATATAGACAAACTACAACAGATCCAAGCTAATTTAAATGTTATTCTGTTGTTGTAAGCACACTCAAATGTCAACAAAAAATCCTTTAGTGCTGCCAACAGTCTGAAAAGTCCCTGCGTACTCTTAGCTAACAGCGTACTCTTAGTCAACATCTTCCTTACCCTACTGTATTATTATTGCATTAAACATCGTCGACAAAAATATTTAACAATCATAAATTAATTTTGTTATATTTCTAGCATTTTATACATCAATTTTTAATTATGAGTATTAAAAATTTCAGTAAAATAAAATTAATGCATTAACTTCAATGAGATAATTAAACTATTTCCAAACTTTTAAGAAAATTAATTTTTGAAACTTCGTTTATTATAATTTAAAGAAAATAACTAATCGTTGTTTTTGGAATATTAGGGTAGAAAACCCAAGGGTGTATTCCATTACAGCCGTATGATATCGCCTGTTTAAAGTAAACAGTTCCGAATTTCTCGCAAAGGAAATAGGAAAGAAGGAAATGAACTTAAATCAAATGCCATTACAATAAATCATGCCGTAACTTTCTCGCTTTTTGAGTCGGTTGAACAAATGACTTGTAAGACGTATATGAAATATCTTATGTGTATCATGGGGAATCACTATTTACCTCAATTGACTTTAACTGTATTTTAATTTATTTTGAAAATGTCCTTTATATTGCCTGGAATATAAAATGAACTATAAAAGGTATTATTTTATACTATTTTATATAAACAATCTAATGTGTCGAACATTTATGTGTACACATAAATAATCGCATAAGATTAACTTCTATTTTCAATGAACAATTTAATTTAAAATAAATATAACTTTGAATTAAACCTTTAGAAATCATGTTTTTTTCAAAAATACGTTTACATATTCATTACTATGAATTTCTTGAATTGAAAACAATTATGTTCTTAGTATAGGGTGTAGTGGTCCACTTTGTAGTTTGATTTGTCATGTGTGTAATTTAAAATGTCCATACATTTTAAACTAAAATATTTTAATCCTTATTAAAACTTTTTGGGTTATCTTATAAATTTCTTTAAGCTTCCAATGAAACATTACATAAAATACTTATTTTTAAACTTAAACAGAAATATTATTGCAAGTTAAAATATAATAAAAATATATAATTATTATTAAAATTTGGATTTTTAATGTTCAAAAACGTATTTTAAAAAAACTCAGAATAAATGTTTGTGAACTAATTTGGCATATTTCTTGAAGATAGGTCCATCCTACTACATTATTAGACTTTCTGATGTGTCCCACCATGAATTATTACCACAATAAGTTATACTTATAATATTATTTAGTTTATATACATTCAACATACTAACAATTTGACAACTACGTAATTTTATCTTCTTGTATTTTCTAGAAATTTTACTAGAAAACTATTAATTTGATGCTTCAATATTTTACTTTGTGTAGCTTTGAAAATCTATTTAAATAGCTGCTTTTAATTTGTGATTTGTTTTCGTAACATCAAAGTTTACTCGTGAAATATATGGATTGTTATGATTTCAATAAAATAATCCGATAAAAATGTGTGGTTCATTGTCGAAATTGGTCCACTGAGCATCATCCTCGTATACTTTCCTCCAAAAATTGGAATGCTTTATTTTAAAATTAAGGTACTTAAAGTACGCATCAATATACGATTATCTCAATTATATGTATCATAATTGGAAACAATTCGCAACTTAAAATCCAAATTGAAAGTGAATTTAGTAACATTTCTAATTTGAAATTAAGCTTTCCCGAACTTTGCCTACTACGTTAAAGGTACCTCGCATAATGATGGTGTTAACGGGTCAGTGCCTATCGCCCAGAGTAAGGGATGCCCACATTTAATTATAGCCGGGCACAGAAGATTTCATTATGCTGTTAGTGACCGTGAATCAGAACGGTCATTATCAAACTAGCGATAGCGTGGAACTGCAAATTTACTCTAAACTGAGTTCGTACTCTTCGGGAACTCCATTTTCCAACTCGAGCTGAGTGGCTAAGTATCAGAATCGGGAGAAGTTTCCCTTTTGGTGTTTTCTGTTTGACCTATGGAATAATGATCACACGACTGTGAAACTACCAAGTTAAAATCTGCCGTGATATCTGGTAATACAAATCGGGGTAACGTTTAATGTATTTTTTAAATGTAAATGTCAGAGGTCAACAGAAATGTAATTGTAGATGTTTTTTTTTAGTAATGTTAGTAGTTTTTCTGTAATTTTCTAATAATATTTATATTGAATTACTTACTAACTTAAAAATATTTACAAACTATTTACGTAGTACTGTTAATGCTTACAAATTTACAAAAAAAAAATTGTAATTAAAAAAAAATTGAGAGGATGACTTTTCTTTAAAATATAGATTTCGTGCTAACATACTAATTTATAATATTCTATTATTATTACTTCTTTATATTTTTACATATTTTATGCTAATAAGTATTGAAAATCAAATATTACATAGAATTTTCTTATTGTCATATGCATCTAATACAAATCCTTTACTTTTTGGTCAGGACACAAAATCCATACATGAGTATATCCCATACTAAATGTAACAATTAGTTTTCTTCCTAATATTAGTATAAATATTTCATATTGTGCTTTGCGCTCATTTAATTCAAACATAATTAAAAATTAATAATTGATATGAAAAAGTAGTTTGTTCGGAAATGAGAAAATTTGCATCATAAATTTCATTTTAAAGTTATACAACTAGAACTGGTTTACATACAGATCTTTAGAATTACAGTATTCAAATTAGTTCGCTATATGTTACGAGTAAAAGTATATCATGTACATTCGTAAGATGACTCTTCATGTACATTACGAGTAAAAGTATATCATGTACATTCGTAAGATGACTCTTCATTTTGAGGAATACATGGTTTATGGACCTCATGAAATTATTATGGTTCAAATAATCCAATCTCATTAAAGTTTATTATAATCTTAATAGGTTACCAAATTACGCCATTCTAATAAAAGTCATTCTAATTTGTACCTTTAGAAAGAGGATGTTTGGTTTTAACATGGAATTCTAGTTGAAATATTAACCGGCCACCCTGTAAAGGTTAAAATATTTATGAATTCTCAAAGTTTAAAAAATAAACGGTTATATAAATATACCGTATGTTTTATAATAAATACTATTAATATAAAATACCATTCTTAAAATATTTACAGAGGTTATAAAAGTGGCTGTTAACAAGCATTTATGTAAACGTATCATCCACGTAAAAGTATAAACCGTTTTTACTGTTCTCATATGCGCCCCGAGTACTACAGAAAAGGAAATAAAACCAAAATATAGTTTGAAGTTGCAGACGTTTTTCCAAAATCACCTGAATCCCTCTCCCTTCTTCTTAGCATTCCCGTTGAGATTTTATGCCATAGAACAGACTTTGACGACTTGACACGGGGATAACATTTTATGACTTATATGACAAACGATGTATTTCGACAATCGTATCATATGGTCAAATATTTCGCCATGGAAGCCCAGGAAAATACGGCTAACAATGCAGCATATGGTCGTATAATCTCGGAAGCGGCTTCAACGAGAATACAAATTGTTCGAAACAAAACCAGGGGGTATTTTGATACATGCTGTTTTATTCTTGTTTTTTTAGAAGGGGATATGAATGTTTTCTCCTGTTTACAATTTAAAAAAATACTGTTAATTTTTTTGGTAGGGAAACTAACACCGGAAAAATTATCGTTTTTTTTAACTTAATATATATAACGTTTATACACATTGCAACAGTTAACATTATGAAACTGTTTCCGATTAGTTTTTAATTCCTTATCATCATCTACTTCAACTGGTGATTCAAATCCGAAATATTTTAGCTAAATATAAAACTCAGTTGTTTGGATTTCAAAAAAGAGCATTAACTCGAAATATGTTTTTATATTTTCTAAATATTTGTAAAAACTAGAAATATATTGTATATTAAACTTATCTTGAATATTTGAACATATCAAATGAAAAAAAAGTTTATTTTAAAGGAATATTGTTTTTTAATAACTTCCAAAAGTAAAGATTTTAATATTTGTTCAACTTTTACATGTAAAAAGCTTAATCAGTTTAGTCATACAGGGACTTAGGTGATCCATAATAAATATAAATAGTGCGTAAATTCAAATTAAAACTACCAAAAAGTTTGTCGATTTATGCTTTATATTTTAAAAACAAACTAACTACTTTCATAATAGTAATATGTTGTGTTAATTGCATTCCAAAAATATCGTGTATACTATTCTACTTAAAGTGTTGTGTAATGCATTTTTATACAAACCCAATTTGAATTTTGGGTAGAATGTCTGGAAGACTCTTTCTGCATCCAGTCCAAATTTTCTACAGTATAATGAAGGAAACCGCTGGTAGAAAAGACGCTTCAAGGAGCCGGTGATCACAGTGACCTAAATCTAAGATGAAGCATATTGATTGACTGTCTTTCTTCTTTATTTTATTAACTGGAGTCCTAGATAGATGATTCTATTCCGCTTTTTCCCTGTTTTCTCATTAAATGTCATTAAAGATTGCTACTGCTACTCGGAGAATGCAATCACAAAATAGTGGTTTGTTGCGAGTTCAATTATTTATTAAAATCAAACATTTTAAAGATGGGGACTTTCAGTACACAAACTTCCAAGAAATGTTTTATAAGAATATGATAAATTTCATTTTACATTTATTGATTGACTATTGCAACAGAAAGAATGATGCACATAAACAAATAAACGATGCAAGTTAATTTTATACTAATTTAATTAAATACTTATTTTTTATAACTCTAGTATGTGTATTTATTTTAAATACTTATGGATAATACCCAAGAAATTGTTTGCCAACGACAATAATCTACTTAAAACTTTCATAAAACATGCAAGGATAAAAGTATTTAGAATAGAAATAAGTTTAGCATTAAATTTGTTGAAGGGAAAATAATGCTTGTTTAAAGCTTTTATGAAGAAAACTTAAAAACTTCATGAATGTTTTAATAACCGTTATATGGGGGGTGGAGCTGAATTTTTTTTCCGAATTTATTGGAAATTAGCTACTGTGCAATTCATTTTCTCTGTAAAACCTACATTCCAGAAAGTACACTTCCATAACTTAAAAAAATTACTAGGGTCTGGCGTGGCAAACGGAAACAAGTGTAATTGAAACATGTTGTGAAAAATACATGACGCTCTGTGTGTATACACATATGTCTTTTATAACAATACATAAAAAAAACATGTTTTTGAAATATTTTATTTTAACAATGCTATGATATATATACATATACATAGATATACCTTTTTTTAGATGATTTCCTAAGATATCTCTCCGTATCTATTAAGAAGACTGCATATTCAATGTAAGTAATTATATTTCGATTTTATTGCAATATATTTATAGTTTAATGCTATTGATTAAAATATTTCTGATAGTAGAATTGAAGTATATTCAATTATTAAAGTAATACATAGTTTAAACAAAAAAAATGAATATGGTCATATATATTATTGGATACTTGCCAGTAGTATTTTAAATTCATATTTATGTAATAATATGTATAAATAACCGTTCTAAAATGTATTTCAATGTTTGGCAAAACTCAGTGCAATTGTGTTATAACGAAATATATTTGCAACCGTGGATATGAAGAAGATTATAGATTGTATCGCAATTTAATCAGCCTAGCTTTACGAATATTCGGTATATCTAACTAATATACATACATCATCTCAGAGTGCATACATTATACTTCAAAATATGTATGCCATATTAAAATACATTTAATATACTCAAAATCCTTAATTAGTATTCATAAAAAATATGTATTTACCATTCAAGATTCTGATTCCTTAAAAAAATCGAAAAAAAAAATTATTATATAAACCCGTCAACAAGCTATTCAATTTTGAATTTACGCTATATTCTCGCAACATGCTACGTGATGTCGCTTGTCGGTTTTCTAGACTAAACGTAATATTCATTGTAAATAACACCCCTTAAATGCAATGGAAAATGGCAAGATTGCACACAAAAAAATTTTTGTCATATGAGATTCTGATGATTCGTAAATAGATAAATTCCCCCCAAAAAAAATTTTGACCAGTTTTTGAAATAAACGATTCACTTATGAAATACTGATATTGAATTTCCTGCTCTTTCTAAGTTTATTTGAGGACAATAATTAAAGGCAATTGATGGCAACACCTTCAAAACATGTGATTGAATCAAGCAGCCTTGCATTTATTAACTGTGAGTGAATGAACACTTATTCAAAATTGAGAAAATAGAATTTCTTAATTAAATATTTGGGCGACCCAGATGGTAACAGCTTACGCTGGCAGCTCAATCAATCACTTTGAAGAGGTGCTGCTGAGTTTCAAAATTTCTAGTTTCTCCTAACTTATGGTTTAGTAGCATTAATGGATTTGAGTGATTGCAGAAACCTTCTTCGCACCCTATTGCTTATCAAAATGCTCAATATGTTTCATTGCAGTTACTTGTTGAGTAAGTAGTCAGTCAATCCCTGTTTCATTAAACTTAACATTTAATTAAATTGTCTTTTCATGAAATTAAGATTTATGTGTTGGAATTAATTTAGTCTGTCTTAAATGGTTTGGGGTAATTCGTGTATTATTTCAGAAGTTCCGTGTGTGCTTGTTGTATAATATTTCGAAAAGATTTTTAGAAAATGATTCAAAAGGTAATTGCTGATAATAAAATATGTGTAGATTCAAATGCTTCTGATATATTTATGCTTTAAATAAATATTTTAAAGCAACCGCTAAATGCTGTATACATATTTATAACTTAATAGTTTATAAAAAAATATATACATGATGTTCAAAAATTGTTGGACGACGATAATTTTTTGTCTGTATCATAATTAGCTGCATTTGAAATATAAACACTATTTTGCATAACTTCTTTGCTTATATTTTAAATAATTCGCTGATTTTAGTACCAACAAACAACGTAGTTAAAATATATAAAAAATAATGGTGTATTATGTGTGGGTAAACAGTCAAATAAATTGTGATCACCCTTCACAGCCATATATTTTATCTAGTTGATTAGTTGATGGAAATTATTAAAAATATTTAAAAAAAAATATGCATTAGCAAATTATTGTAATAGTTATATAGTGGAATGATAATTTAAAGTTATTAATGTATTTTATTAATTAATTGAATAGATTATAGTATATTAATTAAACATTTATATGACCTAAAATATGTTAGTTATTACAAGTCCTTTTTAATTTAACATGAACACTTATTTGTCTATTTTATTGAGCTACACATTTTATAAAATTATATTTAGGGGGTGCTTAGAGAATACAATAAATTTCTATATTCTAAAAAATTAGCGACCTTATATTGTTTAATATGTTTAAGACAAAATATCAGGATATTTGAATCGGCATTTGAGAAAAGGTAATATGTTATATAGACTTAACATACAACATTTCCCCTTTCTACAAATGTTAATTCATTTATTTTTAACCTAAACGTTTATGGTTTTAAGAAATAATTTTGAATTTAACACTGTAACATATATATTTTATTTGTATATATTAAACTTGAAATTTTTAACGCAGACTAAACGCCAAAAAATATTGTTTTATAAAAAGGGCAGGCGGAAACCTTTAATTTGATGTTTTAAAGTTTGATATATTGAAGTATTTAGTAAAATGTTTTTATTAAGTAATTTGAAGACAACTCCAATTAAAAAATAAGGTTTCGAAATTCTCTAAAACTATTAAATTGTGTTCATACACGGTTTTGAATAATTTGTCTGTTTATTATAAATTATAAATACTTTATTTAAAGGCGCTCTTAATGCATGGCTCCATCAGTCAAAATTGAATGTCCAAAAATGATCTTTTTACATCACGATTACTGCCATCAGTAGAAGAGGTTCTAATTGCAATTTCAAGATCTGCAACTACTCTCCCAAGGCAGTTGTGCAATTCACTTCCTTTGATCGAAGTACTTGATTTCACTTTCATCCCAAGGGAACGCTTCAACCCTTCCCTAGAAGAACCAACTTCTTGCAGCTCCTAAGAGGGCGATAGTCATTCAATCACAATAGCCCCCAATTAGGTCTTATTACAAATAAAAACAAAACAAGATGACGAAAAAGGATCCATTCCACTAATTAAAGCCTAATGGTCCTTCCACATCGCTAAACGTCAGACCACTCATTCTAATCAAAGAACTCAATTTTGCCGAAAATGCTCCTTTGGGTGGGTCAGGGAATGGGGCTATCGCAAATTCGCAAGTCGGCCGATCAGTTGCTGGGGCCTATAAATCCAATGCGAAAGAGTTGCGTTAGATTATTCGTGTTGGTACTCTCTATAAGGTTACGTGGAAAAAATATAACGGGGATAGGTAATAAGGGATTGGTAATAATTTATGATTTTTAATTTACAAATGTTGGCACATTGTTTTCTTTTGTACGTATATAAATTTTGATGATGGGTATGTTCTTGAACATATTAAAACAATAAAATTCTTCGAAAATGTAGACTGTTAAAAATAGGTACTCAAAAATAAGTCAAATATACTCATTTTTGATTACATTCGATGTTTATCATACTTAAGTTTCATTTTTGAAAAGACATGTACTCAAAAACGAGTACTATGAGTAAAAATAATTGAAAAGAGTAGTAGATTGCCTACATATGCTGCCTTCATAAATCACTTTCAATAAATATCGACAATTACAAACAACCAAGACTTACCGGGAATCAAACCCATATCCTCTGGCACCTCAGTATAGTGCTTATCCGTTGTACTACCAGGGCGACATGAAGAAGTTATGAACAGAAGAAATGTTAAAAAGGTGTGCCAAAATAATGGGAAGTAAGATAATTGAATTGTAATAAATCAGTTTTTATTTAAGCAATCGATATCAAATAATATCGTAAAACATCTTCTGAACAACTATTTTAAGTTTGACAGGTTGCTTTGTTAAGATGGCTTAAACAAAAGCTAAAATTAGCAATATTAAATCACACTGCTAATTTTTTTTAAAAATATGTTTCTTAAATTTGAGTATGTCATTGCTCATTTACGATGCAATTGTAGTCAAAGAAAAAGAACACAAATCATAATTAATACACAATCGTTTAATGTACAAAGTAGTAGATAATTTTGTACAAAGTAGTAGATAATTTTGTACAAAAAAACAGTGAGAGAGAAATTTTATATTGGTCTATTTATATGATGTTGTGATATAACACACACTTTTAACGTGATATAGAAATATTACAAATATTTATTAGATTAAATTATTACATTATTTTTTAGAATAAAATAAATACGTGTAGTTTATGCTGCTACTATATTTTCCAAGATATGAGGAATTATTGAATGTGAGATACAGGAAGTTTAGTCTAACAATCATTTCACATTTTAGTTTATTCAATTTCCGGTATTGGAAATTGAACTAGAAATATCCCTGCATATCGCCTAAATATATTCGGTCTTCCTTCGAACTAATAATACGGGCCTATTTTATTGCGATGCGCTTTTCTGCTTTCGCCCTTTTTTTCGCATTGGTCCTGACAAGCAATCTCTGTTCAGGCCAAATTCTTCCAAGAACCATTTTTCAGTCTCGCGCACAGGCGGAGTAAAATTAGTTTTCCCAAGGAAAAAAAAAGACATTATCAGAAAACATTTCTCTTTCGTCGAAAAATATTTCGATCTTATTATTATTTACTGCATCCTTTGTTTCAGCTCCGCACCTTAAAAAGGAATACGATTTAGTGCATCCGTATCTGTCGTTCATCGTTTGTCACCTCGATGCAAAAAAGGTGCTATAAGCAAAATAAATGAGATTTTCGTTCCATCCCATGCACTCCGATAACCCAGGATGGATCTTCGGGACTTTCGAGAAAGAAAACATAGAAATGTGAAAATGTAGGGGGATGCTTTCGTGACATGTTTGCTGCAGATGCCCGGATATATGCAAAGTGAAGGCCTTCGGAATTTCGCAATGAAAATAGCAGATTAAAATATTTAAAGAATGTGAACATTTGATATTTAAATAAAGTTCTCAACATAGTGAAATACTGAATTAACTGTAAGCATAAAACATGCGATGCTGTTCTTTTATATTTCGATTATCGGAATATACATTTACTTTTTGTTTATAGTTGAAATTTAGAGTGCATAACAATAAATAATGGGTATAGGCTCAATTTTTGGGTATTGGTTCAATTTTTAGTCATTGGCACAATTTTTGGGTATTGGGTAAATTTATGGGTATTGGCTCAATTTGTTAAAACTAAATCTGGCTTATTTTGTTTTGATATTAAACTAATATATTAATAATTATATGTTTAACAAATACAAAATTGTAAAAAATAAGCTGTTTATAGCTCATATTTATTTAATTGATAATATTTCTAAATGTTCTAATTAAAGATTTTGTTCAGGTGGTTCTAATTAAGTTGTTATAAATATTTAAAAGAATGTCAATATTTGATATTTAAATAAAGTTCTCAACACAGTGAAATACTGAATTAACTGCTAGCATAAAACACTGCAATGCTGTCCTTTTATATTTCGATTATCGGAGTATGCATTTACTTTGTGTTTATAGTTGAAATTTAGAGTGCATAATAATAAATAATGGGTATAGGCTCAATTTTTGAGTATTGGCTCATCTTTTGGGATTGGCTCAATTTATGGGTATTAGCACATTTTTTTAAAACTTAATATGGCTTATTTTGTTTTGATATTAAACTAATATATAAATAATTATATGTATAACAAATATAAAATTGCAAAAGATAAGATGTTTATAGCTCACATATATTTAATTGATAAAATTTTTAAATGTTCTAATTAAAGATTTTTTTCGGGTGGTTCTAATTAAGTTTTTATAAATATTTAAAAGAATGTGAATATTTGATATTTAAATAAAGTTCTCAACATAGTGAAACACTGAATTAACTGTAAGCATAAAACATGCGCTGCTGTTCTTTTATATTTCGATTATCGGAATATACATTTACTTTTTGTTTATAGTTGAAATTTAGAGTGCATAATAATAAACAATGGGTATCGGCTCAATGTTTGGGTATTGGCTCATCTTTTTTGTATTGGCCAATTTTTAGTTATTGGCTCATCTTTTTTTTATTGGCGGAGTATACATTTACTCATTATTTATAGTTGAAATTTAGAGTGCATAATAATAAATAATGGGTATCTTCTCAATTTTTGGGTATTGGTTCATCTTTTTTATATTGGCCAATTTTTAGACATTGGCTCATCTTTTTTGTTTTGGCGGAGTATACATTTACTCTTTGTTTATAGTTGAAATTTAGAGTGCATAATAATAAATAATGGGCATTGGCTCATTTTTTTTGTATTGGCTCAATTTTTAGTTATTGGTTCAATATTTAATTAATGACTCAATTTTTGGGTATTGCCTCAATTTCTGGGTATTGGCTCATTTTTTAAAACTAAATATGGCTTACTTTGTTTTTATATTAAACTAATATATAAATAATTATATGTTTAACAAATACAAAATTGCAAAAAATAAGCTGTTTATAGCTCACATTTATTTAATTGATAACATTTTTAATTGTTCCAATTGAAGATTTTATTCGGGTGGTTGTAATTAGGTTTTTATAAACGTTATTATTTTGTTTTGGTAATATGTACTTAATAAAATTGGAGTATTTTCTATTTTTTTTTAATTAAAATAGATTTTATCTCAGCAAAAGGTATTTATGTTCGAAGCTTAAACCCAATATAAAATAACATAAATTAAAGTTTTCTGTTAATAATTTTGACTAAATAAAATAATTAAATGGCAACTAGTTACTTTCCAAATGAATGGATAAAATAATTGAAATATTAATAACATTTTTATGCCTTCATTATTCAATTTAATTTAAAAGTTATATTTGAACAGCAATGCTTATGTAACCGGATAAATCGGCTTAATACATTTCTAACTAATTCAAAATAATCTAGATTAATTTCCTTTTTTAAAAAATAATATACTTAAATTAAAACCAAACCCAAAACTGAATATATTATTATCGATACAAATTAAACTTCTCATTTCACTTCAATTAACTTGCCCACGCACGAATAACTCCCTTTACAACCAATACGAGTTACATTTTAAACTTAAATTCAAAGTTCACCTGATCAGCTATATTAAAACTCGCTCTGCGATAAATCGAATGACTCGGTAAGGGAACATAAACTCTAATTCAAATGACCGTTAAGTTTACGTCGTGATACGTTATTACAACTTCCGGATAGCGAATCGCTGCTTGAGACATCGGATGTTGGATTTGTCAAGTAAAATGAGTGCACGCAAACTTCTCATTCAGTGCTCAGTCTTAAGGAAGAGTGACCTTAATATCATTGTTGAAAATGAAGGACAAAGGGCTGTGATGCGTGAGGGTAAGTAGAGCGTTTATGCTGTGGGTTTCAAACTCTTCATGTATTCAAACAATTAAACTAATACGGTTAATGTAGCAATTGTCATTTCAAAATCTAAGATGTAGTATAGAGGTTGATTGGGATGCCATTCATTGAACAGTTTAAATGGAATTGCTTAATATCATGAAGCGAATGTGAAATTGGTTGGTAATTATAAATATTTGAATATTTCGTGTTATAGAGTTTAGGATTGATTTAAGTGTACCCTGTATAGGGGTGTAAATTTTTTTTAAGAATTGGAAATGTATGATTTTTTTACCGTGGGTAAAAAAACAAGAAATTAATAATGAGTATTTTTAACTTTAAATAAATACAATTGACCTAATCTAGGTGCAATGAATAAAGGGGGTAGATAGATAAGGACATTTTAATTGCAAAATTAAATTAATTGTTAAAAACAGTTTAAAATAAAATTAAGTTACCTAATTAATTACAGGAAACTGAATGTTAAACTTTTTTATTAAAAAAAAAACACACAACAACAAAAAATTAAACTCTCAAGTTACTAAATATGGGAAGGTGTTGTGCATTGGACCTATTTCGACCTTTTTTTTTAATTTCGTATTATTGATATTTAAATATTAAGAATGACGTTTTATCAAAAAAAGGTATTTATGTAGATAGAACTAACTCGGCTTTTCGGCCTTTATCAGCATTTTTTTTTTTTAATTTTATTGTTTTATTGATGTAAAAACACTTTGTAACAAAACATCAGTAACAAAACTTTTGGTCTACCCCTTCTTTTTTAATATAACTATTCTTATTATAAAAAAAACCTCTCCATTATTGATTTCTTGTGGGATTCAAAGGCGTCTCAACATTGTCCTTGAAACATCCTTGAAATGTCCATTTTTATAGCAACTCCATAGAAAATATATTTTTTTTAAATAATTCTACTGCCTTATTTATATCTTTTTTTTAAATAATTTTTTTACGCCAATTTTAATTCGTGGAATTTTCTTCCCTTTTCCTGAAAATAAACCATCAATATCAACTAACAGTATAGGCCTAACATATATACCTATCAATGTATTTTAGTTCACATTTTTATGAACTAAAACTCCTATTTTTAGGTAACTTTTATTATTTCAATTTTAATCTATCGTGACAGTTTATCATTAACGTTTTTTTATGATGTATTTTCATAAAAATAATTTTAAAGTAGAATTTTGATTGAAATACTTTGTTTATTTATTGTGTTTCCAACAAAAAAAATCAAGAAAATTAGAATGAAAAAATAATTACGCGAGCATACAGAATCAAATCCTTTTATATCCAAACTAATATCCAAAAAAAGCTTCCAGAGGGAGAATCTAGCCTGATGTGCAAGAAGTTGTGTTCTTTTGCAACTCATTAACTCTGCGGAACTCTCCAGCTTCAATTTTACCCCAATCCGCAGTAATCTCCGGCAAGGAGATGTATCAAGCTGCTGATTTGTCCAGGGATTTACAACAGCTATCAAAGCCTGCTTCTAAAACGACTCCGCATGGCCAAAAGAAAAGCCCGTCACTTTCGGCTTAGAAAAAGTATCCTAGGTTGGGGTTTGGAAGTTCTTTAAACTGGTTTATGATGATTGGACACAAATTTAGAAAATTCATTTTTTTATTTATTGTATGGTGTGTTTTTTTGACATTTCAGCTATGGTTGATGCGTTTTAACTTATCATAATGTAATTAGTTTTAGTGAGATACAAAATAATTGGGAGCACCATAAATATGTATTACAAAAATGTAAGTCTTTAATAATGTAACAAATGTTTATTGCATTAATAATGTAACAAATGTTTATTGCATTAATAACGTAACAAATGTTTATTGCATATCTAAAGCTTGATATTTAAATGTATATTCTTTATTTCGATTTTATTTCTTTGATTGTAGTAAGTTTACTCATTTGTATGATTTCACAATTTTAAATAGTGCCTTTTTAACTAAAAATATTTTGATTAATTAACACGTTGGATATAATATTAACCTGGGACAAAAAATAACATAATTGCTAATGTGTAAAAGACGAAAAACATATTTTAAAATATGCATATAAGAAGAAACTATTAGCATTTAAAATGTAAAAAGTGGGTCCTTTATTTCTTCTTGTTTGGAATATAAAGTACTAATGAGATATTCATAGTATGCAAACAAAACGAAATTTGATTGGTACAGAAATACGAAACACCACCGAAATATGTTCAACCATAATACACACCGGCATAGTGATTAATAAACAAATTAAACATTTGAGTAATTATATATATATTTCTCTCTCTCTCTCATATATATATATATATATATATATATATATAAATATATATATATATATATATATATATATATATATATATATATATATATATATATATATATATATATATATATATATATATATATATATATATATATATATATATATATATATATATATATATATATATATATATATATATATATATATATATATATATATATATATATATATATATATATATATATATATATATATATATATATAAGTTGCATTTGAGCAATCTTGCTGCATTTGAGTAATATCTAACCTCTGCGGATGCTTGATTTTCAATATGGTAGCACTACGGAAAAGCTCAAAGTCGGAAGTTATAAAATTACACCTAATGACGTAAGAAGAGAAGGCGACTCGTAATTAAAGAATCACAAACTTGACCACATTAAGTCCATCCTCAATAAGTCTCACCGGTTAGGTAGGATAATTCTGCATTTTATCCGCATTCCAGCGTTGATTCGTATATGGATAAAACGATTAATTGAAGGGGCAAGTGGAAGAGAGGTAACTGACAAAAAATCACTCTCCAAGATAAACAGCATTTTCACTGACAACAACCATGAAGAAAATTGTGGCTTTCCGACTATTTGTCGCTAAGGAAAAAATTGGTACGGGGCTAAATCTTATTCATCGACCGTGAGATGGTGTCAACAAAATTGGCGCGTTTTCACACATTATAAGTGAAACATACTTTTTACTGGTCTGTGTCTGCCTAAATAAACCAAGCTGAATAATAAAAGTTGAGGAAAAAAGCATATGTTTTTAAATTTTTCATCCACGTCAAAATTAGATTTTTTTTCAAAAAATGTTAGATAACACCTTTTTCAACTTGGCCTGCAATTGTAAATTTACAAAATTATATTTTCTGGAAAATTTTATTATTTAAGAAAATTTTAGTATAAAGTTCCTGAACAGCGAGGGAGTTAATTTTAAAAAAATGTTTTTTTATGATTATAAACGTTTTTAAATGATTATAAATACAATTACTATTTTTTCATAACAGTTTCATCCGTCACAGGTTGAGATGCAGTGAATTTTAAAATATTTAGAAGTATACGCATTAAACAATAAATTCTGAAAAAACATTAAGTACATTATAAAAATCCCATCTAATCAAATACACTATAAATACACAATGTTTGAAAAATATTTACCTAATTTCAGAGCATGTCTTCATTATTATATTTGACGAAGAATACTTGATTATTATCATCTTTAGACGTATTTACTTCGTTAAAAATCGTTAATTGTGACTTAATAAATAAAATATTTAAGAGTTTCTCCATTTACTTTTACATCTTAAAGTTAGGGATCACTGTAATCAATTTTGTAAAGTGACTTCTCATAAACTTGTTTTTCTAAATAAATTAAATTAATGAAGTGCTTTCATAAACAATGTAATAGACTATTTTGCATTCACAGTGTAAAAGTATTACTGTGGTATTTTTTATAATTAATTTTTTTAAGTTGTTTAAAGTATTTTAATGATTTAAAGATTAAACAATGTTCACATATCACAGAAATAAATAATTGGATACCTTAGTCCAAGTTATTTTATTGTAAAAATGACGTCTTATGATCTATTAGCGGTATCCAAAGAAGAAAGAAGGGTTTATGAATTTCTTGGTGTGATATATTTGAATGATTACTTTTTGTGACGCTTATGCATTTCCCGCTTATTTCTTTCCAGTTCATTCAATTCCGAAGGAACATTTGTCATCCCAATTCTTAAGTTCCTAAAGGGAAAAATCAATCAAAACCATGTCCTTTTTCAGCATTACAATCATTTTCGGTCCTTCTGCATTGATTATTTTTCATTTTGCTTAACGCTTTCTCTTTTATTTCATCCCGTCATTATGCTTAAGCAGCCCTATATGTTTTTTCAAGCTATTCAAATGAGAGTTAAAACTTCAAAGTTGTTTAAAAAAACTGTGAAGTTGAGCTTTTATTTATGGATAGAAGTGAAAACAATCAATTTTTCATTTGGACAGATCATTTTTATTTATTTCGTCATAATGATTTCTAATGTTCTAATATACTACGCAACAAAGCATTAAAAGTTTACAGCAAATGTTTTTTTATATAGTTTGATACTTAATAATTTATTTGATTTAGTAAACAGTTTTTTTACTAACATAAACATTTGTTTAATTCTTGCAATTGTAAAATAAAAAAAATAATAAGTAAAATATATATCATAATAATATTTTTATCAAGTTTCTCTTGCATTAAAAAACTTAAAAAACACTTGTAATATATTTTTATTTCAACTGCAATATACAAAGTTCACTCAATGGAACAATAAACACCTATTCAACGTTTTGACATGATTTTGTCATGAAAAGATTAGAACAAAAATATATAACCAGATGTAATTATCTTATCATAACCGTTTGAGGCCCGCATTTTTATTTACCAGTAGAATTTTTTTTCTGTAATTATGCCTATATTTAGTCTAGATGTACAAAAATATTCAATAAAAATATATCTAAATTTTTAGGTTCAATTTTTTTAAGGTGCAATTTGGCATCAATGGGGTATAATGGGAAATAATTAGACACATTAAACTTTCATGGTACCATTTGGAATCACTGAAACTTAAGTCCAGGAAAGAAAAAAGCTATTCAATGAAATAAAAATCTTGAACAGAAAAAGTAGGAGTAATAATTATTTTTCGCAACCATATTTTCACTTTTTGTTTTAGAGCGTGTTCCGTTGTTTGTTTAGAGCGCGTTGAAAATTAAATTATGTGTACATCCTAAATATACTAATTCCATTTACTGTTAAATATAAAAAATACCCGTGCATTTACAGATAAATCCCCTTTTAAATGATTCCAAATGGAACCTACGGTAATTTTTGTTTCAATGCAAAAAATGCAGTGAAGCCATTTGGCACCACTGGGCCCCAAGGGTTAAAAAATTGCTACAGAAACAGCTTGTTTGCTGCGAATCATCATTACATTTAGAACCCAAATATAAAAACTCGTATTGCCGTCTATAGGATAAATTTTGAAATACTTTTTATAGTTTGCTTTAACAAAACTTTTTATTGCGAGACGCAGTTCAGTCAAAGACTTTTAGCTAACACACTGTATAAATTTAATTTATTTTAACACCTAACACACAATATCAGTGTTCATACGAACAATATTTACTATCATTATTTATATATGCACTAAGTATTATAGGACTTTTTGCGTAGATTGCTTAACCACACATATATTTATATGTTTATCCATTAAAGAGGTTTTAGGTTTAAATCTAACATGAAAGCAAAAGGCAGGAAGTGGAAATAACAAAGAAACTCAATCCTTTGTTCCCCAGCGCAACAAAGCCTAAAGAGCGAAACAGGTGTCAAAACCTGAATACAGCAAGCAGGCGACTAATTATGATTTGAGATACAATCCCAAGAAACGGGAAGGGTTATTAAAGCAATTCTTAGGAAAAAGCACTCATCTACATTTGCCCGGAACAAGAAAGTGGAACACTTTCATTCCAAAGCATCTGTCCCAAATTAGAATTTATTCGTGGACGTAGGGTAGTTTTACGAGAAAATGAGCCCGTCATTTTCTATGGCAGGAGACGAAAGAAAGTAAAGTTTTATTCCACCCAAAACGTTATGTCTTATACACAATAGGAGGAGGGTAACTAGATTTATAGTTTCGGCATATTTATTACAGTTATGGAAGCAGTAAAATAGAGCGATGTAATGCGAAAAGATTTAGGTTTCCCCATTCAAATGCTTTACCATCACGTCCAAGGCATGGTAGTCGTGACATTAGAATTTATAAGTGAAGCAAGTCCCTCTTCTATTTAGATCTTCAGAACCTGGGAGAAGCATTTAAATTTTCGGAAACAATATGCCCGGGGGAGTAGAAATTTATCGCTTTGTTAAAAATAACTGTATTACCAGGTTAAATTTCATGTGGCCGATGCTCTTTCATTTTTATGAAAATATTATTTTTTCCTTCTCCTTTTTTTCTTTCTATGTTTTGAAGCTTCGGAGAACTTTGAGTGCTTATTCCGTGTTTTTAAGAAGCCTCTTGCTCCTGTTGAAGATAGATTTAATGGGTGGAGCGTATAATGTAGGGTCAAATCTTTTTTGTTATTCGAATATTTATATTAGTATTATGGGTTACTTTTTAGGGGAAATTTTATATAAAAAAAATGTTATATAAGTTAATATAATATTATTGCAATTATAAATGTGACCGACAGATTGCCAAGGTATGAAAATTTTAGTGTTTAGCTCAGAAATAGTTTTTGTTAACTTGAATTGTATACATTTAGTTTGGAAATTCTTATACAATATATGTCAATCAATATTTTTACATATTTGTTATCAATAAAAATCAGGTTTATAGTCATTCACATTTATGCATAGTTATTACACTATTTTTTTTAATATTAAGCAAAATACTAATATTATCAGTAAACAACCGTTCTATTAACTAAATACAATAAAAACAAAAATATCATTTTTTAAAAAACTAGAAATTATTAATATTTTTAAATAAAAATTATAATTTTTTATGAGAATAATTTATTTCGTTTAAAATACAAAATATTAATTTCATTCTTTTTCAGTGACTCAACAGTTGATATATAACCTACTACTGAAGTTTATTAAAAAATTAAGGGTCATATAAAGTGTGACACAAGTTTATAAACATTAATAAAAAATAAATTAGTTTATCGATATTCACAAAGAAAAGTAACTGCTGAAAGTGAGATTTCTTCCGAATAATTTTCGTAATGCTGAATATTATATTCTAACAAAGTTATATAATCATTTAATGTTGAAGAGGGAATAAAATATTTCTGAAAATTAAAAGTGTACTCTCTAAAATACAACATTCTTTTAATAAAAATGATACACACACACGAACATTCACATTTCATACACAATTTTCTAAAGCAACATATACAATGTTTCGATATATATTTGATATTTTCCCAAACTTCCCCAAACTGTTTACATTGTAAAATTTTGAAACATCATCAATTCCTAGAGTGGTTGTCGAAACATTTTGATTTGAAAGAGGCTCGGTGGCCTCTCTTTCCACAGTCCAATACCATGAAGCGAGACAAATTTCATTCCCTGGTAATCTCCCAAAGAATTCGCCGTGGACAGTTCGAGTTGAGAGTCAGGCAGCAGCAATCCTTCTGAATGAAGCGATCTAGCAAATGAAGCAAACCTCCTTGGAGCACTTTTCTCGAGCAAGTTCGGGGGAATTGATCGGTTCACACCAGGAAATTCCTTCAATCTAAATTGATTCATTTGGAAGAGGGGCGGAACTCTGCGAGAGATCCGATTGCAGAATCAGCCGAATATTCGGGGTTCTTGATTTGGTCGGAAACCACAAATTGTGGAAAACTAGGGTCCCAACTCAATTAAATATTGAACGAACGTGAGATCGGAATGTTTTAATCAACATATTTCTAGTTTGGGAGGGATTGCCGTTTAAATAAGAAGCTTGGGATATTTGTGGGATCAGTCTGGTGCATCGAACATGTTGGATACACCTTTCACTAAATTAGTAAATACATTAACTAGCTATGTCAAGATTTCGAAAAATCATGTTAAAAAATTTAATACATAAAAGGGTAATATAAAATTAATACATATTTTAATAAGTTATTATTTCCTGTATAAATATAATAAAAAACATTTTATTTAGCTCATTATTATTGTAATAAATTATAAATTATTTTAACACGTGATACTAAGTTTAAAAGAATATATTATTTTTAACCTTACTTGTGTTATCGCAATAATATTTTTTTTATTTTAGACTAACTTGAAATTAAGAAAAAAATAAACTAGGATTTTTTATTTTAAAATAAAAGAATCTTACCAATAATCTAAATTTATTTTATATAATTTTTTCATATATATATATATATATATATATATATATATATATATATATATATATATATATATATATATATATATATATATATATATATATATATATATATATATATATATATATATATATATATATATATATATATATATATATATATATATATATATATATATATATATATATATATATATATATATATATATATATATATATATATATATATATATATATATATATATATATATAGAAGTATATAAGTAGTAACCCATTTATCATACAACTTTCAGTAGAAATATTAATTATAAAAATATAACGCATAATAATCGATGCCCAAAAATAGTTGAAATATTTTATGTTACTAATTTGAAACACATGTGATACGCAATAATAATTTTTAACATATTCTTTTTTAATTTTAGAATTTTTATACTAAGCTTTTATATATAACATATCACATGTGGAATAAAAAGAAAAATTGAAAAAAACAATGAAAAATATTCTTTATATGTAGTTAACAATTTTGAAAAACACAAAAAGCATTAAAAATCCATTTACCTCAAACAAAATGTCTACATGCGTGATAGATGGATTTCACAATAACATCTAGATAGCTAAAAATAAAATCCTGTTTGAAGCTATAATCTTCTCGGCGAATACTTTTTTTTTATTTAAGTATCTATTTATTCTGCGAAAATAAAATTTGGGGACAGTAATTGATAAGTATATTACCTTAGAGATATACAATTAAAAAATAGCTAGTTATTGCTTTATTGTATATCTTGTTTATATCTTGTATAATTTCTTTTTGTGAATAATTCAATAAGCAACACGGAACCTCATCTAGAAGTCAATATAAAAGTAAAGGACACCTTCGCCTAATATTGTGTACCGGACATATTTTCCACTCGGCACTCAAAGAGAGAAAAACTAGAAAAGTCAAGGATTATTAATATTATAGAGAGAGCATTTTTCTTCTCAACGGTATATTTATCGCATGGCACATTTTGGTGTTCTTAGAGAAAAGCTGCTGAAGAAAACCTTTAGAACCATTTATTTATAAAGATGCACCGATAAAAATCCTCAATGATGAATGGTGCTATTCCTTATAAATTTGCCACTAACTGCGGAATGCCTTAAAAATGATCGCTGCTCCTAAGAGTGCAAAACAAATTAAAAACAAAATTAGCATTATCAATCTCTTGGGAAAAGCTCTAAGAAGAAAATTGCAAGGAAAAATTGTTATGTACTTAGTAACAACACATTTTTATTGTTTCTTCCGCTAACAATTTATGCGCATAATCTTACAATGTATCATAGAAATAAAAATAGAAGCCATGTATAAATTAGATTGTTTCTTGTTTAATATTTGCGTATTATAAATTTATTTGCTGAATGAAAACATTGTGATTTAAGTTTTTTGGGGGAGAAATGATATGCCAGATTTATTTTATTAAATTGTTACTGGCATTATACAAATTAACAATTCCGGTAGTTTAGAAAAATCACTGGCATCGCTGTTGATGTTACTTGCGATGATTTCACTGTGTAACACAAACATATGTGGAAGTAGTTCCATTATAAAAGGAGTGATACTTTACATTAGAAATATTTTATTACGTTAGCTTTGTAGGTCAAAACTACAGCGTTTAAATTGACGACATCTTGTAGTGTAAGATTAAAATGAGTTAGATCCACCCAGATTAAAACATATATTCATTTTTTTATCTTAACAAACTGATGGGCAACGATTTGACTTAGTTTCTCGATATATATATATATGCAAATGCTGTTCTAAATATATCAGTTTGCTGTTTCCTGTTATTTTCAGAATTATATATCTGAATTCCCATGGCTTTTATTTGCTCACGATTTTCATCATTGTCTAAAAGAAATAACATTCCTAAATATCTGCTATTATTATTATTAATAATATTTATTTTAATTTATGAAGGATTAAGTTACTATAGACTTGTTACTATAGCCTTACCACTATAGCCTGGGGATTATTATCCTACGCTAGAAAACTATATTTTGCTTTTTCTTTCTTATTTGTAGCTGAAGAAAAATTTTACATTATAGAAATATCTTCGGTATCTACTATTCTAGTTATATAAGGACGATAGAATTTCTACTGGAGTTAAATAAAACTCAAAAAGTGAAGGATCTAAAATCTAAATAAAAATATTTTTCCACATATAAAAGCCACATTTTAAAATAAATATAGCTTTACGAAAGAACCATTCTCACGGATGGGACTAAAAATACAACAGGGCTTTTTTCTATTCTATTATAACTGGTAAAAGTAACACTGCTATCTCAAAATTCCAGCACACCGTGGGATTTTTTTCTGGAAAAAAATAACAGGTAATTCATGGGTAAAAAAGAAGAAATTGCTTTAAGAAATTCAAAATGAAATCTAGGAAGAGGTTTTATTTCCAAATTCCAACGCATTAATCCCAGTCCGGTCACGTCCATCATTCCCTAGTTGCATAAAGCTCCTCCCTAGACTGCACTTACCACTTTCTTGCTCTGGAGTATTTGATACGGCTCGGAGTCTTAAGACATTTCCTTCTACTAAGTACCTGAGAAGAAGTCCCCCCCCCCCCCCCTCTATCTAATTCCTTGACTCTCTGCTTATGCAAATGCAAGAAAGGATAAGCTCACGGCATCGAAAGAACCCCTTCTCTTTATCATTGACGTTTTCTTTTTCTTTCTTCTTTTTTTTTTTTTTCTTTCGTCACTCTTTAAGGTCCTAAATTTTCCATCGAGTCACGCAGCTGGAATTGAAGATGAGATGCTCCAAGGAGGGGGGGGGGGAGGGAAGGCGAGGGGGGCTAAAGAGGGAAAACAGTAAAATTATTGCACTTCTTGAACCTACTTTTCGCTTTACCCAGACCCCGAAAACCACGTGCCTTTTCGAAATTTCATTGTCTTTCACCGTGTTCGGAATTCCGGTCTCGGGACTTATTTGGGAATGCCGAACAGGTACTCCAAACCATTCGCGGACAATTTTTTATTTTCCCTTTCCTTTCGAAGATTTTTTTTTCGCAGTTTAAGATAAAATTCCTTATAAATATTCTATTCTTTCACTTTTGTGTTTACGCTTTCAAGATAATCTTATACTTTGTTGCTTAGATAGACTTCTATACCTATAACAATGATACATTTATTTTAAAGTGCTTCCAAATTTCATTCATAGAAATAATTCCTACAAATGAAATTACTAAAGATTAATTTAAGGAAAGTTATTGTTTTATTTTATCTGCTATTCTAAATATATTAATAATTGACGAATTCGGGGATATTTATAATATTTGATAGTGTTAAAAGTGGCCTGTATTTGACGTTGATTAAAAATTATTTATAAATGACAAAGTTAGTTTCAATTTGACTAATCTTCTTTTAATATGTTTAATATGTAAATGATGAAAATTTCTGACGAAATTGAAAGTTGATATTGTTTAAGTTGCTGACTAAATTAAATATAGTTTAAAGCTTAGTAGTATATAAAATTAATATCAACTAAATATGGGGCGCTAGAAGCCATGAAGTTTGTAAAAGTATTTATTAACTAGGGGGATAGTTACTGTTAGTAAACTATATTCAACTTCATTTGCATGTATTTAGTTTTTAAATTTGTAATAGATTTATATGACAAATGACGAAAGGAAAGGAAAAACTCTCGATTTACTAAAAAATACTCTGACTTATTCAAAATCCCTTTTTGTTTACTTCACGTATATTTTATTGCCACACAAAACGATGAATGTATGCATGATGCTCATTCCTTATTCACGTAAAAATACCCACTTTTTATTTTATTAAGAATTCAAATTTAGAAGCAAGTCCACGCGAATCTGCAAAACTCTTAACCATTTCACTCCAGTACTTGCGAGTTATGTTCTTTTCATGCCATTGAAGTTAGAATCCATTTTATGAGCTTAGTTTCACAAAAGCTGTTACCAAAGATGGTGGAACTTCAATATCCTGCGTTAGCTTTTTCTGCCCCTTAAAAGCGACAGAAAACTGGACTTTCTATTCCTTTTCCTTTCAGTGATGTCATTTTCTATTTCTTTTTAAAAATCCCCGTTTCTTTCCTTATCTCACATCATTTCCGATAAATTGCTACTTCTGTTTTTCTCCTCTTTATACTTGAAATTAAATGAAAAGCAGTTCGTCTCTTTTAAGACGTCGGGTTTATGGCCTTGAAGTCCAGAAAATATAATTATTGGTTGAATAAGGAAGTTTTAAGAATTTTCTTTACCTTTTTATTTTAATAACGTAACAAGAAAAACAACATTCCTCAGTATGGCAATTCATCTGCCCTGGCTGCAGTTGGAGTACAGAATTTGCACTATACATGCATGTTCATGCTCATTTTGTGTTTTACATAAATAACTTGAAGCACTCTCTGTTTAGTTTGATATGTAAATCAAGCCTATGATATATATTAACATATTGAAATATTTAAAGGTTGTCGTATATATATTCTTATAATACATTGATAAGTTCGAGTTAATTTAATAATAATAATATATTTTATTTTAAAAACCACGACAAAGATTTCAAGATTACCCCAGTGTTTTTCGGTATTGAGGCAGAATGGTTTATTTAATGAGAATATTTTAAATTGTGTTTCCCATTTTTTTAGGGATATTTTGTTCCAAAACATACAAGATGACCGTAACTCAAAAATTATACGAATACACGAAAACAGTCAATTAAAAAGTTCTAGAGTAACATCAATTTAGTGCGAAAACACACCTTATCTACATGAATTGTATACATATAACTATTTTGTTTGTTATATTATTCATCTATGTTGTATACATCTATGTCATATTCATCTATGTCGTATTCATCTATGTCGTATTCATCAATGTCGTATTCATCTATGTCGTATTTATCTATGTCGTACTCATGTATGTCGTATTCATGTATGTCGTATTCACGTATGCCGTATAACTTTATATATATAGACAGGATAGCTAAAATGTTCCTCTAGGGCCGCTGTAAGTGACTTCATCGTTTAGCACATAGTCACTTTACTACACCTAAATAAAACTTTGCCGCTGTTAGAACAATATTTGCGTATTATTATTATAATATTAATAAAGTGATTATAGATATAAATTATTTTAGCTTATTTTCATCCTAAAATAAAGTGTATTATATACATTGTAAATAAACGTTTTTCGGGGATCTATTTAAAATAATGACGTCATACGCTACAAAATGATCTAATTAAATTTTTTCAACAAATTGTTTTGCTTTTAACTGGCACTATATTCTTTTAATGCATAGTTAAGTAAGTATATTTGCACATTTGAAATAGAAGCAGTAATACGATAGAACCAATTTTAAAAAATCACTATAAATCTTTGCGATCTCTGGAGGAGGACCATTTTTAAGTCAAACAGACAAAGAAAAACGGGAAAAGAGAATTTTCATTTGATTTCATTTGTTTCCATCGACATGGATGGTGGAACTGGAACTTTAAATATTTTATTATACAAAGCAGAATCAGAAGGTTTTGCAAAATTCCGAGCTTGTCAAAATAAGCAATAGGATGCAAATTCTTTCTGAGACTGAAAAGAACCACCACACGGAATTCGAAATAAGGAAGCACAAAGTGTTTATCTGTGCAATTTTTGCTTTCAAGAGGCAGGTCCGTCATTTTATTTAAATGTCAAATGTGAAGGAGGACAAGCACTCACCTTATAAATTATAAGATGGGGGTCTCTTATGTAAACGTGTATATTCTCTACATTTGATACAATATGATTTCACGTATTTTATTCTTTAGATTACAAGAACAACGAATAAAAGTACTGGAATAGTCTAGATTAATTTTAATGGGGTTTATTTATGATGCTATTAGAGTAAGTGGATCTGCAGATCAACATCTTAATATCTTTTTATTAACCATATGTTTTATTACTTTATAACATAATATAGAAATTATAAAATAATATGGCATCAATAGTTTATCTCAACTATATCTAGAACTTTTAATATTTCAGTAAGAGCTTTCCTTTGCTTAACTCTTATCATGAAATTTTAAAATCTTTTTATTACGCGAAGAATTTTTATCAAATGCTTTGATTTAAAATTAACATAATGGTGACTTGACTAAACGCATAATCATTGTACGCCCATTTTTACTAAAAATGAGATGTTGGTATCAATGTAAAGATGGAGTATAGCTCTTACCTTCTGCACAAACGTTGTATGCCCCTTCCAAATAATATTTTTGAGTTGCAGGTTTAAAGTTACCAGGCCAAGTATGAAAAAGGTTTAAGTACGATTTTTTTTTTTTAGTTTTCCGAAAGTTTATAAAAGTGGACATAAAATCATTTTGCTTGTAGCCTTCAATAAGCGAAATCTACTTATCATAATTACATGACATTTTGTTTATTCATTTTAATACTCGTTTGTAATTTGTAATTAATTCTGTATTTATTTTAATTTTATTTTTTACCGAAATTATTAATTTAAAATATTATATTTATATATATATATATATATATATATATATATAATATTATGTAGATCACAACACATCTACTTCCTGTGTGCATGAAAAGCTAAAAAAGCGTTATTCATCCTCAATATGTGCATTTAAGGCTCGGATTTGTAAAATTCCATTCAGATTTTTAAATGATTTTAACACTTTCAGAAATATTACAAAAAAAAATATGTAAAAAAAATTCCAAGTACTATAACGTACCTTGCTTAGTTGGTGGAACCCGGGACACCAAAACAATAGGTCGCTGGTTTGTGTCCCAGGTTGTGGGGGGGGGGGGGCACTCAATTTTTTAATATAGCGTATATTGGGGTTATTTTACTCCATCTTTTTGTATTTCCCAACTTTAGTAAAGGGTTTGAGTACCATGTAGTGAAGCTAAAATTATGCCCCGGGTATCATTGTGTTATGTGATAACTGAGACTGATAATCTATAATATTTTGAGAATGACTTGTTTATCATTATAATCATTTTTTCTCCGTAGAGTAAAGTTAGAAGAGGGGTAGGATAATTTACTCCAATGTCAAAAAAATTCTTTTTTTCAATACTATAGCTTAGCTGGCGTAAATAAAATTGTTTGATTCGTATTAAGTACCATTCGAAATGTACGTTATATGTTTCTGTCCAAAAAATTAATTTCCAGTACGAAAAAATACATTTATAAAAACAAAAATTTAAAGGATTCCTAGAGTTTTCTTTTTTTTCATGACAATTAGCGAATGATCTCCCAGTTTTGCTCGTATGCTTTAGGAAGGTAAATAAAAATACATAAGATATAAATTAATAGAAACCTCAAAATATATATTTTTTTAATTCCATTTTAAAGCAGATTCTTCACTTAATGCAAAACATAGCCAAACACAGTGAACATCTTATAAAGGAAGGTATTTCTGTTCTTTCTTGACTAGTGAATAAAAAAACGATAAGGTTCTACTAAGCTTTAATTCAGTGGCGGCGATTGTTTGTCAAGGGTAGAGGAAAAGGTCCAAAAGTGATGGGGGCAAATGATTTTTAATAATTGATATGAAAATTATTTTAATTGTGCAAAAATTACTGTTGCACTTGCTCTAGCTAACGGCCCTTAGTCACAGCCACTGGTTTATTTTGTTATTGTAAGGTTTACTTCACTTTAACAGGTGGAGTAAAGTAACCCCGAATGTAAGACTGGAGTAAGGTTGTGTTAGCCACGTGTACCCTTTTTCAGGGTACACGTGGTTAACGTAAATTATACAACTTTTACTACTGGAATAAACACGTGTTATACCTACACAACAACACTTTTAGTTGTAACTTTCCATAACAGAAAGCGAAGAAAAAACAGACATACCGTTGGAGCAGAGGTTTGACAACCCTTACAGGAAAAATATTTTTGATTTATTTCACTGAACTTTTCGCTTTTTTTTTTCAAATATGAAACTTGTTTAAAAAGGTGCAGTAAAGTTACCATGCTAATATATATTATTGAACTGCAAAAGGTATATATATGTAAAAGTAAATTTTTAACAAATGTACATACATAGAATTTGGTTTCATGATGAATTAATTAAAATTTTAATGTAATAAAATTGACATTTATTTCAAAAAAAGTTTAAAATACATTTTAGTTAAATGCACTGCATTTGGAATGTTTTATTTGAAAATAAATATTTCAGTTTTTTGGAGTTTACTTTTTACTGATTACAGATAAATTTGTTTTTATATGTTTATAACAGAAATATTTAATATATATAAATATAGGAATCCCCAAATGAGTTTGTATTAATAGGGTATTTTTACTTAGTTTAAATGTGTAAGTATTTTTTTTCATTAAGATTCATTTCATTCAATTTTAAATCCTTTCTATAATACAATTGTAATAAAGACATTTTCAGTACAATAAATATGTATTTAAATATTTTGAACATGCGCCTTTTTGTGTTACACTTAAATACAATATTAAGAAAATTAAAGCATCCTAAATTATCTCAGAGGTTAACTTGCTACTATGTATTCGTTACTTTAAACCAAACGTTTCACCAAAACCACAAGAATATTTCTAAATCACCTAAATATAGTTCTTGTAAAACTAGCTCGGTTAGTAGCCAACGGTGAAACAATCATTAAATTATTGCATTTAAAAGCAGAAATGGGGAAGACTGCTGAATATTCCACTGAAATCTTCCTAAATTGTGAAATGAAAAATGATATCCGTATTCCCAGTGTTTGTCTTTCTTTCAATGTTGTTTTCGTTGCAGTGATTTCCGGGATGTAACTCCAATACCAAAGCAAAATACGTGATTTTTTCTTTACTTTAATGCAACATTATGTTACCAAAACTTTTATGTTTCCATTTCCATCTTCCGGAAGCGTATATTTACAATTTTTTAGAAAAAATCACCCTTCTTTCCCTATCTCCCATGTTTATTTTCCCTGCAACTATTTTCTTTTGATATTGCTGGAACCTGAACATATACACTCCTATATTTCGATTTCGTTTTAATTTAGCGTAGCTCGCGTTGTTGCAAGGCTGATCCTTGGGTGCTCTGTTTTAAAGTATGTATGCGATCGGAACGATATTCAGTCATAAGCGAACAAACAGTGTCTTGTATAGTTTTTAAAGTTTTACCCCGCCTTCGTTGGAATTTCTATTGTTTACCCACTCCCCCCTCCTCTTTCGATTTTCTACTTTTCCTACTCTTCTGATGTATTCAATTTTTCATACTTTTTTTTGTTCCTGGCCGGATTTTTTTTCTATATTTATTTTATCCATTATTGTTGCTTTCTCATGCTTTTTTTCGTCGCCAAGTTTCCTTTTCATTTTTTTTTTGTCTTCCCAGAAAGATGCTTTTTTTTTCTTTCATTTTAACACGCTACGCTTTGTCGAGAGCTGTGCGTCTAACGGAGGGGTGACTTGATTTTCTTTAGTAAGAGGAGCGGGTAGGAGTGAAACACACCAAAAAGAGGGTTGGAGAATATGAGGAGTGAATTGTTAGGGTGCCAGAACGCTCTACTGAACACAACATCCGAAACTTAGAGTGGCGGATGTTCATTTTGCGGCTTCCACATTTTTTCTCCCGTTTTGATCTTATTTTTTGCAATAGTTTGGAAAACTGCCAAAGGGTATGGAACTATCGAAGTACCGAAGTAGTACAGACAATACTATCATATGAGTATTGATATCTTAACTCGGAGGTTAAGTATATAAAAATGTCTTATACTGAGAAAAATAAGATTTTTTTATAGAAATAGATAGAGTAGTTTTAATATATTTTTGTTCATTTTATATTTAGTCATTTATTTTATCATTCGTGATTAATTTTATTTAAATACTTTTTATGATAATTAACAGAATATTTACTTATTTCTTTAATATGACTTTACATTAACTCGTCACAACTTGCACTTGTTCTGTAATTATTTTTAAAACAAATATAATCTAAATTATATAATTTAAAAAGAGACATATTACCAAATTTTTAAATGTTTTATAAAATTAGTAACTAATTTGGAGTCATTATATAATATGAAAACTTCTTATAAGAGGACATTAGAAATACAGCAAAATATCGCTATATCTTGAAGTAATGATATCAAAGGAAAACGTGATTTAAACTTATTTCTAAGTTTACTGAAGGTATATTATCATCAAAGTGACACACAATTTATACGCTACACATTTCAGGAATAAATAGTTAATAAAAACCGCTTTATAACTTTAAATTGACATAATGTTGCAAATATGTACTAACAATGTTTTAAATCATATTTTTGCATTATTATTTTTTTTTTTATATTTCTTGACAAAAACAATTTTTTATATAAATATGTTGACGTTTAAATTGTGTAAAATATATTTAATTGAACGAATGTCTAAATATAAAAAAAATTATTTTAACTTTTCAATCACTCATATTTTTTTAATGTATAGGACATCTATTCAGCTTTTAATTAAAATAATACAGTCCGTGTTCTGACGTCATGTTTATGCCTTTGAATTTCCATCAATTACAAAAAATACAATACGCCAAATACGCTTAAATACAATAAGCCATCAACTAAATCAAATGCAACGTGTCAGATTAAATTTATAATATTAAAATAAATCTCAGGTTTAGAAATAAGTAATTTTAGATTAAGTAAGCAATTTAAAGAGAGTATGGATCAAAACACTCTAGATCTCAAAGATTTCACAGCAAAATTTAATGTTCCATAGAACATTAAATTAAACATTTTTCAGAACTCTTTATGATTCTGAAAATATTAAAAACATGTAATTTAAAGAGGGTTAAAGCCTCTAAACATTTTTCTCGATTCGCTTATTTCTTCACTAATTACTAAAGCTGAACTCCCTTCAATTTTTTCTTCCTTGAATTCAATTTACCTTCTTTAGCTTTCAACTAGTCTCTCCCTTCATAACTCTCTACTGTTTGACCTGAGGGTTTATTTGAGCGCAGTTTAGAATGCATTTTCTCTTTTGTATAGTTGATTATAGGAATAGGAAGTCTCACCCTGGATGCATTGTGGGAGTGTTAAATATAATCACAGCTTTACTACTGAAACTTCCTCAGCCTTAGGCGCCCGATACTATTTTTTGCGAGCGTTTCGGAGTAATTTAGCGATCTCAATTTCGCCCCAGTGTTTCCATTAATTAAAAAAGAACCTTACTTTTAAATTCAGCTCACAAAGATGTTTCATTTTGCTTTTTTTCTCCTGGGTCGCTTTTAATAGGTTTGATTTAATTCAGTCCTATGCTGATTGGTTTGAATGTGAACTGGATTGGATGAATATTTATCATGAGGGGAAATAAACCGTCATGTAAAACATATTAATATGTTATTTTCAAATCTTTAGGAAAACTAATTGTTTTTATATTAATATTTAAATTGTCTTATATTTATGACATTTACAGATTATAAGAACTATTAACTTTACACGACAAAACAATTTATGTATTGTTTTATTCTTAAAACATTACTAACATATCAATGTTTTATAAATAGTGTGATGAATGAATTAACATATTGATAGCAGATATAAGAATTAATTACTATAACAATTGTAACTTAAAGAAAGAAAGAGAAAGTGTTACATACATTTGGAAGATTGTAAAATATAAATTGTATTGAAATTAAAAGTTTTAGTTAGGGTGTTGTAAAAGTATATTATTTGTTTTGAGACCACAATATAATTTACGTGTGGAACATTAAATAATTAACACTTCTAAAAAAATGAAAGAGATAAATATACCTGAAACTTTTATGAACAAACATATAGATTCTCTTACTGATTTTGATTTCGTATTTTAGGGGACTTTTAAATTTAAAAAAAATATTTCATATATTATTCCCAACGATTGAATGATGGTTATTCGAATTATATCTTGCAAAACATTGACCATAAAATATCCAGCACGCTAAAAAATTTTTTAACTCAAGACTTTAATTTAAAATGAAGTTGTTTTTCAATTTTGGCAAAAGTGAAAGTAATTATGAATACAGAATAAAGATGATTAAAAATATTTTGTATTAATATTTGTATATTTATTTCCCAAGGTATTTCATTTAATTCAGTTATATACCAACTAATGATTATATTCTTAAAATCCGAAAAATATTAACTAAAATATCCACTCATTTTTTTATTTCATCAAAAGTTTTGTTTAAATTAGAAATTCGCAAAATAAGGAACTTAATCTAAAATCCTAATTCATCTTTTCGTAAAGTTTGCATGTTTGAGAGTTATGCATATTTATCTAGCCCCATTATTCTTATATAAATTATAAAATCTAATCAGGCCTAAATCAGAAACGACACGGCAAGGCTCTTTTACTACCTCTAAATTTGTTTAACGTCTCCTACCGACGCCGATTCAAGTCGGTTCTCACTCAGGTTTCCCCCAGCTTGTCATTATTTTTAAGCTCCTCCTCTAGAATCTGTAGTGTAATGAATCCATAAGGAAATGCAGGCTTGTTCATTACGCTCGCCTGCTTCAATTAATTTCGAGACGTTTGAAATGCTGCAACTCAGAAATGGTGGCGGACTCAGCAGAAATCGAAGCTTTGTGTGGAGTTATGAATCGTCAGGATACGGGATAATTCACAAGTTTGTCCTTTAACGCCGGGCGTCTTTGATGACTGGGCTGTTTGCCTTCCTTCGCCAACGAGCTTAGAACTGTCGGCGAAAATTAGCGAAAATGAACAACTATTAACAAGCCCTTGGGCTGTGGGATAGCTCAGATTGTAGAGGCGTGTTTACCCTGAAGGGACACTCTTCCAAAACTTCAAATTGGATTACAGAACGCACAGGAAATAAATGGGGATCTTTGTACTGCGTTGACATTTCGAGAGTTTCTTGAGTGCTTGTAATTTGACTTTTGGCAAGTAAAATTAAATCTCTCAATTGTAATTGGAAGAAATTGTTTTTTGCTTATAAATTAAACTGATTAATGTTGTTATTTGCTAATTAAAATGTTACTATTTTTCTGCATAAGCAAATATAGATGTCTAGCCAATCAGAAGTCCAACATATAATGAGTTTCATGTAATGCCAGAGAAAGTAAAATATTAACAACGGACTAATTATAATGGTTCTTACACTGTAAAAATAAACGTAATTTGTACGGAAATTTCCTTTTATTTTACAGTTTAAAACCGTAACACTAACTTTACTTTTTAAAATCATTTTATTTTACCAACGTACAGTTTAAAACCGTATTAAAAATTTTAATTCAGTTCTTAGCAGTTTTAAATCATTTTGATACGGAGTTTAACCGCATATGTTACGGTTATAAATACTAGACCCAGTTCCCGGTTTTAAATTTTAAATATTTTTGCCAGTAGGAATATTTTTTGCAGTTTAAGAAAAACTAAATTAACCTGAAATTAAAGTAATTATTTAATACATTACGTACAAAAATACTTTTATTTTGAAAAGAAAAAATATTATTTAAAATGTGTATTGTATTATTGAGCTCAAAGTTATTAAAATCGTCACTATGCTCTGTATTGTTCACTTTACCATTTTTACCAATTAATTACTAACGTCAAATGAAAATTTCCCACATAACTAAGTGTACAACAATGTGTACAACATAGTAAACATACTTTTTTAAATAGTTATATATTCATATATTTAACAATATTATGTATAACATATAATATATATTATATATATATATATATATATATATATATATATATATATATATATATATATATATATATATATATATATATATATATATATATATATATATATATATATATGAATAATACATAATTTACCTAAAAAATATTTAAAATTTTACCATAGAAATGCATATGTATTTTGTACAAATGCATTCCATTGTGTGTAAACTTTTTAACTTAGAGTTTAAATAATAAATTGTTAATTGTAAAATGATTTTTCATTTTACATAATTTAATTAGATCAAAGACAATATTTCATAAAACATGATTTACTAGTCATATGAAACTATAATTACTAATACAATAAAGGAAGTTTTTATTTTTTTAATATATTATGAATAAGAGTAAAAACATTTACTTAATTCGTTTTAGTTAAAAATAATGGGTATCTGTATATAATGCTAAAATAAAAATATATATCTTTATTAAAGATAAATGTATGCATAAATTAAATCATTTTTTAAGTTTCTTGGGTTATTTAAATTTGATGAAAACCTATACTATATACGTTAATAAAGATCTATCTTCCCAGAGTAGTTTTCCCATTAATTTAATCTAATTTTCAACTATATTCACTAAGCCACAGAATTAGGGTGAAAATTATAAATTTCTAGTTTGAAGTATGAGTAGTTTATTTTATTAAAAAGTACTAAAACTTCAGGGAATTGTGTAGAATTAAAGGAGGATTAACAGCTAATGCGGCACATTTGCTTCGAAATACTTTATAATTAAAGAAAATAAATGTTTCCTTGATACATTTCAAGTATAAATGACAAGTTTTATAATGAAATGAATTGTTTCGAGAAAACGGTTAATTAAATCATGATTTTAATTTAAGAATCTCTCGTCATAATTATCATCACAATATTTATCCATGTATAAAATTGTACGTGTTTGAAAAGAATGATTAAAAAAATTCAAATTAGTTGTGTCACAATTTCAATGTGTTATATTTCAATTCATTACAGACACTGCCAACATACAAATGCATTAAAATGTAAAATGCAAGCAATAAACCCATCTGTTAAATTATTTATATGAGAATCTAAGAAGGCATATATATATATATATATATATATATATATATATATATATATATATATATATATATATATATATATATTGCACTATAAACCAATGAATATTTGTATTACCATATAATATAATTTCCACTGCTGCACCCATTTTCATATTATATCTCTTAATGTTTCTGTAATATATTTGAATATATAGTTTTGTATATCACATAAACAAAGAATAAAGGAAATAACCTTGTGGGGAGTAGGGTTACTGGATGTTTCTCTTTCTTGACCGCATATGGAGTTAATAGACTATGAATGATACTTTTCCTTATCAAATGGGATAGGAGATGGATTTTCTTTTGTGTAAGGACAAAGCTTGTTTTACTGGCATTGCCCACTATTGTAAATAGTGATATTGAAAGGACACTATGTCGCTATAAATTAGGATCGACGAGTCCATACCGCTGTAGTGGGTGCTGAAGTACACAATTGAGAAATTGTATAGCAATTATATTTTTATATTGATATATTATGTAAGTATAGAAATTAAAACGTAAATAATACAGGCTGAAACAAAGTGTACGATTTATTTAATTGTTAACACTCCAAAGGGGATAAAAATTGTAAAACACTCAGTAAGCTATCCATTAAATCAACACGACATACTAAATCTTATGAATGATTCATATTATTCATTATCAGTTTATAAAAACGGTGTACTATGTTAAACAAGTACATTTAAACTAATTGTTTATTCACTGTTAAAAAAGAATGCGCAGATTCGACGAAAACTTCCGTTAGATATGTTTCGTCAAAAATATTTTTATTTTTAGTTATTCATAATATTTACAAAACGACAACATGTTTTGTGATTTATGACAATTTCTTTATTTTAGACCAAAACTTTAATCAAAGCATATTTAACGACATAATGTTTAATAGGTTGCTATGAAATGGTTAAAATTTTATTTGGATTCCATTAAATATGCACTTTTCAAAAAGAATAAATATGCACTTTTCAAAGGAATAATTTTGTTCAATGTTTTATATTGTAATTTTTGTAATTCCAAATTGTTATTATAAATTATATTTTACTTATTTATAGATTGATTTTTAATGGATTTTATGCGCATCTTTTTCTACAAATGAATGTTGAAATATTTCAAATATTTTCAAATATTTTAAATTTCCCTTTGTATTAAAAGATATCGTATATCTTACAGCCACCAACTTAGAAAAAAATAACTATTCTTAAGGCAGACTATTATTTTATTTCTACAATATATATGTTCTTTCGATTTTTCTCCAGACATAATACTAAGCTGGTGGCGAAAATCCAAAACCATACCGGCCGTCTTTCATATGCTACGATGAACATTTCTTCTAAGAACAAAAATATATCAATTTCTGTGAAACATCTTCTGCGGAAATCTAGTTTCACTCATTTTTCTGTAAATATAAGAATCCATTTTCCTTTCAGTTGAGGCCGTTGTTCTTACAGATATCAAACATTGCACTTCTTTTAATGCCGAACCTTTCTATCTTCTATTTGCTATTCCCAATCAATAAAAAACACCAAACTTTGCCTGTCTATTGACAGAATCATTTGTGGACCCTACCACCTACAATAGATAAACAGACTTGTCCTTGTTTTTTTTTTCGTTTTTGTTTTTTAGAATTACACTGAATCAGTTAGAAGGAAAACCTTCATAGCTCTCTTAACATTACTTTTATTCACACTGTTGTTTTCAAGAGATTATTGCTCACTTTTATTTGTTTTAATTGTTCAAAATTGAAAATTTTGTTTTAATAATTACAAAAATTAAGTTAGAGATTTTAATCTAACGTTGTAAATATACAGAAGCTTAATTATCGTTATATTTATTTTAATTGCAAAAAATAATTCTTCTGAATACGACAATCTTTTCCATTGTCTTACTTGATAATACAAATAAGTAAACGTACCCATATAGAGATATTACCACTCGAGCGTTTTGTACTAATGCTTATCCATCTAAAACCCAATTCATGTTCGTTTAATCAGAGCTTAGTGCCAGTGTCGTTTTTTCTATTTCCAGATGTTCTGAAAAGAACGATTCATCCTACTAAAGGGAGAATAATAGTCACAGTTAACTATTTTTTGTAAGCGAATCCTACTTTTTTACACACAAAGCCAAACTCTCCTGCTTTTCGCTAAATAACTTTTGTCTTGTGTGTTTCCTTAATCTCTTTTCCGATATAGGTATAGCTTTTTCACGGTAATTCATCATATAATTTTTATTTTAAGTGGTTCTGCAATTTCCTATTAGTAAAACAAAAATATCCCAATCAAGTTTTATAATTTTTATTATTTATTATTAAAACATTTATTACTTATTAGTTTATTTGTCATTTATATGCGTCATAATTAAACAGAATAATCCACATAAGCAGATATTTTATACTACATAGCTTGCGTACAGTTACTTAATTCCATAACCATTTTTGAGATTTAATTCCATAACCAATTGAATCCTAAAAAAATATTTATTATATTTCATGTTGTAGTTTAGAACAAAAGATTGTTAATATACAGTAAGAAAATTATTTATAGATTCAATTATATGTATATATATTTATTTAAATAAAACTTAAGATCTAATACAATTACCATGTATAAACTTTATTTGACTTTATGTATCATTGATATATCTAAAAAAAAACTTTGACTAATAAAATGAAAACGCAAAGTATAAGCTGATTATGATCCAATCGTTTTTCTCTAAACACATTCGATAATCAAGCGTAGAAAAAGCATTGCGGAATGTGTTAGCAAAGTAAACATATATTTCCCAAGATACCAATTGAGCTGAAGAATGCCCCCCTTATGACTGTCTCCATGATCCCTTATTCCACTTAAGGGAATATGTGTTTCACGTTAAAAGAAGCTTTTAGACTGCATGTTACCTTGCTAAGTTAAGCGTGAGAGAATATAAATAGGACTTACAAGTAAACTACTTTTTTATGACGTGCATGAATATCTCTTTTTGTATATTCCTTTGAAAAAAGTATCGACGCTTCACTGTTAATATAATAATACTATTTAAAACAGTCTTTCAATAATATATATTTTTACGTTAACTTTTTATGATATTGCGACTGGACTAATCCTAACCTACATGTCACGTTTTTTCCAATCTTAAACGAACAAATCAGCCTACCTGAAAATTGAATGTAACGATTTCAAACAAGAATATTTTTTTCTTTATATCTCTAAATCGAAATTTCATCAATATGATTGATTCATCAGTAGCAAATATTCACTTCACTACAACATCTTGCAAAATATTTTAAATATTGGATTTAATGTTGTTTAAATGAAGATTCTTTAGTAAAAAAAATGAAAGAATTCTAACGTTTTTTCCAGCTACTTTCTTACAAACTTTAAGTTTACTTGTATTCATTAAACGAGTGAAATATTCAGATAAACAGGAATATAGATTTGAAATTCGATCACTCAATTATAAACACTTCACGATGTTATTCATAAATACTAAATATTTTCAATACAGATCGAATTCAATTCATCATACAATAGCACGTATTTTTTTAACCCAATAGAATGCCTTTCCAATCCAGTTACTATCTGCTGTGCAAAGCAAATATCAATCGTTTTACATAGATCATTCTTAGATCAACAAGATTTCCACGGAAATATAAGAAAGAATAATAAAACGGATATTTCCTTTCCTATACATCCCAAAAAGAAATATCAAATTTTGAATTTTATATTGGAACTTAGGAATAATTCACCATCTGTTTGCTGTGACCTTTGTATCAGAACAAGCGAATGTTGCAACTTATGGGTTTATTTTACAAGAAAATCGAAAAAATTGGTTATGGACTCCGTTCAAGCTTTAAATTTATTTTGTATTCTAAGACTGATAAAGAACCGGGAGACGTTCAAAAATATAGTCATACAGAATGTAACCACAGTAGTTCAATACTTGTGTTATACATTACAGATTATATGTCAAAGAAAGGTTACAATAAATGAAATACATAATTTTATATGTTTGTATCATGATTCTAAAACACATTATTTAAAACAAGTTCTTGATATATTTTTTTTAATTATGGAAATTGAAAATAACTACACATAAAAAATGATCAGTTGGTTCTTTTAATTTGTAACCAACTCTCATAGGGGAAGTCTAGATATTAAAATAGGAGGACATAATATGATTGTTTAACCAATAAAGCTGGATAAAAAGGGAAAGAAGTCATCAATAATCGAGCGGCTGGCTATGAAAGCTTTATTGATTCCAGGAACCCTGGTTATCCATCTCATTGGGAAGAACATCCGGTCAAGAAAATCCTTTGTTGTAGAAAAGAACAGCTATGTCATCTAGATTGTTTTGTAGTCATCAAAACTAGTTGTCTAAGTAAATAACTTCTAAAATTCCTTAAGAATTTAAATTATAAAATGTTTGTCAATACTGAGTTTTGTCAAGAAGAATTATTGTGGCGATAAATTATCATTTGAATACATTTTATGTCAAAAGTCATTTAGAGAATGTCAGTTCAATAAAAATATTTTGTCAGTACCTTATTTTTTTTACCTGAAATAAAACCTAATTTTTATGTCACTATTTTCAATTTTTATAAAATATTAATCTCAAATTTTGTAAAACAAAATAAAACCAAATTTAAATTAACAATCTAATTCTTGGAGTCAACAACAATTGCTCAACCAAAAATTAAACATGTTTTTCAACATATTTAAAGATTTATCTCTTAAAATATTAGCTCAAAATTTCATTATTCCCAACTGAAACGTAAATTATTATCAAATGCGTTTTAATGCATATCTAGTAACTTTCCGTTTTCTAGAATCCTTGGAATTAAACTAAACTTGCCAGAATCAATGAGCAATACCTATCTTTCTCAGTATCACCAAAAATTATCCTAGCCAACAGCAGTAAATTGGTAACGTTTATATTTATGTATATAGCCTTTCATAGCATCACCTATTTCTCTGAATTTCTGCATTTGGTTCCAAAAATCCCACATTTCCAATTAAGTTGATTACCTATGTTTAGTATTAGTATTAGGAAAAAGGAACTATAAATCAAACTGATATACAAATATAAAAGAAATTAAATTAATATAAAACAAATCCAACAAAATATTATTTGCTTTAGTAACGGTGCATACATTTAAAAAACATTATTTTTTAAAGTATAATTAAAACAAAAGAGTATGAATTAGTAAACTGCGATATTTTAGTTTAAAAAAATTCAAATATGATATACAATTAAAATTTATAATTTTAAATGACGTGTTCTGTTAGTGTATAAATATAGACAGGAATTTTTGGGGCCGTTCAATTTAAAATAGTTTTGAACTAAAGATTAGTTTTTACAAACTTTAATACCTGGAACGTCTTAATAAAATTCCTTAGCTTTTAATTAAAATCATATTATTTACTTCTGAAATTAATCATCTTTAAAATATATTTATATTTCTTATTATAATGTCAGTTTTATTATTTTATCAGTATGTTTCCAGATAATGTATCATAACAAATATATATCATTTAATTTATTGTTGCTTAATTATTTTGTATATATTTATGTTTAATTATTGTTTATGTTTACTTATTGTTTATATTTATATTTAAATATTGTTTATATTTATATTTAATTATTGTTTATATTTATATTTAATTATTGTTTATATTTATATTTAATTATTGTTTATATTTATATTTAATTATTGTTTATATTTATATTTAATTATTGTTTATATTTATATTTAATTATTGTTTATATTTATATTTAATTATTGTTTATATTTATATTTAATTATTGTTTATATTTATATTTAATTATTGTTTATATTTATATTTAATTATTGTTTATATTTATATTTAATTATTGTTTATATTTATATTTAATTATTGTTTATATTTATATTTAATTATTGTTTATATTTATATTTAATTATTGTTTATATTTATATTTAATTATTGTTTATGTTTACTTATTGTTTTTATTTATATTTAATTATTGTTTATATTTATATTTAATTATTGTTTATTTTTTTGTTTAATTATTATTTATATTTATGTTTAATTATTGTTAATATATGTTTGTGTATCCAATAATGTATTATCGCTTTTAATTATTTGATAAACATATATTCCAAGTGAATATTTGATATATAGTATACTATTCACACTAACTGAATCTGATATTCAACACTGCTCAATTTTTTAATGTAAGACTACATGAAATACTTATTCATCAATTCTTCATATTAGTAGTATATATTTTAATACGTTTAATTTAATAATACTTTAAAAGAAAAATAAGTATTTCTTTATATAAATTTTTATTATCCACTATTAAGGAGTGAAACTATCTCAAAAATAGATTTATTCGTATACATATTCAGACTATATTTTAGCTCATATAACCTGGATAGAAAATTAATTATCATGATAATGCATCTGTGTCAGGTTACAGCTGTTGTACAATTCTAAGTTATAGTAGATGCATCATAAATTTGCATACTGATATTAATCAAATGTAAAGAGGATTGCTTTGGTGCTGAAATGCTTTTTTTATGAAAAGGGAAAGTAGGAAATACATTACACGAAATAATAAAGGGTGTAGGTTATTTGTATAAGAAAGAGCGATGTTTTCAAATAAATTCCATGGATCCTTGATGCGGTTGAAGAAAATTTCAGGATTCAGAAGCTGATATAATTAATGCAAAAATACAAACTGAAATAAATCAGAATAAATCAACAGTGGGGTCCTTTGAATTTGATTTAATTTTTTTAATTTTTTTTTTTATTTAGCCTATCGGTTTATCTTTTTAGAAACGATGAGGACTTTAGAATTAAAAAAAATTGTAAATTAAGAATTTTGTGAGCTAGATATTACTCCTATTGAGTATCTAATAAATGTTCATGATTACGAAAAAAATATATTAAAAAACGATTAATTCATTTTATATTTTAAAGAATCACAGATTTTAACTCGCCTTTTTACTCTAATAAAATTAGAATATTTATTGTATTATGATACTCTTCATGTACATTTCTCAAAAGTAGCACAAAATATTGGTATTTTAGTTTTAATATATATTTTCGTAAGAAAAAGGATTATAGTGAATTATGTAATAATATTATAATAAAAATTGCCACTACTTTCTTATTAATTGAATGTGTAAGTGGATGAAGGAGCTATGTAACATTAAAAAAAATTAATTATTGTATTTAATGAGTTATATTTTGGCCTACTGGAGGTATGTTGGGGGTATGTATTGGCCTTATTAACAGAGATGTCAGTGTTATCAAGGAGGTATGTGACCACAACTAAATACAAAATGAATACTTTAAGTCAAATATATCCAAACCTACTTCTTGTAACATACCTCCGTCTTCCGCATATGCTTTAATTATGACAACAACGATATCTTAACAATTAATAAATTAAATATGTGTTTGATATATTTATACATTGTAAAAATGTACTTAAAATGAGCACCTGTACCTACTCGTATTTCTTTAAGTATAATTGCATTGTAAATCAGCGAAGAAGTACTCAAATTAAATTAACCTTACTTTCTCAGAAACAAGCAATGCGATTATTATATTCTAGTCTCAGCTTATGTTCAAGCGATCTTAATAAAACTGGACAAACTTAAAATAGTTATTCAGAAGATATTTTTCCACATTATTTCATGTCGATTGCTTATATAGAAATGTATTGAAATATTTATAGAAAGTGATTTATGAAGGCAGCCTATGTAAGCATCAACTCATTGTACACATTTTTACTCATTGTACTCATTTGAGTACATGTCTTTTCTGAAATTGATACTTATAAACCATTATAAGCATCGATATTTAAACATCATTATTTAAAAAAGCGTACATTTTCTTAATTTCGAGTACCTATTTTTAACAGTGTACTAAAGCGATAAAAACCGCATGGACTTTTACACGTGATTTAGAAAATTGAGTTTCGTGTTATTTTATTTATATATCCTGTGTTTGTTAAACATTTTTTAGGGGGTTGAACCGAGTACTCGAGTATTTTATGTAAACTAAGACAATATTTGAAAATATTATATATTTTTATTTCAAGTAAATATTTTTTTGTCTCTAAAAATGCAAAATGAAACATATAATAAATTCAAAAAAACAACATATCCCCCCCAACCGCACAAAACGCTCTCAACGCAGTTTCCAGATGGGGACTGCCTTAAACGCAGCACACACAACGGAAACAATTTCGGACACGAAGTCCCTTCTGATAAAACGTCGCAAAAGCAATCAGGATATCTGCTCCAAGGGACGTATTGCAAAATAAGACATTTTGTATCCTTTTTGTTCAGATTTAGTGGGGACGCGCACTGACCGGAATCTGTCCCCATAGCCTCTGGGGCTGTTGGCAACGGGCTGTTGTAAAAGCCAGGAAGACCTTCCCTTACCCCCGTCTATTTTGTCCTATTCCTCAAAAGATTTGTTTTTGTGTAGTCAAGGAAATTTTGCAAAAAGAACAAAGCGACTGCGTATACTCCAAATCCCGGGCAATGGTCTTGTTCTAGGTTGAGTTTTTAAAGAAACGGGGGACATGCACATAGAATTCCCTTTCTCTCTCTCCCCCCAAGTTTCAGACGAGAGGGGAGATTTCATTTCGTCTGAAAGAAGAATATTTTGTTTTCCTTGAGGTTTGCCGCGCATTGATTTGAGTTGAAGGCGGCAGCTCTGTTTTCCTTCCCTCTTGGGATTTTCAAACGATTGAGTGAAATAGAAAGTGTGTTATTTGGAGAAAATGTATACAATACTTTGATTTAGTGTATTAGTTTCTGACGATTGATTAGAAAAACCTTAAACATTTTGGTTGACCTGAAATTATATCAATTGTAAAATAGTGTGTCTCACACGACGAAGTAACTCAAGCAAAAAAATATAACTCAAACATAAAAAGCTCCCGATATTTTGAAGTTGCTTTCAAACCCCAATAATAAAGACGAAAGTTTTGAAAAAAATTCAGTTCCTGTGTCGGTATAGATATCACTTACTTAATGATGAATATAAAAAAACAATATTTACTAATTTTGTATTAGGTATCATCCCTTTGTGACCACTTATATTGTAGACCAATATAAATTTGAAGTTCATTATTGTATTTAAAGTATATTTTCATTTAGAAACGTACATTTTAATTTTATATCTTGCGAATTATGATTCACTTAAAAATAGTGTCAATATATAGATCTTTATTTTACTAATATTTCACAATCCTGAAAATACTTTTTGTTTTACCAAGAGCATTTTTATGAATTGCCCCCCCCCCCCCCCATATTAATTTCGTTCATTACAAATCAATGGTGATATATTTAATTCAAGTTAAGTTTTTAAAAGAAAATATTTCAAGCCTTTGAGATGTCTCAAAAATAATAAATTAAGAAAATCAAAATTTAATGGTCTAAACAAATTTAATATTTTGAATTGACGATTTTGTATTTTTAACTAGCATTGGAGGCATTTTCTCATTTTTACGCAGTAGTAAAACATTATTATATGATTAAGAAATCAGTATTGTAAGCTTATAATTTAATTTCACTTATTAAAATTAGATTCCAACAAATAAAAACCTTCATGACCAGAATAAACAATATACATCAAAATAGCAATAGATGATACAATCGGGTAAATTTCACTAAAAAATAATGAAACTCAGCAAATCCACATTCAACGCTAGAATTCTCAACCTGAACGACTTAAACGAATACAGGGTGAGTTTTCTAAGTAATCCTCCTCTCCAATCCTGCTTACCCTGCAAAAAAGACGATATTTAGCATCCCCGCGACTGAATTAAATACCTGTTTGGGAAACCATTTCAATTTAAGTGTAAAAAGAACCAAAGAATTTGCAAAATCCCGTTCACAAAAGTTTTCCCACTCTCTAGTGGCCAAGACTTATCAGAATGATAATTACCGTTGCCTAAAGGGGACGGGGGAGGGGCATGCAGCTAACTAAAGAATAGAAGAGAAGGAGCCAGAACCCAGTGGGACACCCAACCAATTGATCTGTCTCTTGCTTCTTTCGGATCTAAAATTCATGATTCCGCATCAAAATAGGAGGCTCTCTTATCGCTACCATTATCTTTAAGTGGGGCACGTACTTATTTGTACCGCTACAAAAATTGGCGCGCAATAATTTCTAAAACTGCTTTTAGCTCCAGGCGTGTGTTATTCGCGCCTTTATAATACCCCAAAATTGCTTTTACAGGGAGGAGTGACCGCGGGAGATTTGCAAATAAAAAGATTTCCAATTACCAATGAAAGTCAGGAACGAACAATAACAATGCGAGGGATTTTTATGTGAGTTGGGGGGTCATACGTTGGAGTTAGAAGAGAGCATTTGTGATGGAATTGGATTAAAAGATTTGTAGCGGTTCCTTATGGCGATATAATGCAAGTAGAGATGGGATAGTAATGGCCTCTAGTTTTATTTATTTAAAGAAACAAGATAATAAAGTTATCTAAGTCATCAATCAATTGTAGATCTTATTTTGAATTTTTAATACTGACTATATATTTAAAAAATACAGATTAATAAGAATAATTTAAAATTTGACATAAAATGATAATACTCTCCAAGTACGCTTTCTATTTATCCCTTAGCATTATGTGCAAATGACTATTTGACCAGTGTAACCTTAATTTTTAATTCGTTCAAATTATTGATTGTTTAAAAGTCTTGTAATAATTGTTCATAAAAACTCACCATTGTGTCTTTTATAATTTCTTTGCGTCATATTTTCAAGTGGATTTGAGTTGGTGTTACAAGTTGATACGCATATGTATAATATTTGTAAAAAAATAGTAAAGAGACATTGTGAGTTTAAGTATAAAAAAAAGGCAAAGTATGTAATTCTAAGGCAAAAGGAGGGTCTTGTAAATAATTTCTTTCAATCTAAAAGTCATTGAAATAAATATAAACCATAATTTTCTTGTATGAGTTTAATGATTCAGGATAATAAACATAGCTAACAGAAATTCCGCAATTGAAATGTTTAGGTAGTACGTATATTCTATATTTACTATATAAGTAGAAATTCAATTTTGAATATCATTTATAATTTCTTCTAAATGTAATATATGATTATTTAAATGTAAATTTGTGTATTCATATGATACAATTGAATTTGAGGAAAATCAAGCCGGTTATAAAAGTTAGATATGACATGAAAGCGATATAAATATTTCATTTTATTTTTATTTAGATTACCATTCCTTAAAACACATTACTGGTTATTATACGTCTAAATGGAACGTGCTAACATATATAATAACAGCATTTACCAGCTACTGTTTGTACATTTGCCAAATGAATTGTATCTTAAATCAATACTATACAGACTGCAATACAAAGGATAAAGGATCATTTTCATATAATTCATTTTAATTTGTCATACTATGAAAACTATGTTTATCATATCCTATTGTCATAACGTCGGATACAGGCACATATCTTTCCTGGATTCAGTCCAATGCATTGTTTGATGTTCCGGCAGCGAATCCCGAAATGAGATGTTTTCTTTTATTCTAAATGGATAGCTTTCACTGCCTTACTTTTCTAGATCAAAAGTTACGACCTGTAAAGCTGCCAAATAATTTTTTTCAGATTTATACTCTCAGACGCATCCTATAAAATATCTTAAACAGCAACATGTTTGCTGTTAAGCACGTCTTCAGAATTTCTTAAACACTTAAGCTATTTGAAAAATGTCAAAATAAAGTTTCAGGATATTAAATATGAAGTTTCGATAGTGTTTTCTTAGTGAATATAAAGTTTATAATTATTTAATTGGATTTTTTTTACTTTAAAAAAATGAACTGTATTGTTTCGAATTTAACTTTACGATTTCTTTATTCTTTTAATTTTTTAATTCTTCCCTTCTTTACATTTTTTAAAATTAAAGTTAATACACCTCAATCTGAATTTAAAACTCAATACATTCCAATAACGCAAGTGCTTTATTAAATCTCTTATTATACAAAAAAACAAAGGGAACCCTTATGAAAATATATTTGCTTTAAAAATTGGCTGCTCGCCAAATCAGAAGATATAAGGACATTAATATATATATATATATATATATATATATATATATATATATATATATATATATATATATATATATATATATATATATATATATATATATCTTTTTACAACTGCAAATCACCAATCATCACTTTTAATCTCACTTATTTTACTTTTAAGTCCTATTGTTTGAAAGCGGTTTTTGTACTTTGACATTTTAGACAAAAGTCCTTTTCAAAAACCTAGCAACTGTACACAGAATATTTTTTTAAATATTCTACAATAGTATACTGTTATCTTTTGCAGTTTGAAGCTCGATACTAAAAAATATATTTTGAATAAAAAAATTATATTTGTTTTAAACTTAAAATTCACTTCAAAATGTATGTGTATTTCAATGACTTTACTATTAACGCTCTAGTGCATAGTGTGGCATATATACTACATAACTTTAAATGACCACTAGTTGCATCTATCGAGTTTTATGTTAACTATTATAGCATTGCCACGTAGGGAACCATGTGTAGTTCTTATAAACACAGCACGGTCCCTGTTCTTTATAAAAATAATTGTGATAAAGGCAATCAGTTGCTTTGAGGTCTGTTGTTCTAAAACAGGCCCGTGTAGGTGAAGTTTTCGAATATTGTTTTATTTTTTATAAGTATAATCTGGCTCTACAAAAAATCCTAGCAAATATCAGAGGTATGTAGATTGCATTTAACTATATTTTCATACTTTTTGTTAATAATTTTAGTAATTACACATGATGTTGCATATACGCTACACAACGGTTTTAATTAATTATTTAATTAATATGCACTTAGAATTTTTTGTATATTTTTCAGCGGTCCAGGGGCAAAAAGAAAACTAAAAAAAATTATTTCATTATAAAAGAAAAAAAATCCTGCTCTAGAGGGTTAAGAATGTTTATTAAAACATTTATATCAACCCAAAATCAACTGAAATAAGTTGTTGTTTTTTAATTTGGAAAGAAAGGATTTAGAAACTAACAACTCAAATAGCAAATTCAGTTATATAATACTCCCAGCCATGTCTGTTTACTCATGCCTTCGGTGGGATTTTCCCTCGGTAGTACAAGTATTAAAAAAAAATGTTATTAAAGCACTTTTTGTTCTAGAGATATTTCATTCAAACACACAAACCAATTTCCATCTACCTCTTATTAACACTTATTTTCCCATTAAAAAGAAAACATCGCAATTTCCACCCAAACTGCATAGCATTTACAAAGAACAAAAGTAATAACAATATCCCTTCCGAAATAAAACTTTAAAAAAAAAACTACAAAAACATTAAACTTCCAAACTGCAGAAGTAAAGTCAATTGCAAAACGAACCCGCATCAACCTAGATCCCCTTTTCCCGACCCCACAGACCCACGAAATGACCCCCTCCCCCCAACGCATGCGTGGATAGCCCCTTTATCTCAGCTGTCACCCTCTGCAAGACCCTAAAGAGTGTTTTATTTTCATTTATTTATTTTTCCTGCGCCCCTTTTTTTGTGAAAAGGGGAGGAGGAGGGCGGGTGAGTTGTGGTAGGAAAATAGGGCTACGGAAGACCCCGAATCCCAGTAGTTTCACCTACTCTGCTCACTATAATTAAATAGGGTTTCCGGATTTAGGGTGTCAAGAACGGAAATCCTATTACAGTGATAGAGCTTTATTCTTTTACAATAAATTTAGTAAAAAGATGAGATTTAAAGATCGTGTCTAACTGGGAAATGGTTTGAATCGCGAAAAAAATGAAGTGTCATTATGGAGGCATGTGTATAATTAGTTTTTTATTGCGTTTTGAAAAATTTCCGACTAAGGGAAATGAAGGTGGAATATAAATTTCGTTTTGCTGCTTTATTTTGATGACCGGGGTTTTATTAAGAACTTAATTAGCTTTTTTTTTAGTATCCAACAAATTCCAAAATAAGGTATGTCTTTTTGTGAAATGATTATTTAAATGAAGAGATAAAGATCATTTCTAAATGTGAAATGATAAAAAATAATGATCAAATTTAGTGACGTTATTCCGTTCATACATAATTAGATCTTTATTGCGGTAATTTTAAGACTACAAGATATACTGGGAAATGTAATTTGTGTTTTGCTACTTAAAGGAGAAGAAGAAAATTCAAAGATATTAAAAAAGAAAAGAAACGATGTAATATTAAACAAAAATCTCAAATAAAATGTATTTGTATAAATTGTTATTTAAGTTATAGTAGTTAAAAAACAGATTATGAAAAAATATTAATGAAACATAAATGTTTGATATTTTTCATGTAACTAGTTCGTTCTTTTGCTTTATTTTGTTATTTAAAAAATCCCATTTTGAAAACACAAATTGCCATTTATAACTCGATATTAATGTAGTGGCTAATTTACTTTTAACATACTGATAGATAGGCAATAAGTAAATTTCTCAACAAAAAAAAAGATTTTTTAAATTGACATTTTATCTGTATAAATAAACTATGCAAAAGTTTAACAATAAGTTCCACTGGATTTAGTATTGAAACGAAGAATAAATGCGTTTAGAGTCTTCAAATTGGGTTGTATTTTTATTGTTTACGATTTCATACAATCATTTGTGTTGAAAAAACTTTTGTTAAATTCAGTGTTTCTCAGCAAAAGTTTGCTTCAGGTATTTACGTACGCAAGATTCAATGTTGTCCAATTATTTTCTTCCGCTAAAATATATGTCACATGTTAAGAATAACAAGCGTTCTTAAATCATACTGAAATGTATGTTCCTTTTAGTACATTTAGAACAATAGTTCGCCATATTGCCGCATTTATCTGTTGAAAAAGCTTGAAAGAATAGGAAGTCAAAAAAATTATCAATTTATTTAAGTAGTAAAATAATATTTGTAATAAGTTAATTAAAATTTTTATTAAAAAGAGTTTTGTGATTTTATGAGTAAAAGAAGGACATTATTCAATACATATTAAATAAAGGTACAATTAAAGGAGTAGGTGGAAGAACCAGACAGCTACACTTTTTCACTTATTTCTACAAATAAATAAAATCCTCTATATATTGACACAAAAACCAGACATCAATGGCTATATTGTTATAAATGAAAATTAGCTGTACTATTGTCTCATTTGGTAGAAGAAACGCACAGTTCCAAGAACTGCCTGGTTTTTGCAGCTAATTATTTCGATGTTTGGTCGCTTGGGATCGCTTTACGTGTTGCATCATACAATCGTTTGCCAGACTCGTTTGTTAATGGTATGTTGTTTGTTGAACTACTTAAAAAGTCTTCCACATCCAAAATTCTATTAAAGGTGTGTAATTCTAATCTAGACTATATTTATACGTAGTTTATTATGTAATCATTAAATGAAACGAACAGTTTTTGCTGTTTGAAGTTCACAGTCGCATTGATGATTTTGAAGAAGTATCTATAATTATTTTATTGGTAAGCATGGCCACATAATTACAGTGGCACGTGTAAAAAAAACAACCAACTTCATTTTTTTTTCAATAAAAAACACATGCAAAAAATTTAAAAAATAAAACCGGTCTTTGATTGAGAAATGTATTTTTAATTTTTTTAAGTTTTAAAAAAATATTAAGTATTTTTAAAGTATGTTTCGTCCTGAACCATTTTGAAAAGTGGAGCTGCTTGGTTCTACTACACACCCCTTCAATTATAAAAAAGAATAATAATGAAGCATATGAGTCATTTATTTCATAAATCCGTCAACATGAATTGATTTAACATTGCACTTAGCAGATTTCTGGAATAAACAATTCATATAATTGATGTAAAGCGCATACATTTAATTTAAATTACTTAATGCAAAACTAATCAAAGGATTTAATATATTTATTTATATTGCTCAAGTTGAATTATTGACTTATATATATTTAAATAAGTTTTAAAGACATTTTAATTTTATTTAAATGAGGTTCTAGTAAAACTATTTTTAATAAAAGAGAAATCTCTGATTATTTTAAAATACAAATAAAAATAGTTTATATTAATTTTATATAAAAGTCCATCCCAACGTTTTATATTAATTTACTTATATTTAATAAGAGTTCGTGTTAGCGTCAATCGCTTCCAAATAAAATATTCGCTAAGCCATAACTATTAATATCAATAGAAAACAATGTGATCAAACTTTAATCCAAATAAGCTAACAAACTCAGCTATTCTCGTTCCATCCAGAAAGTTTGTATCAAGAATTCCTTTTATCCATCCTTAGAAGAAAAGCCTGTATTTTAGCGCCAATCAGTCTCTAATAAAAAGTATTCTGTTGCTATCGTTTCTCCTAAGGCCTTGCACAGCTGGCGTCAGTTTACGATACCCTAACACTCGCGAATAGTCTTTGTGGTGTCATAAAGGATGTAGATAGCTAGAATACGGTACCTTTGGGTTTGTGTTATACTGTGCGAGTTAGGGCTAAACGTTATCTCCGATTTACTATTCAATGTACTCACAAACGTTTTTTTATGACTTCAAGCTAATCTGCACTTGACTTTCTAACGGTCAATGACTGAGATGTGGCCCTGGGAATAACTTCATAACGGGGTGTAGCCTGCACATTCTGATTTTTATTTATCTGACGCTTATGTAGAAAATGGGCTGAGTAATCGCGATAAAACGCCCTTAAACGGGAATAAGGACCTGCAATTCAAATATTGATGACTGCTTTTAGGCTATTCATTATTGCAATGTATTGCAATATATCTTAGATATTTAGAGTGGTTTTCCTTTATACATAATGCCTTATTGCAATGCATTTTAGACATGCAATACATTGATATATGTCAGTTTAAGGATTTTAATGTAATTATTAAGCTGTGTAGTTTCAAAACCATATAGATCCATTTCCATAAATTTTACATGATACGCCAAACCTTTTACAACGTACTTCACATGACTTTAAATGTATTTTTTAGAATAGATTCAGATAATTTTGCTCAATGTCCCTTTGTAATGTAATATAGTGCGTTGAGAACTGATTATGTAGTGCATTAAAAAAATATATAAAATGTTGATCTTTCTGGTGTTGAAACTATAAGGCTCAAATAATCAAACCTCCCACATGTTCATAATATATTTAACGGATTTTTAAGAAATTATAAAACATATTGTAACATTTCCTTGCATAAAACAATTTAAACCTTTATGTAAACAAGTGTAGATTTACCCTAAATAAGAAATCAGAAATTATAATGTATAAAAAAATAATAAATCTAGTTCATATTATAAGTTTAAACGAATAAGAAACATTTAAATATAATGATAGTTTTCGCTGACTAATATGAAATGTGTTCTAGTAAATTTTCAAGTGTGTTTAGACTATTTACAGTTAAATATTTAACTCATTATATTTAGTATTCAAAGTCCTTTGGACATCAAATTAAATAAATGTTTCTGTTCCAAATTACCTTCGCGTAACCACTGAATAATATATCAGAATGTAACTACTGAAGTAACATTGCACACTCGCATGAGATGGGTGAGATTTAATCAGATGTATATGGTAGATTTAGGTCATGTTAAGTCCTAATCTATACGTTCAGAGAAACTAAATTATGTAATTTAATCTCCATAATAGTAGTAGGTTATAGTAGCATAGAGTAATGGAAGGTCAAACTCATATAATATTAAAGTAATATAACTAAATATAAAAATAAATTTAATACAATAAAACATACATTACGAATTTTATTAAAATTTTAAAAAGTACCTCGCGTTTTATAATAAGAACGTTAGGAATAGATATATGAACAAAAACGTAACTACACTCGCAAAGTGTATATTATTTTACTATTGACATTTCAAAGGTTTTTTCGACAAATATTATTTCTGAAACGTTATTAAATAAGCAAAAAAAGTAGAAAATATAATAAAGTTAAATTTACTTTAGACGGATACTTAATACTTATATATACTATCATAAAGTTACTAAACATTTATCTGCAAAATTAATATATTAAAAAATACTTTTGATTTTGATTGTCAGTATTTTTGGAGGTGTTTAAGTTTATTATATTATTTTCTAGTAATTGTATATTTATAAATAGTATTTTTTTAAAATAAAATTGCACTATAAATATTTTAAAACACACAGAAATTAAATACCTTATTTAAATGAACCTACTCAGTAAAAAAGATTAATGTTAAAACTATTGATAATATTATAATCAATTAGCACTAAATAATGACTTAATATTCTATATAAAAATGACCACGTTATTTTCAAAAACATGATAATCTCCAATTTGATATAATTATTAGACTAAAAATTGACTATTTTAAACATGTCCTTTTGTTATAAAGATACAGAAATAAATGGAACATTTATTTTATAACCTTAGTGTTTCTTTACAAACATCGAACGGCTTTCACCAATTTCTAAGGTTTTTCCGATCCCTTTTTGTCGCAAACTATTACGTTGAAGCTCTTTTACGAAAGTTACAAACCCTAGACGACCTTTTATTTTAAATGGCAGGGCGCATCTAAATGTCGGTGGGCTCTGGGAACAGGAAACTGGAAAACAACAACGAGCGAAATTCGGGATTCGAAGGAAACGTCAAGAAAAGTAAAGCGAAAGAGAGAGAGGAAAGTCGAAATGGGAAAAGGCAAGATTGGAAATAAAATAAAATAAAAGTCCCTTCCCATTCGGAGTAAAGTAAAGTAAAGCAAAACACAAAGCATGGTGACCGCGGGCTTTGATGATCAATATCTTTTGTCCCGAATCATTGTACACGTTAGACCCTTTCTCGCAAACAGCTGGAAATTCTGGATCTTTTTCGATCGTCCGGTATTTGCCTTGTTCCGAGAGTTATTACCAAGTCTAATGCTGGTTCACCTAATGCAGTTTACGAAGCCCCCTGATCAAACGGTGCGTTTATAATTCCTACACCAGATGTCACTAGGGGTTTTTCAAAGGCCCCTTGTCATCAACTGGTATGTAAAAGTATTGTATTTTTCAAGGAATATTGGAAAGGCGGCCCTTTCAATAGACCCCACCCCGTCTGGATCGCCTGAATTGAACGCACTCTTTGCCAGCGGCCCAGAGCGTATACATTTATATTCCGGAGCAAAACTAACAAAAAATACTCCGCAAGAAGAAAAATTACCATATCAAGTCTCCTAACTGATCAACATTCTTCACTTCTTCTTCTTCTTCTTCTTCTATAGGAAGTTTTCAACTTTGTTTCCGAAATAGACTTGTAAAAGAGGGACATTTTATCTGTACCGTATAAGGGCTACATGACATATTCAACGTATGTTTGAGATGTTTAACATTTGTGATTTTGGCGTTATATTTTGAAATATATTTATTCTTTTACAATATTATTATCAAATATAGTTAAAATATTAATATTTATAAACAAAGATTGATGTTATACACTTAAAACTATAAATACAACTATTTTTCCATTTATTCATTTATTTATTCATTCTATTTATTAAATGTAAGTATTTTTTGTTTATTATTTACTTACTGAATTATTTTTTTTATCGTTAAAAATTTTGTTAAGATAATTTATACCTATTTAACAATAACATTACATCCCAGTCACATTACAGCTATCGATAATTATTAATTAGAAATTATTCACACGATGCCAAAATAATTTACTATCCAATTTATCCACTTGTTTTAGCCGGTACTCGAACTTAGACACATGACGTGGCAACCCAGTACGCTACCACTATACTTACTGACCACTGACATTGCGATTGAAAAAATGGACAAATGTGAGTACATGCGCTTTGAGAAAATCTAATTTTTGATACATGCGTTTTCTGCTCAGTTTACAGAAAAAGTAATATGTATTCGCAATTTTAGTCAATAACTAGTTATTAATAATAATAAATTTAGGGGGAGATTGGATAAAAAAATTAAAAAATCAAAATTTCATCTTACAAATTATAAATAACTTTTTTTTAAATTGTATACAATTTTTCCATTCTACCCATTTACTTGTTGACATTGCAACACATGGTTGGGCTATTCGTTCAATCGCACACGCTATACCAATGGACCTTTCCAGTAGTTCCTCATAAGCTTCCGACATGATTGGGATGAGAATTTCTTTTTTCTCCTTTATCTCATTGTTGCCCTTAATTAGTTGGCAGAAACGTGATCATGAGTCCCATTTCCTGTATGAAGAAAAGAAATGCCAGGAGAAAAATTCCGAATACTTGATTCAATTTCTTTTCTGCTCGCAGCGATTGCTTTTCGCTGAATCTCTCTATTATGCGGGCGTTTTCATCTATAGAATAGAAATCTAATCCTAGTCATATGAAGGTGGATTAATAATTTTATTTGTTTTCCATTTGTTTGCACAGTCATTCATTTTAGGATAATATTACATGTAACAAATTCGAAGATATTTAAGTCCCCACATTATTTGGTACACATGAATATATACCATAATATTCGGAGTAAATGTAATATCCTTAGAATATAAAAAAATTGTTTTTATTGAATTGACATTCGTGGCATTATAATGTCACAAAAAAGTATAAAGCTTAGTCAATGTATTATAAATTGCCTGTAATATAATTTTGACCTATTATCATAAGCCGAACATTTTTTTAAATTGATTTTGACTATATTTAGTGTGTTTATTTCAAATATGAAAACAATTTTTTTCTATTAACTCTACTTTTTGAGATATGACAGTAGCGTTATTTACGTTTGCATGTCAAATTAATCTTATGTAATTGGCTTTAAAATAAACACATAATTTTTTGACTGGAATTTTTTAATAGATTTTGACTATATTTGATATGTTAACTTCAAGAATGAACACAGTTTTTCTTTATCAGCTCTACTTTTTTAAGATTCGTTATTATTAAACTATTACTGTAGCTAAGATTAATTAAATATATAAAAGTAAATAACGGTACTATCATATCTCAAAAAGTAGAGCTGATAAAAAAACTGTTTTTGTATATGAAACCAGCACACAAAATATAGTCAATATCATAAAAAAAATTCCGGGCAAAACATTATGTGTCTAATTTAAATCCAATAGTTGTAGCCCCTAAAAATAATTTAATACGTATAATTAAATAACGATGCTGTCATATCTCAGAATGTAGCGCTGATAGATAAAAACTGTTTTCATATTTGAAACCAGCACACCAAATATAGTCAAAATCAGTTCAAATCATTTCCAGACAAAAATTATGTGTTGATCTGTGTTATATATTTCGAAATATTTTTATAGTAAAATATAAACGGGATGATCACACATTGTTGGGCGATGGTTATTGTTTGGCTTTAACAAACTTAGCTCGCGTACAAATACATCATTTTTGTCCAACTAATTTGCTTATATTTTTAAATATTGCGTAGCCTTAGTAGCAACAAACAAAGTCGTTAAATTATAACAAAAATGGTTTTATTATGGGTATTTAAACAGCTAAACAATGACCCAACAATTTGTGATCATTCTGTATTATCCAAAATAAGTTACATTTTAAGTATTTTAGAACCTATTTATATGCAATGCCAAAAATATAAGGGATTAGAGTAATGTGGTGATTAAAAAAAATATATGAAAAAATACATATAACGTAAAGACTATTTAACAAAATAAATAACTCAATACATTCTCTGAACCCGAGAAATAATCTATTAGTGTGGGATATTTTCTAAAGCGATACCTTATTATCTAAAATATGTGATAGCCACTTGATATCTTCTACCCTTCAATTTCACGTGATTTAAACAAGTGAAGATAAACAATATTTCCGGCACGGAAGCCGAAACAAGCCTTGAAGAATGGGGCATATTTATGTGAGAATAAAATTTCGGCCGCCTGATTTGGTTACAGCTTATCAGCAACAAAATATCAGAGTGTATATTGACTGATTAGAATGAATAGCCCTGATACCCTACTTGCCTTTTGTGGGCCACAAAGAATTGCACGTGAGGTTTGGGGTGTTGCACGTGCCAATTGATTTTGGGAGCATAAAGCCCGATGAAAACGTCGGCATTATATCTTTACAAAAATGAACAGCGTGGGAAGAGAGGGAGGGGACGCGTAAATGGACTGAAGGAAAAATAAATAACGTATATTTTAGGTGCTTTGTCGTTTTTAATTAATACATCCGTTTATGGAGCTATTTTTGGATTATATATATATATATTACGGGAGGTATATATTATTACAGACGATTAAACGTGTTTTTAATACCATGAATGTAGAATAAACATATTTCAATGAACAGAACTGTTGATCAATTATGCCAGAACTTGTCAAATACAACAAAATATTTCTAAAACAGTTTTACAAAGTTATAATTCGTATTTGTCTATTCTATGAATACATATAATTTAAATATTGAACTATATATACATAAATAGAAGTGAGTAGAGATACGATATTGGAAACAGGGTTTTGGTAACCTTAATTTACGAAATATTTTAGGTAGTGGCTCTATTATTTGTATATATTTTCAAACCAATACATGATTAATGCACTTTATTTATTTTAAATTTTGGAAAACCTATGCTCTCTCCATCTTTTTTTTTTCCTAAAAACTATCTATTTTATATAGTTTTTTTAATAAAGTTTGTTCTATTTCCAAATAAACAAAATCTGAAAAAATCTTCACAAAATTTGCGATATTGCAGATTTCATTTGAAGCACACTAACAATTTTATGCGTGTAAATCTCAAATAATGCAAATACTGAAAGCTCAAAAATTAAGGTATTTGTTAAAAAAATTACAGTTTTTATGCAGCTTTTAGGCTCATACTATATGGGCGGTAATACTCGCGTCACCTGCAGATGGCTTTACGATTGGTATATACAAATCATGTAGTTTTTATTCCTCAATCACATATACATTTTCAAAACTGAATACGCGTTAATAATGCCCCTCATTCTACATAACTTGTATAAAGATTTTCATGAATACTTATGCTGTGAACTTCAAAAATCTCTCGTTTTTGAGAGTTTTTAGACCCTAACTTTAACTATATATTAATTAATTCTTAATTTCAATAATTTTATCACATGTTTACACCTTCTTATACAGATGTCTGGTGAGTTATTTCATACCTTATTTCTTCGCACATTAATAAAACATGTTAAACTGATGATTGCCTCACCTAAGTGTTTCTAGAATAATTAAGTTAGATGTTTTCAGCCTTTTATGTTATCGACTCAACATGAAAATATACGTTTCGGGTAAAATTAATATAATATTTAATACACAAAGCGATGATTATTCTTATTTACGTCCACTTGAGCCTTGTTAGTCTTAGTGATATTAAATGGTGGTAACTTTTTTATATTATTACAACTTTCTTGTCGCATCAAAGTAAGACAAACAGTTAAAAAACAATTCATTTCGTATGATATATATATATACAAAAAAAAAGTGGCGTTGTAAGTGTTCCGGATTTCATTTACCTCATGGGGATCGGAACACTAAAAATATATCCCTAGAAAAAGAATAAGAAAGCGTTACCAGAACCAAAAGACACAGCCCAAAACGGTCTAAGTCCCCAATGCACTGCCTTATTTAACGAGATAGGCAAGCCTCTTCTGTGAATGGCAAGTGAATAATGGCACAACAGCTAGAGCAGTTCCGGACGAGATTTATCAAAAGCAAAGAATCCATCTCCTCTGCCGGCGACTGCAGTGTAGCAGAAAAGAGAAAGCAGATAAACTACTCCCGTCGGTAAGTGTAAATGCCGTGACGCTAAACTAAAAGCCAGGACTTGGTAGACTGGACGCAACCTATTGTATCAATTCTTTACAGCCGACCATTCTGAGGCTCGCAAAAGGGGCTGTCAAGTGGGGTCTGGGGATAGCTTTAATGGTGCGCTATAATTTGATGTTATGAGTAAAATATTAGATGAAGAGGCGTCGGCTGAAATTATGCGTTGTTGAACGACACAATGGTTTCCGGAATATTTGTACACATGCTCGTGGCGGTAGAATAATATAAAATTGGAATTAATAGTGAAACTTGTGCATTTGGTTAAAATCACGCTCCGACGCGTAAGTTTGGAATTTTGTTAAATACTTTATATTGGAATAGATAATGCAATCAGTCGTTTTGTATACTGGTTAAAATATGGAATTTATATGTGAAAATTCATATTTAGTGTAAAACACATGCATAAACAGACTGTTTACTACATTTTTAAGTTACTCAGGGAGGGAGGAAAGCCCCTGATACATTTTACAAAAAACATGTTTTTGTGAACCAAATTGAACCAAAATGCTTCTCACAATTAAACGTTTTCTTGAAACTAATATAAAAAAAGAGTTCCAATATTATACAAAGACGGCACTACTTGTTTCTATGTTTGGTATATACATGTGTTTATATGTCAAGCTATTTCTAGTTACGCCTACAAATATTGCTTAATAGAAATTAAAATGACTGTGTATTTTATTACATTTGCATTAAATATATATTATTAAATCTGTATATCCACCCAATTAATACCGATAATTATTACTCATCATACTAATAATATAAAATATATTCTAAAAAAAGATTACGATCCCGCATTATTATAATAAATCTTTTGAAGTTTAAACTATTGTAAATAACGTTTTTCGATTACGCTATTTTTAAAAAGCTGCTTACCAAAAAATCAACACAAATCAAATCAAGTACAAATCACCAAACTAATTAAAACTAAATTTTGTAACATGTAAATAATTGGAAGTACATATCTTGTTTTAATTAAAAAATATATATTGTTATAAAATGGTTACATTTAGGAAATTTTAGATTCTAAGATGTATCATGAGTAATTGATTTTTATATTTTAAGTATGCATTGCACATTTTATTCCGTAAATTTTTAAATCATGTTAGTGTACAGTTTTTTTCTTTATCTAGAAACAACATTAAAAGTTATTGAAACAGCGAAACTAACCCAAAACTTTCAAATAAAGGCATACAGTATCTTTGTATATACAGCCAGAATATTTTAGATTTGTGTCCCTTTACACTGTAAAATATTTCCGAGAACTTATGAAAATGGTCAACACTTACGATATCCAATCTCAAACTGAAAATATTTTATCTTCTTTTGTTTGCCTCTAAATCATATTTTCTCTCAAAGTTTTGAAGATATTTTTGGATTTATCGCCTACGCATTCAGCAGCATCTTTTTTCTCTGTAACATAAAGTAGTTTGCCCTATACATCACACATTTTCAACACATTGTTAGTTCCTGACTTAAATAATAATTTTCTTATAAAAATTCCTTATTTTTGTTATGATTACATTTTAAAAAATAGGATTAAATAGGAAAATAAAAACTGTTAAAATTATAACCGTGGACATATTTATTTATAACAACATACGATTTTTGAGGTAATTTAAAATAATTGATTGCTTTATATTTTCAAGGCATTTCATATACAGTTTTATGCTATTTTATATCAAAATAACACTCTATAGCTTTACTAAATGTAGTGTTGATGTATTTTATTTTTAATTTAAATTTTTAATCATTTAAATATAACTTATGTATTTCATATAGATTTTTCTTCTGTATAAAAATATTTAATATTTTGGGTTTTTTTCGTGATTAAATTATACCGATTTTTATATATACTTAAATCACAAAATGTTTCCTACAAATATATTTTAAATGCGGACAGTTTGCGATGAAAAATTACTATTACACAATATCTTATTAATGCCGAGTAATAACTGAATAAAATTTATTATTTACTTAAAGAACACATATGAAACATAATATTTACCAAATTATAAGCAAATATTTATTCATAACATTATAAATATCGAAACAAAACTTGTTTAAATAGGACGGATTCATTCAAGATAAAAATTGATATTTTTGAAATATTAAAAGACGGTACAACTCATCAGTTAAATATATAAATTTTGAATAAATACCTCTTGATTACTGATTTTATGAAACAAGTGGGCATGTAATTGAGTATTGATTTGCAACGCAAAATCGATTATTTCATTATGTAACTTAAATGGATATAGCAAATGTAGAACGTAAACGTCCCACATTTGTGCAACATCTATCATATGTAGATTAAGCAGCTAGTAAGAAAACATTAGCTTAATATAAAATAACTAAATAAATAAACAATAAATTTGCACAATTCAAACGAACTAAATTGGTTTTACTGGATCTTTAATCTAGTTAATTACATCCATTCAGTTCCTCTTAAATATAAACAATCTAATATGATAAATATGAAACAAAATGCTAGAGCGATCTATTTTAACTAATAATACAAAATGGTTCAAATTTGCATAACGACCAGCAAATAAAATAGGTTATTACTTTAGATAATTTAAAGTGCCATTCCGTGACTAAACATATCCGTGGTTATTGTTTATGACGCACACTCAAGAAGAAAAATAATTTATAAGACGCCAATTGAATTAAACACGTAATGGAGCAAATATATACTCGTAATCCGTGCTATATATTCGGGGATAAATTGGAATATTAGCTGAAAATATCGAAAATTAATTTAAATGTTAAAGATAATGTGATATTTTGTCGTTGAAAATAATTTATTAAACCTTGCAAAATGCAGAATAACAAGTAAATAAAAATTTAGGAAAAACTTTAATGACATTCTAACCTAAAAATAAATAAATAAATTTATGATAATAAGTGAGCATTTTAATATTGCATAGGTTATTTAATTTTATTTGTGTTAAAAATCAGTCTCCAAATTATAAAATTGTGCACAATATATATATATATATATATAATATATATATATATATATAATATTAATTTAAAAGCATCAAGTCGAAGCGTCAATCTTTTTAAACTGCTTTTAGCACTTAAGGACTGGCAAATATACATTCACTCCTTGAATAAAACTAATTTTTTATAAGTATATGCAATTACTTTGAGATTAATTTAAATAGATGTAGGAATTATATTTGTCACCGGAGGGAGCTATCCATCAGTTCTAATAAAACTAAAAAGTATCGTAGCTCGAGAATGCCCGTGGACACAACTCTCAGGCTAGATAGGATAAGGGATAAAACCTTTGGTAATATCAAGGGAGAAATTACATAAGATATATCTTATTCATAAGCTTGAGCTAGGAGGTTAAAAAGCACTCTTTTGGGTCAGTTTTCTTTTGGCTCTTAAAATGTGCTGCGACTCTATTCAAGAAGAGAAATAAATTGAGATGGATGATACATCGTTTGCGAGAGAAAAACTTTAAAATACATTTAAGATATCAAATAAATTATCTTTTATGTTCCGGGGCCTTTGTAAAACGAGAACAACGATAAGAGGTGTTATAAATTAAAATGGATTTTTTTTCCGGAGTGGTTTCTATTCATGCAACCTCTCTTAGATATATATCATAAAATAATATATTTGCCCTACATGATAAACAAACATAGATTCCTAAGACTGTTAAGTTTTATAATAACATTTCTTTCAAAAGACATAGACTAAACATTTTCTGGGAGGATAATTAAATTCCTTGCTGGAAATCGTGGTCACAAAAGTCGTATTAACGCTTTATCTATTTGCGGCAACATTTCATTAATGCCAAAGTCATAACGGAAAAGTAACGTGGTTTCTCCCAGACAATGAAATTTGAGTGCATTATCTTTAAACGAGTAGCGGGCGGAAATGCATTTTTCCTTTGTTTTCGTTTCTTTGTCAGAACGCTCTCATTAAAATATCATTCAAATTCAAAAGGTATTGCAAGTTCCCTGAAAATGTATGTTGCTTTTTTTTTATATATTATTGTGTTTCGAAAACATATTTTTATTTTTGTAGAGTGTTTACATATACCCTGAAAATTTATTATAATATCCTGAACTTTGAAGTCACTTTAGATTCCTTGAATTTGAAGCATACAGAAATATCATTTGGAGCAAACTTTCATCCTAAATTAAAGTCTGGATGAAAAGTCATTAGTAGTGTTTAACCACTGAAATTTGAATTACTCTTTCTCCCAACTTATTAAAGTTTTGGGTGTTATTCAAACAAATGTTATGCAAAATTGATTAATTTATGTGAAATTGTCAATTAGCGAAACCAGACAAATAAATATTATTCCAGTTCTCAAACTTTCAAAGTTATCAGTGCTTATTAAATGCTTAATTGGAAAGCACTGTGCATGTAAATTTTAATTTAAAATCCAATGCCTTTTCTCCTACTTTAATAATTCTAATAATAATATCATAAAATAGCATATTATTAACCTTCAGTTCAGCTCTATATTTATTTAACGCTAATGAAAACTTTACCAGTACCTTATAATTTTCTCAGAACATTATAATTGTTATACCAATTAATTAATTATGTTTATTAACTTTATTATTATAATTTTTTAACAGTAATAAGTTACGATTTATGACAAAAAAACTGTAAAGTTTTCAACGCTAGGTATATAATGTGCAGTGACATAATATCATTATATGTATTATTACCATGCTATTATATTTCACATGTACATTAATTTGACGTTCAATTTTCAAACAAATTAAAATATAGAACACTTTTTTCATACTCAACCAATATTTTTTTAATTATAGTTAAACTATCAAATCAGAGTTAAAACCATTAACCAAAATATTATGTTAAATCGCATCTGTACTTATAAGTGTGTTAGCGACGCTGCCATATGAATTAATGTTTTGTTGATTTTGTTAAGTGGCAGCACTGTATAGAGTTATATATCTGATATCAGAATTTGATAGAATTAGTTGAATTTAGGTAAATTTCGGTTCGTTTAATTAAAGTTAAAGCTTCTTATTTCTTCATTATTTTCAATGGTGTCCGTTTTTATATGCCAGTAAGTTATTTTTTATAAGATATATTCAACTGTAGTGAAAAACAAAGCAAGTCTATGCTATTTAGAGATTTAAAATACACCTGATCGTATATTTGTTCATGTTAACCAATGTTAGAAAAATCCCATACTTTATCAATAATTTAAAAATGTATAGTTAAAATACCAAATCGGAGTTAAAGCCACTAACAAAAAAATTTCATTAATTAAAAAAGTTCAATAAAATAACAGTAAATCATTATTTATACAGTAAAAATAAATAAGATAGGATTTTTAGGCAAAATCAAGTGAAAACTTACATTTGTAAGGATTTTCAAACAGGGATAAAAATGTGTACTGTTCTACGGCACGTACAACATAAGTAAATATATGTATTTAAATAATGAAGAAACATTTATTATTTAAAACCCTTAATATACATATTAGTTTGTATAATCCTCTCAAAAATGGGGATTTCTTGTATGAAATCCCCCTATTTCCAAGCAACATTCTTCACGACTCATCCCATTCAACACCCCATTCATCGAACAGGGATGTAAACTGAAACTCTCCCTCAGCATATCTGGAATTCAAGAACGGGAGTTCCCCTGCCCATGTGTACCAACATCAGCTCGGCCCGCTCTATTGGACGGGGTTCGTTAACTCTCTGGTTGGGTGATTTTTCCCCTTACCTACGGAGTCAGCTCTACCCAGTGATTCCAATCAGGGGCGACTTTCCACCCACCAAACAGACTCATGAGTCACGAGTTGAAGTCATTACTGTGTATTGGAAAATTTGGGGCCTGAAGCCATCTATTGTTAGGCCTATCAATATCTCGTGGTCATCATCACCTCTGCTCTGAGGAGGGTGGGGGAAGGGGCTGATGCTGGTAAGCTAAATATTTAGCTGGAAAAGAGTAACTCTGACTGGCCGTTGGTTTGATGAACATATAAAGAAAACTATCGGCGATTAATATTGTGATATGGCAGTTTTTTTGTATTTAGGAATTTTTAAATTAAGTGACGATGGCATTTATCAAAAAACCTTTGAATTATTTACTACAGAATATTAAATAATTTTCTAAAAAAATTATCTCCAATGTATAAATGTTTGTTAAAAAAACATTTCAAATAATTGTAATCATATTTAGCTTTAAGTGTTTTTTTAAACATTTAAGTTTTATGTAACATTTATTTTAAAGCTATTATTTGTGTTAATTTATATATTGAGAGTACTTGGTGGGTTTACACTTGGTGGGCACTTGTAAGTTTAAATTATTGTTTCGATACTCTTTTTAAGTATATAGTTTATAATAGTTTTAATTGAAATTTCAGTTTTAGTAATTAAAATAAACAACAATTTACATTTATTAAACTTTGAAAATAAACAAAAAAATTATATACAATTTGATGCTTTTACGATTCTGAACATAACTTAATATATAATTTCTTGAAAATCCATAAATAACTGAAGATTCTATTTAGTTTAAATATTTTAATATTTAATATGTGGTTATTGATTGAACTTTTATACAAACAATTACACTTATTAAAATTAAAAAGTGTTTGTCCAAATTTTAATAATATTATTAATTAAAACCTTGGAAGAAATAACTTTCATCAGTATTATTTTTATATAAAAATTTTTGCTATTTTACATTTTATTTGTTACAAGAATCTAATTAAATGCGGCAGGATATTTCGAAAATATTTTATCTGATATTTTACCAATTTATTTTTTAAATAAATTTTTTTGTATTTATTTTCCTTTTTCTTTTTAAATAAAATAACACACAATATAATATTATATAATTCATGGGATGACATATAATACGTTGCAGCTTTCCCAAAACGTGAGAAGAAATAAAACCGGCCCACTTTTTAAAGATTCATTTAAGGGCTTTGCCATATTTCTTTAAAACATACCGTAGTTTAAAGAAGTATTAGAAACATAACATACCCATTCCCATCTGAGAATAAAAGCATTTATATCTGGTGATACGACCATGTCTCTGGGGGCCCACATTTTGTGTAAACTCTTGCCCATTTTCAGCCTGGCAAGAGTATTGATCCCGTAATCTCCCTGCACATTTCGTACTTTAACACAATGGTCAGCACAGCCTCGGGTTACTTACTAACAAAAGAGGCATTAAATGTTCAAGTCAGCGACACCGTAACAGTGCGTCAATAGCATTTTCTGCCATTGTAAGATTGTAGTTTGGAAAATAGATACAGTTCTGCAGAATTCCATTTGAAGCACAATTGAATTTATTGCGATAAGCTTTGATGCTGTTGTGCAACCGGGGATTTTGGAATGCCTTTTGCGGTAACAAATATTACTTAAATTGAAACAAATAATTAGATGTATGATACATATTGATATTTTTAGAAAAGTACCATGCATATAAAATTAATTATGAGTTTGTAATTTGATTTCTAGTAACTATAAAAAAAATTATGTGGAATAGTTGACACTCTAACAGTAAAATGTAATACAACTAATTTTGTACAACTAATTTTAATTTGTAGTTGTTTTTGTTAGTTTCAGATATTTAAAATTTAAAGAAATTTATAATGTTGAAAAAATTAGCACTCACTGTGTACAAATTACTGTAAATATGATGCATTAATAATATAATATGATATTAAGAATCATAAAACCTGTGTTGCATTCAGGTATTTATTACATTTTTGAAAAAAGACATGTACACAAAATTAGTACAATGAGTAAAAATTAAAAAAAAGTTGCTTGCCTACGTAGACTGCCTTCATAAACTACTTTTAATAAATATCAACACTTACAACCAAGACTTACCGGGAATCGAATCCAGATCCTAAGGCACTGCAGTCCAGTTTCTCATCCGGTGTACTACCAGGACGACCTGCATAAGTTATAAACAGAACCCTTGTTTAAAAGGTGTGCCAAAAGAATGGAAAATAAGATAATTGAGTTGTAATAACTCAGTTTCCATTTAAGCAATCGACATCAAATAATGTGGAAAACCATCTTTTGAACAACTATTTTAATTTTGCCGTTTTGTTAAAATGGCTTGAACAGAAACTAAGATTAGCAATATTAAATCACACCGCTCATTTTGAGAAAGTACGATTACTTAAATTTGAGTACGTCATCGATCATTTACGATGTAATTATACTCAAAGAAAAACGAATACATTCAAGTAATTATTATTAAGTACCTTTTTTATAGTGTATTACTTTACATTAAAAGTTTTTATATTCAATTAATATTGTTTATTTCTTTTTAAACGCATGTTAATATATAGCGATATTTTGTTCTTAATGTATTTCTTTATAAATATTATTCAGTAGGGCTCCCCTAATATAAAATCTACGATTTTATAGTTACATTGAATTATTTTTACAGCTTACTCATACTTTAATTGAGACTCTGTATTTTCTATTCCAAATGATAAACTTGTATAGTTCGCAAAAAATCAGTAATGATTGCTGTATCAGCACACAATCTCAAAAGTAAACAACCACCCAAATGCAGATAAAACATATTAACGAGATACGTGTGTATTTTTTCTTTAATACATACGCCTACTTTAATATATTACATTACTTCTTTAATACACCGGTCTCATTTTTATCACGGATGATAAAATAATTTGAAAACACGCTTCATAAAAGAAATCATTAATTATTGCTTTATCAACACTATCCTCGAAGAAAACAACCGCCTAAACACGGATATAAAAATATAAATGAGATATATTTTTGTTCTCCAAAAAATAAAGAATCTCGCGGATATATCTATTCATAAGACACCATCTAAAAAAAAATCTCACCTGTTTTTACATTAGCGAAGGCTGTGTGTTGTGTCTGGCAGAATGCCAATAGCTCCTCTTCCCCTATGTCGTGATAAAAGGGTGGTGAGAAGTTCAGGTGAAGGAGTATTTCCCCACATCCGAAATCACTACCTTCGACTACAGATAAAGGTAAAGCCAAAAAAATAACTCGATATTACTTTTCGAAAAGAGAATGGAGAGGGTTCATTCTATAACTTTCATCCTTCTTTTTGTTTGTATATTTTTTACCTATTATTTTTTCAAATAATGGGAAATAGCGTGGGAAATGTATGTAAATGTATTTTACCATGAATAACGGTCAGTCGATATACATTTTAGGTGTAAGTGCACGTAGAGAATGGGGGGTGGGGGTGGTATTGCAATGGGAGTATGGTAAAAATATTTAAATGAATATTGTGTTATTTTTGTTTTGGTACATCAATGTGTTTGATATTGCTAAGTGAAACATTGCGCCATTCACAGTCTAATTTTAAACCGAATGTAAAATATATTATATTTTATTTAATAGGTAGGAGACAATTGAATAGATTAAAGTACCATAACGACGTATTTTCCATTGAAAATAAAAAAAAAATATTAAGTTAATAACTTAACACAATAACATTAACATAATAACACAATAACACACACATTAATAACATATTAATAACATTATTAATAACATATTAATAACATTATTAATAACATATTAATAACATTATTAATAACATATTAATAACATTATTAATAACATTATTAATAACATATTAATAACATTATTAATAACATATTAATAACATTATTAATAACATTATTATTAACATTATTAATAATATTATTAATAACATATTAATAACATTATTAATAACATATTAAGAACATTATTAAAACATTATTAATAACATATTAATAACATTATTAATAACATATTAATAACATTATTAATAACATATTAATAACATTATTAATAACATATTAATAACATTAATAATAACACACATTAACATAATAACACAATAACTTAAAGACGAAAATTGAAACGAACCCTTACTAAAAGTAGAATTGTACAGAGTGTTTATACAAAAATGTTTCTATTCAAATGTTCCCAAAGTAATCATTTCGAAATTAGGCACAAATCCACATACTTCTCCATATACTACATATACTAATAGTCTTAATAAATTGAGAATATTGGGAATTGAGCTGGAGCAAAACCAACTAAATCTAAGAAATAAAAATATTTTTAATTCTTAAAATAAATTTATATAATCGTATTAAAAAAATATATTTTATTTTTACACAAAACACTTTATAAATATCAATAGTTTAAGAAAACGCTTTTAAATACCACATCATGTATACAACATTACCATTTGGATAAGATTAATAAATAATTTTGCTTCCAATAATAAATATTCTCAACTTTCAGAAAACTAAATGAAGAATGAAAAACAAAAAGTAAAATAAATTTAGCCTAAATAATTTAAACATACAGAAAGAGTAAGAAAAGAAAATTAAACCCAGCAGCCACTGGAGATTTCTTATGACAAAACTAATATTTAATTAGTTTTGTTACTTTTTGATTTTTCTATTCATTAATTACTTATTTCTTCATCAGTTTTTAAATTAAGGTATTCAAACACTTTTAAAACGAGACAGAATTTAATTTACTGTTGAAACTTTTTTATATAATTGTGCGTGATGGCATTTAGTAACAAAAACAGCGCCCGAAGGTAAAATAAATAGAAATCCGTAATTTCTGTCAAAAGAAATAAGCAAACACCTTTTTATGGCTTAATCATTATTTAAATATTAAGCAAGTTTTCTAACCTTACTAAAACATCCCAATACGGCAATCTATAAATCTATAATTGTATTTCCTCAGTGGTTTATCAATCAACATTGCATTACTAAAATCATAATGCATTCAATACACAAATGTTATTTATAACACATCGAATAAATTTAAGTAAATTTATTATTGTTAAATAACCAAAAAATTATTGATTATTGATAAGAAATAGCATCGGAACTGTTTTATCCACAATCGCGCACTCTGTTTAAGAATAACAAATATTTAAAAAATATATATATATATATTCCCGCCCAACCATTCAGAAGTGCTGGTCACTAATTGAAATGGGTGAATGTAACAACACACTATCAGTTGCATTGAACAATAGTGTTCCGAAATGGTCAGTCATAAAAAGTTGAAAAGGACAAATGCAGGTACAGAACGTTATGTCTGGAGCTGATAACATGGGGTTTTCTTTAAAATTTTCAAAATGTGTATTTTGTTTAGAACATGATACGATGCACTAGTTGCGTTTTATTTTGAAAACGAAACGTCGGAGCATTAAAGCATATATTTTTAAATATATATGAGAAAACATAGAGGAACATACTTTGACACATTATATTTTTGACAATCATGCGATTCAGCTACATCTACTAACCTAAATAAAAAAATTCGAGTATATGCAGAAGCCAAGTATTAAATCTTGCTATTCAAAAGAACGGCAAGATTTAATAATTTTATTTAATGTGTTATAATTTCAATGTAAAAAAGTTTCTTAAAATTCTTAAAAAGAAGAACATGAACATACTAATTAATAATAATAATCATAATAAATATTTAGTACGATTGCATCGTAAATGAGCGATAAAGTAATCAAGTTTAAGTAATAGTACTTTTGAAAAATGAGCAGTGTTATTTAATATTTCTAATCTCAGCCTGTGTTCAAGTCATCTTAACAAAGCGACCTGACAAACTTGAAAGATTTGTTTAGAAAATGGTTTTCCACATTATATGATGAATATTGTTTAAAGGGAAACTGAGTTATAATAATTCAATTATCTAATTTCCCATTCAATTGACACACCTGTTTAACAGTACTTCTGGTGTGTTCCCCCCCCCCATGTTACTTATTCACGTATATAACTTATAACTTATTAAGCTATAAAGTCGTCCGATATTTATTGAAAGTGATTTATGAAGGCAGCCTATGTATGCTAGCATCTGCTATGTTTATTCATTTTTACCCATTGTAATCATATTTAAGTGCATGTCTTTTTCAAAATTGAAACTTATGTATTCGGAGCTATGATAAGGATCGAATATAATCAAAAATTAGTACGTTTTACTTATTTTTGAAAATCTAATTTTAACAGTGTTTCTTCCAGATTACTAAATTTATTGATTATTTTTTAAAAGTACAAATATTATATTTATGAAAATAACATGATAAATTGTAAAAAAAAAGTCACAATTCCCGGAAAAACAGTAAACAATAATGTTATCAAATAATCCGACACAGGTTGCCTTTCAACGCGCGTTTGATTTTACGCTAGAGACATTGGCAATTATTGTAAATAACGGATTGAATAAATTCTCCCCGAGAGTTAAAGACCAGCAAAGTGCCATTTTTTATTGAGAAGATGCAATAAGCATCATTTTGCGAAATAAAAAAAGCGGCATTTACCCCTCCCTAATCCTATATTGTTCCATTCCAGCATGCGTTAGTAACGCCGGCGATTTCCGATTTGAAAATTTTTAATGCGGCTGTAAAGTAATGCTGAAAAACGAGCTCTCAGTCATCTTTACGGAATTAGAGCTAAGACTTTCCAAACAAGGAAACACGATCAAACGAGCTCGGAAAGGGGTTTATGGGACTTTTAATGTTCCGTATCTGAAGTGTAATTTTATGACTTCTCTCTGGCTTTTACGACTTGCGTATGGAAGGCGGTCACAAACATCCCACTAGGTTTCCCATTTATAGCTCTCTGTTTACATCAAACGCAAAAATGCTGCCTTACATTTCAATGGGATTCCCTCGAGTTTGCTGCGTCCGCCATTCAGGAATTTCTTTTGATAGGTTCAAATTACACCGGGGAGATCGATCATTGCCCTACCAGAAAACGATTACAATGCAAGGGGAAATGCGGGTAATTGAGGGATATGGCAGAATTTTAGTTTTTTATGTTTCGTGTAATTACAAAAAAAAGAGTGTGCTTTATATACATAAAATTATAACGCTAAGTGCATGCTCAAATAACTAAATATACTTAAATTGCTCTTAGGCTATCAATCATTGTCATGGAGCAGACACAATTACTTGTTTGCGAATTATGCGTAATTGAGGTAAACCATTTGTGGTCATACATTTTTCTTTTAAAAAACACAGCAATTTTTTTTAAATAAATTGGTTGCGATTATGTTTAGTAATATTCTCTTACAAATTTGAAGCGTAAAATAAACTAAGGGGGAGTATTTTAAGCTAAGTTATTAAAATAATAAAAATATCAGGTTCACAAAATATTAAATTTTCCGTCATGCTTGTAGAATAGTCGATTTAACTAGCACAACTTTTATTCTGAAATATAAAAACAGCTGCAATTAAAAGATGTTTCTTTAAACAAATTTGTTTATCACAAAGTATTTATTGCGATGTGTATGCATCTAATTGTTCATTCATGTCAATGCATTTTATATATCTGGAAGTTTAAGCGGAGTTCATTATATTCCCATGACATACGCTATCTCAACATTTAAACAAAATCGGTTGATAAATAGATATAAAAAATATTGTAATTGAATTAGCGGAATAGATTAATACATATATGTAGTAAAACGGAAATTAAAAGTGTATATGAATTATTTAATTTATTATGATTGTTAAATTAAATAAAAAAAATAGTTTCATATCATTCTTCACAAGATAAATAAATATTGATTTACTGAATATGAAGGATTAAAGAACACTGCTGAGTGAGTGTACTATTGACTAAAAGGCTCTGAAGAATATATTTTATTTTTACCGACGGCAAGGACAACAGCCATACAACAAACAGAAAATACTTAGAAAACCGTCTCAAATTTTATTTTTTCACCTAAAGAATAGTACCAACTTTATTTGTAGTTGACTATTTCAAAAGTTTGGTGATATTTAATCACATGTCAGTACTTTTATTTGTGTGTGGTTTAAAATTACATTGAAGAGAAGTTTAAATTGAGTTTTATAATAAACTCCGGAAAACTTCTTGATTTCAGAAGTATTGCTTAAAAGGAAGTTGTATTGAATTTCCAACAAATCCTGAACTGAAAGTTTTAATAAGATATTTAAAATTGTTTTCCAAATCTAGTTTTTAAATTTATAAACTAAATAAAATTATTGTACTTTAAATTTATTTTTCATCTCCTTTCAAAATGATAATATAATATAAATAATGAAATTAAGTTTTTAGTTTTATGCTGTAATTTACCAAATTATTTATAATATAAATTCTATAAAAATAAAGCTAATGTCTAATAGAAAAATTTATGATTGCTAAAAAAAATCCATATAATATTTAGATAGGTTGTTGAACAAGTAGTGTAAATCACAAAAATATGAAAATTAACAAAATTAGTTCTTAGCTTAATAGTTTAGCAATATTAAGTGGAATGTTATTCCACTTAACAGGGAAGATGCGAACTTAACGCGCTCTTATCTAAGAAATTTATAAATATTTGTAGATATATATTATTAATATTTACCATTAAATAATGGTATGTTACTACTTGTAAATATTGTTATGGATACCTATATAATAAAATAGAATACATATGTAGATGCATATAAAAGGAAATAATAATTCTTTTACAATTTGTTTTATATAGTGAAACAAAATATTTAAAAAAAATTGAAAATATAATGGTTAAAAAATGTCCGCTATAAATGGAAACAACCATATGCAATTGCTAAACAAGTTGACACGAATACTTTCGATCTAATACTAAACCTTGTATTTAAACTTGGCTTGAATGATGTTTTTCAAAGCATTATCTTCTAGTTTGGGGAAAGTCGAACATATCAATTCTCTCTTTCTTTTTTTTTCCTTGAGAGTCTGACAGCTTAGACAGCTTCCGAGGAATACAGCCACGTCAGCAAAGTTCTCGTCTAATAAAAACGTCGTATTATCTTACGTTTGCCACGTTCTCTGGATGTCTTATGTATTGAGTTTCAGCAACGACAGAAATTCTAGTTGGAGACAGTTTCTCTTACTAGTAATTTGGGATGGAAGGGTCAGAGAAATCGTCTTACAGAATCATTTTGAATGCTGAATGGTGAAAACTCTGATATAGCATTTGTATTCGAATTTTATGGCGCCTACATAATCTGAAGACGTTTCAATGTTATACAGAAATACCCCAATACAGAAATATCCAGAATTTATCTAGTAACGTGTAATATATTTAAGTACAAACATTTTTTTATGTGTAGTTTAAATGACTAAGGGAGTATATGTTTCATAAGCATTATTAATTTGTATATAAACAAGTATCTCGATGTTTCGTAAAATATTAACGGACAATATTGTTTTTCAAGGATCTAATATTTTAAGAGTTTCCAATGGATAAAATTTTATTTTATGTTTTCAAAACTTGATTAAACCTTTGCATTTCTAGTTCAAAAGTAAAAAGTTGTAAACTGTATATTAAAATTTTAAATTCGGATTTTAAAATATATTCTTTTATGGCTCCATCGAATTTATAATTTTTATATAATAACCAATTCACTTATTATGAAATCAATATAAAAAAAATTACACAAGATTTAATCAATGCTAAACAGAAAGTTAATATACGGCGTAATATTTTATTAATAAATTCATTTCAAAGTGGAACATTTATATTGTAAGAACATTAATAACTCTTTTAGAGCTTTACTTTTAAATATATAAACAGTTACATATTGGCAAGGCTGTCTTATGATAAATGAATAATGATTAAAAATGCAATTTTAAAATTATATTAAACCCACTTTTGGATTCAAATGGATGTATATAAATTATCGAAAAGTTTAAAAAATAAATAGACTTTTGTTATAAGCATTATTTAAATATTACCAATAATAACTCAAAACATATATTTTTTATTATTATATAAATATTTTTTTAAAAAATGATCAAAAAACTTTCATCATTAGATGCTTTGTTGTTTTATTTTTAAATATTACGGTATTAACGAAAGATTATTTTTTACGTATATTTCCATGTTTTTTCGATATTTATCCCTTATAATTATGTACAAAAAATTATGTTTTTAAAAAATATCTGCAAAGTGTAGTAGTTTAACGCCATAATTTTTAGTCAGTAAAAAATGATGCTCTGAGACATATTTATGTTTTAAAAAAATATGTTTATTGCCTAATCTACGGACAAAAAACCAAGTAGATTTTTAGAGCTTTACAGAAAGTCGTTAAAAACACACCATTCCTGCTAAACACTGAGATTACGCATAAATCTCTTTTATAGCTCCTTAAGAGTCTTCTTTGGTTATTAGGGAAATATTTGGGCAGTAATTTATTTTAGTCGTACATCCTGTCTCCGAGTGAAGAAATAAGTGGAAATACGACAATTTTTGCCTGGAACCATAAAAGCGCTCTGTTTATTAAATTTTTAGACGACTCGAAGTTTAAAGCCCGGCAAACTTTATTTGCATCCCAGAGTTCAATTTAAACTCTCTCCTCTCGTAGTTTCGGGAATAGGGCTAACAACTAGGCAATCTTATACCGGAGATCATGCTGAATTATGAATTATGGATGCGATTCCGAGAGGGCGTCTTCTTTTAAAATTATTTACTTTTGATGCATTTCTGCGATAGATAGATTGAAAGAGTGAATGGCATAAATGTATGCTCGAGTATAAACATTCATAAAAGATTTTAGATTTTATATGGGAGATGTTTGTTTGACATCCAACGAGTATGTTTGCATTATAGCCATGTAGCGTCAAGTCATGTAAATTAATTTAAAAACATTAAACATATTTTATTTTGCATAATGGAATTTTCAAAATCTTTTTCTATATCCGACATTTTAAAAAAGAGAGCATACATATTTATAAATCGAAATCAAACCAAAATGTTAAAAGTTGTGTGTATTGTCAATCCAAACTGAAAGAAACATTATTTTGCCATTTTCATACTTTCTTAAAAATATTAAAAACTATTGAGGTTGTGGCATCTTAAAACTGCAATGCAATAAGAGTGGTAAAAACAAAATAAAAGCATGCAATGCCCCATTTCAATACATTGCATTACCTTTAAAAATATTCAACATACTTGTAATATTTATTAACTTCTGAAAACGGTGAGCAAACTTTGACATTGTCATTGACATATTTATCAGTAACTTTGAAAATAATCAGCCTGTTCATTTATTTTGTTATTAAACTAATTATAAGGTTATTGCATACTAAGAATATTAGATGATGTGATCTGTGTTTTTTTTTATTAGCAAGCATATGATTGTAAATGTATACGAAAACTTACGAAAGTAAAGTTTTATCTGTACAAGGACGCTTTCTTCCTACTTGGCAACATTTCTGTACGATCTCCATTTGAAGCACTCCGATTAATACTCATTTGGATTCAATAAAGAAACTTTCAAAGGTGGTGTCAAACGTTATTAAACTATTTGGAATGGCATGAGCTAAATTAAATGCCATGATCAAACCGATAACAAGACAATCACAGTGACTAATAAGAAAACTCAATGAGAAAGCACTGATTTTTATAAAAGTAAAGCAAAACCAAAATGATCCGTAGGCGAAGGAAAAGAAGGGATCAGGGCACCCTCCTAGTCAAAATTTTCTACCAAAAATCGCTAATATATCTTTGGAAATGTATGCAATTTCTCCATTAATTAACAAATTATTGATATTCAACAATTACTAATTAAGACTTAATTGCTAATTAATTACTACTTACTAATTAGCATTTATTTTTTATATTGGTAAATATTTTGGGAATGGAACTACTTGAGTAACCCCTCCCCCATAATGTTTTAATTGCAACGCAACTGAAATTATCGTATTGCATCCATTTTCTTATGCTAATTTAAGTACATTGTATTCATTGGTAAGCATAACTATATTTCTTCATTATATGACAGCAACGATTTCCTATATGTTAGCAGGGAAGAGTGGCTCACAGTGGTCCTATAAGCACAATTTACAATTCGTTTTTTAATTATTTTACTTATTAAAGCTTCATTCAACAGACTTTAGAGCTTCAGAATTTAAAGCTTCATTTAATAGACCATGTGAGATATTAATAAATGTTATATATGCAAATATGATGGCACATGATAAAATCAAAAGCAACCATTTTATGTAAATTTGTTTTAAACTACTTAAAATGAAAGCCTAAGCTCCTAAATTTATCGTTTTCTGCTGATGAGAGTATACAAGCACACATATTTGAGGAATTCTTGTGCATAGGGTATAATGGCCTACTTGATTAGCGTACACCATTTGCTTATTTTTTCAAATAATGTTTTAAGAGATTACAAGAAAATGTTGATGAGTTCTTTAACTAAATCTATAAAAGTCCATTAATGTGATTATGTCCCCTCTAACTTTTCTTCCGCTAAAATCAATAATGCAAAAGTTCACAACATTGCAGAGCTACAAAATCACATTGAAATGAATCCTCCATTCACAAATAAATACGACAGAACAAAACTGTTTACACAAAACACTAGATATTTAGAAAAAAAAATCCGATTCCAGTATTTTCTAATCCTGGTCACGCTGTCTCTTTACTGCACTGTTAAAACTCTGCCGGAAGAAAAATCACCCTGCGAGCAATGTACTTTCTTTATGTGCACCGCCCCCCCTCCCCCCTCTTATATCCTTGCGCAATAGTTATGGGGGCTTGAATCTTATCTCGGGATAGATCCCATCTCTCCCAAGGGTTCGGGGTGGTAACCGAAGGGATGCGATCAGGTTTCCAGTTTCATCCGACCTATCCTCTCTAGAGTAAAGTCAAGGGAGAGGGAAAAACCCATCCATAACACAAATGACGTTGCTGAAACGGACGGTATCGAAATTCTAGGGGTAACTAAATGAATATTCCATTCAAATACGAAAGGGTTTGGGTAGCCGCTAAAATAGATATTTTATTCATATCATAAAGTATATATGATATCCATAACCTGATTAAAAGCGGAGGGAATATTACTTAAATCAAACTTTCCTATTTTCCTTGCTCAATAAAAAATAAAGGCCTAGCATAAAATTACAATTTCTATTTTAAATGACTTTCGAAAGTGCGATAACGAGAACTTTCTTATAAAAATAAATTATTTTCTAAAATTTACATTAAAACAAAGGACATAGATACTGAAGGTTTATAATAAACATCTTAATAATTCTTGTTATTATATTTGAATTTGGGAATAAAATATTTAAAACGAGTTTTGTCACATTACTGTGATTCGTGGGAAAAAGTAAATAACTTTTCTAAATGCATGGACTTATGTACATATTGCAATTAAAAAAAAAATTCATGGGTCTAAATGGGTTTTTGACAAATAAAATAGTATAATTAGATAGAAAATCCGAAAGCAAATTCAGTGATGTAATAATCTCGTTTACCAAAATTTTCGACAAAACACATTTCGAACGTTTGCTTCACAATTATGTAACGTTAGTTATGTTAAAAGTTTTTTAAAGGCGACTTCTAAGTGAAATGCTGAAGGTAATTGCTCTCGCAATTTCAAATTCAAAACACCCTGCATAAACATAGGTTTATGTTACCAAAAATTATATATATAATAATAATGGAATATATGTTTTTAAGAAATCCTACGTATCCATCAGATTTCAGATTTTCTAAACAGCTGATACATTTAAAAATGTTTTAGATATTAACAGTTCAATTTCTAAATATCTGAATCATTTAAAATATTCAAAAGTACATTAAAAAATAAGAAAATAATAGTAGTACCCAGCAAAAAAAGTCAGCATGAAACCTTCATCAAAATTGTCAAATTGAAGGTTATTTGAAATTTTTATAAAGGATATTGAAACAAAAAACTGCAGTTCTTTTGAAGTTTTTAATTTTCCTGCATAAAACCTTTAAAATATATGCATTTTCCCTTCATGATTAAAAATTGAAGTTTTTTCGAAGGTTTTTAAGCAGGGTTTTTGCAGTTTTTATGAAGGACATTGAAACAAAAACCTTTAATTTTATAGATCTTCAAAAAAACTGCAGTTTCCAGCATAAAACCTTCAATTTCAAAATTTTGATGAAGGTTTTATGCTGACTTTTTTTGCTGGGTAGATTACCACAATCAGATATATAATCTCCCCTACAAACACTAACATTGCAAAATACAATTAACAATAGTCAAGTGAAAATCATTCCTTTCGTTTTCATTTCAAAAACCTATCGCAATACAAACTCTTCCCTTAGAGATTGGAATAGCATTAGAATTGTTCTTGCCCATTAAAGAAACAAAGAACTTTGCTTCTATTGCGTGAAATATATGCGGCTTCGGCAACATCCACAAGAAACAAATCCTTTGCCTCCTTCAGCCGTCTAAAAGAGGGTGATTAAATGTTTTTGGTCCAATGGTTTTGAAGAACATTTATCCTGTAATACCGTCGGTGACGAATCAAGTGTAAAATCTCTTATTTTCCCGTTTAATCCGACATAATTAGTTTAGTATTCTTTTGTGAATTCGGGAGCAGGTATTTTAGACCGTGAGAGATTGATAAGACTGTTTCGGAAAGCTGTTCAACAGCTTAAAAGAAGAGACGAGTTACGTGGTATAGGTGCTGAAAAGTTGTTTGGTGATTTTTTTATAAGTTCGTTTTTTCGCGAGTTGGTTTTATTAAAAATAAAATGAATCAGCTTAAAATGTAATCAATTCTTTTAAGCCGTACAAAGGGTGAAAAGTGAGCATGTGAAAAAAATTAACAAAGCGTAAAAGTTGATAAATGAAAAGCGAAATCAATTCTTTCGTAACTTGAAAAAAATAAGAAGTTTAGAGAAAACTTGTTTAGGAACTTTTTTGTTTATTTTAAGTATAATTAGGTGGTTTAATTAAATTTCTTTGTTAAACTAAAAGTTCAATTATTATTTCTGCTGTTTTGGCTTGCAAATTCTTTAATATAGGAAACTTATTACTAAAATGGTTGTGACTACATATATATTTTTACTTCCTAATACAAATATCTTAATAGTTATGGTATTTGTTTTATTATGTATTTTGTATGTTCTAATTTATTTATGTATTTTGTGTTTTTCTAAAATGGATAAGCATTATCTGCAATGAAAGATATATAACTCTGCTAGTTTGAACATAAGATAATTAAATAAGAATTCTAATTTAACATATTTCAAAAAAATTCTTTCAGATTTATTTTTTAAGCTTCTGCGATTCGTCACATACATAAAAAAGAAATTATTTATATGTTTTAAAATTATTTAATATAATAAATAATGTTAATTCATAAATTTTAGCCATATGTCGATCGCTCAGAGTATATATGGAACATTGTAAATGCTTTTGATATGAATATATTAACGCATTCAAATACATACAATAGATTCTACATTAAGTTACTTTAATGCAAGTAGCAAATAAATTAAAAAGTAATATTGTATAAACAATTCAAAAGAGTAGTAGAAAAAATGCGTCATTGTATCTTTAAATGAGTCATAATTATTTTAAGGACAATTGCAGATAACCACAATATAAAATTAATAAATATTAATAAAGAAGAGTCATAGCATAAAAAGTATACATAAACGAAAATAAGTATACACATTTTATTACATTATTTATTAAAATGTATCAATACAAAAAAACCTCAAACAATTAATTAAAAAATCACAATACACATATTAAAACAATATTTTTTTTAAAAAGAACAAAAACTAAGCTACACACTTGTTATCAAAACGACACAAGCACATAATTTTAATGTGACCTAATATTACTATCGAAGTTTCATAGTTTGGAGTTAGATTCAGAAATTATTTCAAAGGCCTTACCCCGCAGGGAGAAGTATGATTGATTCATGCTCAATTAGATTAATAATCTCTTTATTGTCACATTAATTGCGGAGTTCAGATAATTTTCACTGCGGCGAAATGGTGGCTAGTCTGAAAGTCAGCAGAATCACTGTTCATGTCATTTATCATATCTAAAATATGCTTCTAAATATGGAAGGATACGATTTCCTTTAGAAACACAGCACCATTCCATTATTATAAATTTATATTATAAGAGACAGCGAATAATATTTTCATTTTAAAAAGGCATGCTTTAGATTGACTGGGATAATTTTTTTAAGAGTATATAAGTTCAACCTCATTTTATAAGTTAAATAGTTTAGAAATAAGTTTAAAGCATTTAAAGTCTGAAGCAAAAGATTTCTCAAATGTTCATGTTTAAGTTAAAGTTCAGTATAGTGTTTTAATATAAACTCATTTTGGAAGCTTTTTTCCTTATACTAGTATTCCTTACCAAACAAGTGGTATTTTTATTCTGCCTACTTTATTAAAAAAGTTGTTTCGTCAGTTTAGGGTGACAGAAAAGGGTGCTGATTACTTTTCGTCGCCAAACTACAATTGAATGCTTCTAATATGCTTAGAAGTATTCCAATTTTACAAACTAAACACATTTTGCCATGTGCTTACATTTAAGTTTTCCAAGAAAGTTTTTAAAGTTTTTCTATCACTTGGACAGTATACCCGGATAAATACTACTGTAGAGAATAAATTACTCTCTTCATTTTTTAATAACTAAGAAATTTATATGTGGCTCCGTACGTTTTAAATAAAATTTTAAAATATCGCAGAAACTCTAAGGGACTCTTCCACTTCTAAATCTTTGAATAAGTTTATTGAGCGTAATTAAATAGGCATATTTTTCATTTCTCAAAATATGTGTAACAAAATATTATTTTACAAACTTATTCCAATTTTGTTAATATAAATAAATATTCTAGAAAATATTCCAAAACAATTATTACCATTTCTATAACTCTAAATTAAAGACATTATTTAAAAAAAAATTTATAAACTAAACTATGCCTTTTTAAAGTTTTGTCACTCCAAAAGACTTTTACAAAAATATAAAATGTAAATGCAGAAGAGAGTATCTAAAATAAAATATTTGAAAAATACATAGATATGTGCAGCAACCATGACGGAAATTCCGAAATGTATAAAATAATTCAGATCCGTCCTTATTGTTTTGTCACTAGAATATGCTGAAATAACACTTCGATCTGCAAAACAGTCAATGTACCTTCTAAAACGGAAAACCTTTGTCCACTCTCTAAGGATTGATAAAAACACGTCTTTTAAACACCATTATACACCCAAATACAAAAAAAGTTTAAAACATTGTTTGATAATGTTGATTCTTGCGGTTAAGGTCGACGCGGAGGTATAAAATTGATGTTGTGACAAAAGTGATTGATAGAGAGGATCGTGAAGTTTTTTGTTGTTTTCCATTTTTTCTTCTTTTTAAACATCGTCTCGGGAACCGAAGAAAAAGAGGACTTCCGAACTAAATAACTATAAGCCTACGTCAATATCAGTTATGCCCTAGAGCAGCAAAGAAATTGTCAAAAAATCACGCAAGTTTTTATCTTTACACAGCAATAGGGATTTGGGTCGGAAACTTCTAAATTTTGTCGCACGAAGTTATGGTAAGTTTACGGTCCGAAGATAAACATCTATAGTGCTGCAAAATGGTGCTCAAGGGTGATTTCCTTAATGGCACAATTTCGGTGCTTTACTGAGCTCGGGAACCAAACATTCAGTTATTTATATCGATTGAGTTTCGCATCTTTATGAATTATGGCTGCTTTTTATTGCGAATAAAGTGGTTCTTTTTTAGACCTACCATTCGAATTAAAATAAATGTGTAAAAACTAAATGTTTCACAGTAATACAAACCGAAAGAAAATATTATATAATATTAATAATATATATATACTATTTAAAGTAATAAATGATGAAAAGTCATTTTATTTGTTTTATATCATTTATGTGTCTCATATTTTATAAATTTTTATTGTTAAACTTTTGTTTCTTTTAAAATTACTCCATATAGATTTAAACAAAATATAAAATCCACGAACATTAAAATCGGAAAGTTCTATATTTTTTACTTATTTTAATTATGCAACAATTTTAAATATTTTCTATTTACATAAAGTTTTGTAATATAATATACTTTTATATGCAAATTGCAAACAAACTAAATATTATTTATGTGGAAGAATGAAAATATCTTGGTTTTTTTTTCAAAATACGTGAAAAACCTTTCTATTTTATTGATTAGGTTTTTACTACTGACATTAGAAAAGGTTTATAAAGTAGCAAATTTTAATACTAACCAATATTTATTATTTTTTAAATATTCTAAAATTATATTAGATTTCTTCAAACATACTTTTTACGAAAATTGGGCAAAATAATGTAAAATAAATTTGTTAAAAATATTTAAAAATTTTAATTGTATGTTTATAAAACATTATAATTTGTATGTTTTCAGGTATCATACTGTAACTCAACCCAGTATAGAAATTGAACTAACAGATTAGTCAAGTTGAGACTTCACCAGCAAATAAGGTATGTTTTAAAATTTCAAAATAAAATAACAAAAAAAAATTAAATACCTTATTATTTTCTTTATAATATGCATTTGTAAAATTGAATATTCTCAAATATAACTTGCGTATTATATTTTATTATTAGTGTTTGATAATGTGTTGCAACTCATTCAATTTTAACAACAATATATTGCTTACATTTTCTAAAAATACAATTCTGAAATGCGAGTTAGTTTAAAAATATCTATATAAAACAGGTTAAAGTAATAATAAGTTGAAAATTTAAACATTTGACGAAAATTAACTATTCTTATATTTCATTTAGAAATAAATATATATAAATTTTATTTCAAAACTAAGAATTTCGCTTTTCTATTTATTTTCAAAAATATGTGCGATGCTTTTCAAGATATGTTGCTTTGCTATAGAGTCGCCTTTACAATTGCCCGCATAGTAAAATTCAAATATTTTACAGAAAACTTCACCTTTTCATCAGATTTTTCCTACGCGCCCTCATGAATGTGCCTTCCGTTCCTGCATAAAGTACTTTTGTTATTCATACTACAGTAAATGTTTACAATACAAAAGCAATTCAAAATTCAACTTCACGGTAACGTACATTTTTAGAAAGCTTTGCACATTTAAAGAAATAAATACGAAGTTTCTTCCCATTTCTCCCTATTTTTAAAAAAATTAAATGATAGAATTCAAAGAGTGTTTTTTTTTAATCTTAGTATAACTTTGACCCAATTCTACTTTTCCTTTTTTTACATGAACGATTTTTTATTACATTTGGGTCTTTTTATCGAGACATTTATAAAAAGATCTCCAATTAAATGCAACCAATTCTTTCAAACAAACAATGAAAATAAAATCAGTATCTGGTGACTCGGTTTTCTTCTTTTCCTCAATAAGTTTTTCTTCACCAAGATTTTTGCATATAAAAATAATAATAAAAAAAAGTTAAGCTTTCGGAATAAGAAGGAAAATATGATGTTTTGAAACGGAGCAATGTTGACAAATTTAATAAAAATGCATGATATTGCCCGAGAAATTAAATTAAAACTAAGAAAACATCGGAAGAAAGCATTACATGATGAATATTAAGAAGCATTATTTATTTTATTTAAGCAATAAATTCAACCGTGAGATCACCGCCCCTATGGATTCTTAGAAGAACTGTGGATTTTTTTTTACAGTTTTTAATTTTAAAAGAAATTGAATAATATGGATCAATAAAGGCATAAGAAATATAATGCTCGATTTAAAAATATGTTGTTTTTTCCTTTGAAATCATTTATAATGGGAAGGGAACTGTCGAAAAGGATCATATTTAATATGATCACTCCCTCATATTTTAATTGGTTAATTTTTCTTAAATTTTACTGTTTTTTCCAGATTTAAGTTTTAGTAGTATTTTTTTGCGAACTCGTCTTTCTGTTTTCAGGTTTACTTATAAAGGTCGAAATGACCTTTTTGTAAAACAAATAAGTTAGCACTTTCGGTGTGCACGTTTGACAAGCGGTGTCCGCTACAAGACTGAAGCTACTCTATGTCAGGTCAATTCACCCATTTAAAGGGCAGTTGTTTCCCAATAATATGTTTACATGTGTTATGCCATGCGACCGACTGGTTGCTGAACACATGTCGTTAAATAAAAAAGGGATGTGCACCTGAACTTTCAAAGAATCAGCCCCACCACTCAATGCCGACTAACTAACAGAAAGAAATGACCAATCAAATCATTCCAACGACAAAATTGAGTCGAACAATTTAGATTGTGGAACTAAAGCACTAACTCTCAAAGATGTATCACTAATTTCTGATCCTCTCTACCCACACAATTTATATTGATCACAACTGCTGGGCTGGTCCTGATGTCCGCTGTCGGAATTACCTAGCCGTCCTTTTGCAGAATTGCTTAGCATCCTATTGCCTCTCGACCGCTCTTAGCTCCGTAGACCACTTCCCACAACCCTTGCACATTGCATACTTGTAATTGCCAGCACCTAAACTCTTCCCATAGCAAGACGTCAACACTGGCAGATATCCGGTAAAGAAATAAACTTATTCTGAGCAGAAATAATCAATGTTTCAAACCCCTTTCAACTGTCTAAGTGACGCCTATATCAATGACCCTAACTGTGAAGTGTCCATCTGAATATATCTGGAACTAAATTTCGATAGAAATTTGAGTGATCTAAATTTCGATAGAAATGGTTAATCAATCGTTAATTGATACCCCTCTCCTGCCTTTTGATATATTTTTATTGATTCCATTTTGCATTATTCAATCTTTTCTTTATTATTTGGATTAAATTCATGAGATATGTTTAGTTTAATTCATTTGTTGCTTTTATGGTAAAAAAAACATGCTAAAATAATTCATTTTGAATTTTGGTTGATTTTTTACACAAATTTAAAAATTCTTTGATGGTTATAATTGATGATTGAAAAAATACTGCTTTCTGTTGATATCCACATTTCAGGTGTTATTCATGTCAAGCTTACAGGTATGTTGTTATTTTCGGTAAGTACGAAAATGAGTAAAATTTGTTTTCACTTGTATTTATGTTAGATCATCTCAAATTAGCTCACGAACTGAACTCTTTGATTTCATGTAATATTTATCTGAATTCATTAAAACCTTTTTAATTACTATTTTTACAATACGGTCATACTTTTACTCACAGACATTTTAGTATTTGATTTTAAAAGTAATCTAAATATTTTAGTTTGATTATGTGCATCAATAATCCCGCCGAAAAAATATATGTCACTTATTCTACTTTAAAATTGTTTTGGCACTTGTATGAAATCGTTAAGTAAAACATAAAATCGTTCAATCGTTAAATAAATATTACATATTATTAACAAAAATAAGCAAGCACATCATTCGTCAACAAAGTTTATAAAAATATTGAAATAAATTAAAATATTTTTATTAAAAAAATATAAATAAAAACTATATAAATAAAAAAAATATTTTATAAGATTGAAAGTATTACGATACAACCTGAAACTTTTTCCAAATATAAATAATAATATAATTTTATTTGAGGTATAATGTATACAAACATGACGATGAAATTCAGAAGAGATATTCAAATTATATAGCAAAAAAACGTCATCCATCAAACGTAAAATAATCTATGCATAAAATTTATATATTTTACTCTTCCTTTAATGACCACATTAAATATTCTTTGATGGTCTATAAATCTTCCTTAAATGTTTAAAATATCTTTATGGTCATATTTCAGGTACACAGTTTGATATTTCTCCCTATTTATTCTCGACATATTATTGTCACAGAATCAGAATTTGCATTACAGAACAATGGAGTGACAGTCTCTTACATAATTAAAACGAAGAATGTCTTTTCATTTGTTTCCCAAAATTATTATTATCTATAAATCTAGTCATTACATTTTGAAAAGCGTAAAGCTTAAAGAATGTATGAAATGTGTAACGAGAGGAATAATTTATATTTTATACAAAATAGAGAATTCCTTGGTGAATACATATAAAATTCAATAACCATTTTATCAGATGTGCTAACGAGTATTGATATGAATACAAGGGGAGTAAGTAGTAAAACTCGGAAAATTATGGCAGGGAATTGCTGGTTTAATTACTGAAATAATCAGTGGTTTGCTTACTTATAATAAAATATTAAATGTTAAGCTGTTCAATTACACAGGTCTGCCAAATATATTTTTTGAAAATTCTTTTAGTTTTGTTATCTAATTTTTATATTATTTTCAGTGGTGATTCCAAAAATGATGTCCCTTTTTTTTCTATCACATAAATTTTAACAAAATTATTTCACGTTTTATTAGAAATTACTCAAGTCATACTATTTTAACATTTCTATTTTTAATGTATTACCTCATAAATATTTACTTTTTATTTGTATACCATCGCTGTCATTATATAAATGATAAACGAAACAAACATTGTATGCGGTCAAAGCTTGTATTAATACCCCAATTTCAAGGCCAAATAAGCAAAATACACTTTTCCACAGAATATTAAATATTTCTTTTTTGTGTTTTTTAATGTAATTTATAATTTTAAAGAAAATTATTTCGATAAAACCTATAAATATATTTAACAAGTTAAAAAAAAAATAGCAGTACGTTGCTCTAAAATATAAAAAAAATTAGACCTGTGATTAGAGATAAAATAGTATGTGACGGGACTTTTTAATTATTTTTCCAGTTATCCGTATAAAAAAAACAATAAAAAAAACACTAATTATTTTTAAGGCAATTTTTTCATCGCACACCTGCGTAATCGTTTAGTAGGAAAGAAGTACATTGGAAAGGCCAGAGTTTGAAATTTTATAAACTGCTAGATGGCATACTCGTTCTACGCAAGGGAACTAAATAACACAATATACAGACATAAAAAAATATGAGGAAGCGGAATAAAAGGATAAATATTTAAAATCTAAAGCATTTTAACCATTTTAAATATAGATAAGTTAACCCAGCATGTTTACAAATTTTTTTCAGTATATTTACTTTTCTTCTTTGCATACGAAATAGGAGAAAAATAAGAAGGATCAAGTTTTTGAAATCTTTTTTTTTCTTTCGCATCTTGCAATTAATCAATATGACGTTAGTAGAGTAGTTTAAATACAACCATTTGAAATTTTAGTTGACCGAGAATTATCAAGGTCCCTGTTTTAATTCGAGATTCCAGAACTTCGTCTGTTTGCAAATTTGTTTGCTACGCAATTACGACCACGCGTGTTGTTCTATTTTCTTCAAATTTAAAATGAATGGTGTTTGAAGTCATTAAATTCGATGCATATGTCATATAATCGAAGCAACAACTTCAGTTTCCTGGTGAATAATAAGAGTGGACAATGTCCCTTAATAAATAAAAAATAAAATAATATTTAAAAAAAAACGACTTTACAAAAAATTTGCTAAAAAGTAAAAATTATTACAATTAATTTATATTACTTGAAAATTAAATTATTGAGAGGAAATAATAATTTTATTTAATATTAATTATATACTTTTTTGGTGGTGCCAATTACAAAAATCATACCTAAATTTTGGCTCCGATTTCATAACTAGAAATATAAGTATAAACTTAATATTAAATAATTACATTTTTTAACTTGTTCGTAAATTTATTTATTTTTAAAATCTTTTGTGAAGTCGGTTTTCCTTTATTTAAAAAAGATTATTTTATTTTCATTTTTTTTATTGTTCTGTTTCAAGATGGCGGACGTTTTAGTGGTTCCATTAAATGTACAGTTTCGCATTTTTTGGCCTACTATTCACATAACTCTAGTTTAGTTCATGTCAAAACTTAAGAAAAAGAACAAAATATTCAAATATAGAAACAATTTCGGCTTTATTTGTTTAAATTGATTATATTAGTAAGATTAATTGTAGAAATAATTCTGCCATATATTAACATCCTGGTTACACTGAAAATTTGATGATTAACAATGTAATAATAGTTAAAGTGTTTTCTGTCATTTTAAAACATTCAATCAGAACACTGGTACCTTACTTTTCCAATTTACTGTATAAAGAACAAAAGTATAAAATTTTATCTTCTTGAAAATGTATGGGAATTATAAAACTTTTGATTATATATGTTTAAAATGCGTTTAAGGGAGATCCTCGATCAAAACGTTTAAAATAAGATTTTATTTTTTATTAAACTAGGGAATCTGCTGAACATGTTGATAATTTATTATTGATGTTCTTCTAGAAAATGTTCAGATAAATGCTTCAATTTATAAAAGTATTTTCTTGGCGAGAAGGGATGAAAGTTTGAAGAGTTCGCCAGCAAAAACATGCTTTTTTTTGTTCTTGTAATTTAAAAAATCGGATGAAGTTATTTTAGTTTCTTCATACTAGGTAATTAAGTTTAAGTCTATTTCATAGTGTTAATTAACTCATATGAGCATTGAGTTAATTAACTCATATTAACACTGAGTTAATTAACTCGTATAAACGCTGAGTTAATTAACCCACACGAACACAAAGTTAATTAATTCATTTGAACTCTGAGGTTATTAACTCATACGAACGCTGAGTTAATTAACTCATTTGAACTCTGAGTTTAATTAACCCATGAAACACTGAGTTAAAACACTGAGTTAACCATAGAAACACTGAGTTAATTAACTCACATGAACACTGAGTTCATTTTAAACATATGTAACTATTTAAAATTCTAAAAAATAAATAAATTAAAAAAGGATCTTAAAAGTTTTTCATTAAAGTAGAATAGTTTACCGAAAATTTTATATAAAGATATCCACGGTGATATTGAAACTTCGATTGATAGTAAAATGAATGTATAGGGCACAAAATGATCATTGTATTTTTAAATATTGAATAAGAGTATATATTTTTAAATGTGATGTGCGAATAAAATATTTTCTATTGTTTGCAACATTATTTTACAGGAAGTAACCAGTTAAAATTAATATATTTTAATTGGACATATTTAAGTCAAAGAAATAACAATGATATAAAACATAAGTACATTTAAACGTTTAACAAGAAGAAAAAGGTTTGCTATTGAACTCATTTTTTGATCGAAAATTAATAATTAAGTATCTAATTTTTAACAAAAAACTGGCAGTGTAGAAAATGTGTAGTTTACTTTTCTATTGTGTGTGCGCGCAGCTGCAAATTTGTAAATGAAACTTTCTGAGATAAAATACATTGTAAAATTTAAAATTAAATTGTATTTCATCATTTTTAAAATAGACATATTTTATTTAATGTTTAAATACTTGTATTTTTTTTTAATTTTTAAGTATTATGTTTTAAAGTATGTTTTTAGTACTACACAGAATTGTGCCATACACAGATGCACTAACCGCGTTAAAGAAATGAAATATATCTAACAGATTGATTTATCTATATTATATCAGAAGCATTAATGCAGGACTCGTAGAATAAAAGTAAAGATGAAAGAAAAATAATGGAAGACAGGAAATTAATGGTTGGTTTTCTGAGATCAAATACATTGCCAAAAAAGAATGAAACTGCATGTTTTTGTGTTTTTTTATAGTGTCCGCAGAATATTGTGTATTATTTTCTTTTTATATCTTAAACACAAAACTTTATAGCGAGATTCTGCCAATATTATATATGTATATATATATATACATATATATATATATATATATATATATATATATATATATATATATATATATATATATATATATATATATATATATATATATATATATATATATATATATATATATATATATATATATATATATATATATATATATATATATATATATATATATATATATATATATATATATATATATATATATATATATATATATATATATATATATATATATATATATATATATATATATATATATATATATATATATATATATATATATATATATATATATATATATATATATATATATATATATATATATATATATATATATATATATATATATATATATATATATATATATATATATATATATATATATATATATACATATATATTCATTTATTGTATACTTAATTGTTTAATGCATAATTATTAATTTGCTTTTAATTGTATTTCTCATTTATACTTGTCCTATCTCCAAGATGCATATTGATAGTAACATAATATTTTCTTAAATTAGTGAAAAACTATACCATTGAATATATACTGTCCAAAAAGTAAAAAGCATAAAAAATCTCTTCCAAGAAAAAAAACCTCTTTTAAGTCTGTCTATTTCCCCATTTGCAATATAAATAATTTAGTCACTTAAACACAAGATGGACTGATTTTAAGTACAAAAAAATACCAATACGAAATTAACTTTTTCGTCTTTACTCTTAACCACAATCCTTAAATAGGGGCAAAAAGCATTGCCTTCTCAACTCATTTAAAAAAACAGAGCTGAATACTTTGAGTTTAAAAAAAATATATTTATCCCAACGATCACTGCTTTGAAATAAAAAAGAAGCTGGGGACGACAATTGAATCTCTCACTACATTTAGTGGGTCAGTGCGCCTAACTGAGAGCTAATCAACTGCCACTAAATGTCGTAAGAAGATAAACTGTATTCAAAGTATCCGAAAGAAGAAATCCGGAACTACATCAGTGTTTTTAAGCAGTGAACTGTGCAGCTGTGGACTCAAGTCATGAGATTTATGGAGCTTTTCATGTTTCATCGAAAAAGATCGTTTATGTGTAACAGCTGCGCTTCTGGGAATTGTGTGACGCTGTTTTTTTTTATCTTTTTCGATAAAGAATTTTATGTTTGTATTCATATAAAACAGAAAAATCTAAAAAAATCAAATATATAACGCGGTATCCAATTTAACTATTTACAAAGTGGCATTTGTATTTGATTGTAATAGCAAGTTTGAGATTCAACAAATATGCTTAATTTTGTATCTTTCAAATTGATTGAATTGTAAATTTCAGAATTTTTTTATTTTATAAATGAGGAGTGATTTTGGAAGAAACATATATATTAAAAACGAAAAATAAGGTATCAATCAGTATTTACTTTTTTTATTACCATTTGGAGGTAACATATACATAAAATATATGTTTTCTAGTTTTATGTATAAAAACGCTTAGACTTAATAATTGTATAAGCGGAATAATACAATTTTAAAATAAATATAATTACAATTTTAAATTAATAAAAATTTGAAAACTCAATTCTTGAATTACTAAACATATATTTATTTTTATTTTTTAAAACTTTAAGAAAATAACAGTTTTTTATTTTATTTTAATAATAAACTATGTTTTTTATTTGCCATGATAATGTAATACTAGAATTATTCCATTATAACACAGAAGCTTCACGCTTAACATGACACAGTTACTTATTATTTGTCAATTTTATATTCAAATTTAGATAATCAAATAACACTTAACATTTTGTAGCTAATTAGATCGTATAACTTGTAAATTTTAAGCAATCTGAAATGCCCATTCAAACTTTAATTCCCCATAAGTATCCTCCAATGAAAAAATCCTATAGGAAATTCACTTATTGCGATTCGCTTTGAATTATCAGAAAATTGACCAAAAAGGAAAAGCAAGAAAGCGAAAGCAGCCGCAGAAATCGCTCTTCCCCAATTCCCTTCGACTTTCTGCGTCTAAAGAAAATCTATCCCAATGTCTAGATACGAAGAACTTTGAGAAGAATCGTTAAAGTCTAGAGTTCGCATCATTAGAGCAGCAGTATGAAGTTCGATTTCTTGTGTTATTTCAGAACCTGATGGAAATGCAAGTGCATAAAATTTGCAAACATGGGGATTTCGAAAGGGACGGGGAACTTTGCATATAGATAACGACGTCGAGGCACCGAACGAAGAACTATATTTCTGTCAAAGAAAACTCCCCACGAAGATGTACTCGAGACAATTCACATGCCATGTGCTTTTCCTATTTATTTTTTATGCTTTCTACTCAAAAAGACTTTTGGGTGAAGGTGTTTCTCAAACCAGAAATGCCATATTACTTCCTCCTTCTATACATATTCTGTTCAAGCCAAGTTTTGCCCAGAAAATTCGGGGAGAGGAAATGATAAATTTGGAGATGCTGTATTTAAAAAATAAAAAAAATTGTTTACTAGTAAATAAATCAACAAATTCCATGTCAAAACTATATCACAAGTAATGACATCAGCTTGGGTAAAATGTTTACTATATATATAAGATTTATTTTTAATATTGGGTCAAATGGATTTAATAAAATATGTATCTAAATCTTATGATAGAACGAATGTGGCATTTAAAAATAATACGATAAAAAGATATGTATTAATTATTGCAAACAAAATTAGATTTATGAATTAATTAACAAAAAATAATCAACCATTTTCTTTTCACAAATACGTCATTTTTTAATGAAAATTGTATTTGAATACGGGAAAATAATACGTTACTTAAAACTTTTGTTATTTAAGGCTAACTTATGACAACTTTTATTAACTTTTGACATATAACAATAGGTTGACTCTGTACCTCAAAAATTAGTTACTTTAATATGATATGAACATACATATTTTTTTTTATGTTTGGTTGTAAATTATTCAGGAAAAGACATTTAGAAACAAATTATGAAATGCCTTCAACAAATTTAATTTTTGTTATGTTTTTCAAAAATTTAAACATATTTCTAATCACTTTTTCTTTTTCCGATTTCAGTTTTTTTATTGAATATTTATTCCAAACATGATTTATTTATGCTTAATTACTTTATGTATTGGTAATTATGGTATTATGTATTGTGTAAGTGTTTTAGTTTAAGAGAAAAAAAATATAAATTAAAACGCACCCATATGTTTATAAAAAAACACTAAGTTATAAACAGTTTAAAATATTTAAAAAATTGTTTTTACAATGTTTCCGATTCCATCTTTAATTTTATTTCATATACTCTTATGTACATGTAAAAAGGCTCATGCTGATTCATAAATATTTGTTTAAATTTCAGCATTTTAAAGAGGTTTTTTTCACAAAAAATGCAAGCTGAGATTAATTATTTAAAGATTTTAGTATGGAAAATAATGTAATAAGAATGTTTCAATTAACTTAAATATCTTTTAAAATAATTAATATTCTTATATCAATGGATTAATTTATTTATATGAATAATTATAAGTAGATTTTCTGTAACCTTAAATAACAATGTCACTTTATTCAGTATTCAATACATGTTGAAAACAATTCAGTGTAGCAAGGACATTTTTATCTTCGTAAATAATGTTTAGCAAACTTCCAACTACAGAAAATTTTTAAGCAAAAATTAACTTCAGGCATGTATGCATTTTCTATAAAGGTTCTTAGTGATATTACACAAGAAACTCACTCAATTAAATTAAATGCATTCTGAACCGTAAGTGACATCTTCTTCCCTCTTAAATTACCTTTCTCTTTTTCCAATTGCAATCTTCTTAAGTTTTCGTGCAAAATTTATGAAAATGCGACGTACTGCAAAGCAAGAAATTTTGTAGTATACCACCTTTTCCTGTATTGTCTTTTAGGCAAATCAATCATCACACCGAGTTTCAACAAATTAATTTCCGACTTGCAACCCTAGATATATTCTGTGTTGTATTCATATACATCATTTGACAAAGAACTTCACATATTGCTTGTCATTTCGCATATTTTCTCGTTGGGATACCTGAATCATATGATCAGACTATTCGTTGACGTTTTGCGTTTGGAAAAGAACACATATTTCTAACAGTTCTGTAGAAACAAGCATATGATAGATTTACATTTTCTTGCTTATATGTACCTCACTCAGCCGTGTTTTCGTATTCAGTTTGTGACTCCATCTATGTTAATATTTATCCAATCATTTTAAAACTTTGCAAAAACGTGCTAAAGAGTCCAAATTTTTTTAATGCAATAAAAAATCAAATTATTATTGAGTTTGAGGAACTGAGTTCTCTTACAAATATTGAAAACTATGTAAAATGACATGACAAGAAGTTTAAATACATTAACAACTACATCTGTATGTAAAATTTTAAAATGTAATATCATTTTGAGACAATTCACAAAAGATTTTTGAATATGTCAACGTTTTGTTTTGGAAATAATAAAACGCAAATAGAATATAAATTATGGATAATTTTATCACTTTAAGTATTTGTTTTTTACATTTTAAAATATTATAGTAAAACACCTATTATAACAATAAAATTAGTACCATCAAACCTAACACAATAATATACAGAATTTATCCAAAATATTTTTATATTGCCCTTTTCATATAAATAATGATAAAGCTCAAACCATATTTAGCCTTTTTTCTTTTCCTAGAACTGAAATAAATATACAATCATATTTTTATACGATGGACAAAAAGTTATGATAAATAAAAGTAACGCATCAAAACATATTAAATATATTTTCCAGATACATTTCTTTCAATCCCAAATCTTATTTCAATCGCATCAGATGTGATCCAATTTAACCTCTCAACCTCTGAAAAGTCGCTATCTGTCTCAGAATCCATCTTCTCTCACATTCTCTTTTCCAACGATCATCGACTGGGTCTTCAGATCATTTACAGACTAAATTGCAAGTCATATCTCTTGCCAAATGTGGACCTCTTACCACTTTAGTGTCACCTTGCAATGTTTCCCAGGCCTATGACAAATAAAATAAGGGACGCTGGGTCCTGCGTTCACTGCTCTGGGAGCGCATTTATTTCACACAATGAGAACAAAGTGGTTGTTTGAAAGAATAAAGCGCTTCTATAGTTTTAGGGCGTATGCTTTAATAATTTACTTTTTAAGTATGAAAGTGAAAGTAGTTGCTGTTTCATCGCAAGGTGTTTGGGCGTTATTGTTTGAACGTAGGTCATCAAGTTCTTATTAAATAATGTTGATTCCTTTAAAATACAAAATATCGATCAATCGCTAAAACAAAACTTAGGATGTAGAAAAACACCTGTATATTAAATATTATACTTTCTTAAAATCGTATAGAATTGTATGAAAAAAAACACAGATACAAAGTTGGTAATTGTTTAAGAACACACACTATTTAAGCATATTTAATTATATATTTTTTAAAGGATATACTATCATTAATTTTAAATAAGTTAAGTTGTTGTATTAAGTCCCTAATTTAAATTCTTATATTGAAATAAAACAGAATAAAATCATACCCCATTACTATATTACAATATAATACTGTGTTACTGTATATTACGGTATATAACAGTAAAGAACAATACAATATATAGTGTAGTACATTACAGATCCTCACAATAGTATACACATCATTACAGTACAGTATAGTACATTTCAATTATATTATATTATATTATATTATATTATATTATATTATATTATATTATATTATATTATATTATATTATATTATATTATATTATATTATATTATATTATATTATATTATATTATATTATATTATATTATATTATATTATATTATATTATATTATATTATATTATATTATATTATATTATATTATATTATATTATATTATATTATATTATATTATATTATATTATATTATATTATATTATATTATATCATATTATATTATTTTATATTATATTATACGGAATGAGTAATTTACAGTTACTTTAAGTTTAAATATCTGTCAGACTTTTTGAAATATTTTAATACTTTTGGTATAAAATATTCTTCTGCTTTATTTCGAACATTTTACAATTGTGTTTTTTTCTTTTAAAAAAGAACAAATACTATACATAAAAATTGAACAAAAATATTTTCTAACCTCAATCTATGCATAATAAAGAGAAAGGAAAGATTAGAAAGTAAAAAGAACATTCTTGAAAATCTTTTCCGTGTTCTCTTTCTTTTAGTACTGTGGTTACAGTTAGGTGAGTGGAGACCGCGCAGGAACATTTTTTAAAACGCAGTATACAAAGAATATGGAGTCAAAATTTTCAAATTTTTGAAATCCTAAGTACTTTTCTTCTGACTGAAGGTTTTTAACTAAATATACCATTTGGAAATCTTCTAAGGGTGTAGAACCAACGTAGAATTTTTCTTTTATATTTGCAGCCAAGTGTCTTATTTATTTGTGATGGACATTTCTGTCAAGGGAAATAAAAAACATGACGGAACTTGCAAATATGACATATAAGCACAAAGCACACAACTTTTGAATAACATTTTTATATAAATAAATAAAAATTAAACTTCGTTTGTTATGTAAAATATGAATGTTACATTTCGTAAAATAGCTGTAATTTAGATGCTTATACATATTATCAAGAAAGAAAATAAATTATTAATATACTTTCTCATTTAATTTTAAAAGCAATCAACATAATAATCTTATTCGGAATTATATATTAATATTATGTAATCGCTATATATATTATTACTTTTAAATCTTTGTTACCCATATAAATAATTTTTAAGACTTTTATAAAAAATTAAATAATATTTAGAAAGATTTTTACTTATAAAAATATAATTTGTTTAATGATAAAGTAGCAACTTAATGCTAAAGATTTTAATGTATCATTTCTTTTTTAAAAAACTGCCATTCATTTAATAAATATTATAATGTTTTTGTAAGTAACGAATATTGATTGTAGATCATGCTTTTAACTAATTAAGCTACACGAACGGAATATCGTGTCCAGGATGCACGAGTTTTTCTAGAATTATTATCAAATTTTTTATTCATAAAAATACTCCATTTTGCAATATTTATGAAATTTAATGGTTTACGGCACAACATCAAACCTACATCTTCTAAATGTACGAAGACATATAAAAAAGTTTGTGTATGAAAACATATTTAAATTTCCAAGCAGAGAAACAAGTCCCTTGAGTTGTTAAATATAAGTTATAAGTTATTGACCCTTAGTAGCCTCTGTCATTAGGGCACCGCTTTTTCCAAATTACTATCAATTCTACTTTTCAAAGCTCATAATATAAGGCTTTTAGTCGATAGGGAGAATTCCTTACAAGGAAATAAGCAAAAGCCCGTGCATGTGATTACATTCATTGGCAACCGCTTCTTGCTTCTACGTAATCAATTCACAGAAAAAACCTATTGCCCCATTTGCAAACGTGCAATGTGAATAAATGATCCTGAAGATTAGGGGGGGGGGGAGGGGGCTTGCGTGATTAGAAAATTAAGACGTGAGTTCGGAATTACCACGCCCACTTCATTCACACTGGGCGTGGCTAAAGTCTGTCGACCCTGGCAATACAAAAAAGAAGGAAAAAAGGGTATTTTTGAAAGTTTGCGTGCCGATATGGAAACAGAATGGGATTTTTCCATTCCTCCACTCCTGTCTTTCATGTTCTCACCCCCCGTTTTCTTGGATTTTTTTGGTCAATAATCTCTGGGAATAAAATTGTTCAATAACGTGTTTGGAAACAAAATGACGCTTGAACTGGGTGATTTGGCGCGTTGAATATTGAATGAATGGCCTTACGTTTAAAGAGAATTGGATGATTGTTCGGTTGACTTAAATTTGGAAGGAAGAAAAAAGTGTAGAAAATTATATTTTTCTTTATATCAGTTAGTGCACACATTTTTCGTGTTTTTATCTATTTATTATTAAAGCGATATTCTATTCCTATACAAATATCGCTAAAGATATATTTTCAGCAGTATAAGAAAATAATATTCTTAGAATCACTCAAATACACAAATCTTGTAATAATATTTTAATTTCAAAATATGCTGGCAAAACAAATATCAGATATTAAAGAACAAATGTCAAATTAAAAGTTTGAATAAAACTGTATGTGGATATGTATTTTTATAATTTAATTAATACATATTATTATTATTATCATTATTGTTATTATTATTATTATTAATATTATTATTATTAATATTATTATTATTATTATTATTGTTGTTGTTGTTATTGTTATTATATCATTAATATAATATTTAAAATAATTTGTAATAGTCAAATAAGTTAATTATTAACAATACTAAGATTTACATTAAGCTAAATTGATCGTATATAAGAATATGAATTGCGTTGTGTATTTAATAGTAATTTACCCTTGAACGTTAACTTCTCCTGTTGGGTCATAGCATAATATGTTGAAAACATCTAACTTAATCAAACTAGAAACACTTAGACAAGGCATTCATCAATTTACCAAGATTTATTAATGCACAAGGAAACAAGGTAAGAACTGACTCCCCGCTATTCGACCTATCCATATCCCAGACATCTGGAATATGGATAGGTCGAATAGCAGTTAAAACTGCTTAAATTCACAATTTTTAAGTTAATATATAGTTCAAGTTAAAAACATCTCCGATACATTTTTGGCTTTCTGACACTTCCAACAGAGTCCGATCTTTCAAAAACGAGAGAGGCTATTTTTGGTGTTAACAGTATCAAAGTCAAAAATAATCTGTTTTTGGGTTGTAGAACACCGACAAGTTTATGTGGAGGGGTGCTGGGCCAGCCACTTGGGTCCCGAATCAAATGTCCGTTGGTTAATTTGGGCATGATATATCTTTTCGATTTGATACGAGAAATCGTCTCAAACCATTTATTGACAGCCGGAGATACGAAAGGGTCACATAAAATTAAATTTAGGAGACTGATGTCTCCCCGAAGTCTGGTGTTTTTGTCAAACCATGCATTTAAATATTTTATGATGGGACTCCAAACAGAAGAGAGAGTCTGGAAGTTTAGGCCCCATAGTGGCTGAACATCCGTGGGAAAGTGGGGTGGAAAGTATTGCACCACCACATAATTATTATTATTATAATGTTTTTAATATAGTTATGATTATAATAGATTTAATATAAATTTTAATATAATTCTTATTATAATAGTTGTAATATAAATTTTAATATAATTATTAATATAATAGTTGTAATATAAATTTTAATATAAATTTTAATATAATTATTAATATAATAGTTGTAATATAAATTTTAATATAAATTTTAATATAAATTTTAATATAAATTTTAATATAAATTTTAATATAAATTTTAATATAAATTTTAATATAAATTTTAATATAAATTTTAATATAAGTTTTAATATAAATTGTAATATAAATTTTAATATAAATTTTAATATAAATTTTAATATAAATGTTAATATTATTATTATTATAATAAAAATTTAAATAATAATATTAATATAGCACATACATGATTTTTTCGTGTATTTAATTATATCATTATTTAAAATATATTTACAATACTTTTTCATACATTAAACGTTTTATTCATATGTATATTTCTATCTACATTTGTTTTTGTATGAATTTATTTATTTACTTTTTTTAAAAAGAGGAATTTATATAAATACATGTTGATTTAAGTTATGTGTACGCAAATTGTAAGTTTCAGATAAATTAAAATGACTAAACGTCCCACACAAAACATCCTTTCCATTCATACAATAACGTATAACATCTATTCCAATTTTAAACTTTTACAATTTTTATAATATAAGATTATATAATATAGAAAATATAAGATTTACAAAAATAAAATAAGATTTAAATTAAATTTATTTGTCTAATACATTAAAATATTTCTAAAAATATTTTAATAAATAATGGCGTTCATTTCCTTATTATTACGCACGATGTTTTTTGGTAAACACTTTATAAATCTGTGTAAAAACATAGAAGATACCGATAATTATTAAGTGAAGATAATGATTATGCTTTTTAAAGATGATGATAAGTAAAGATCATGATTGCGACCAAGTAAATTTTTTTAAGAGTGATATAGTGGAAAATATATGGTTTTATAGGATTATACGAATAATTTTAAACTAAGAATAACTGTTGATTAACAACTTTTTAGACTACTGAATGTCAATTTACAAGAACGATTTGGGTCAATTTACTTCTATTGGGATATTTCATTTAAACCAAATAATGCAGTATTTCTTTTGTAATTTCAAAACAGAAAAACGGACATCTCCCCATCCCCTTATTTATTTCTTCACAAACATATATAATAATGGTTTAAAAAGTATTTGTTTTCTTTAAATCTGAAATAAACAAATCGTTTTGGAGAGTTTACTATTACGTGATACTACTCTGAAAAAGGTTTCTCAATCGCTCCTACAGGAATTGGGATATCCGTAGAAATCCCGAACGTTTATTGATATATATATATATAGAAACACTGGTGCAGAATAATAACGGTCATCTCGTGAAATATACTCTTTCATAAAATGTAAGACCATGTCTTTTTATTTACCAAGAATAGTCAATTCTATTGTATATTCTGAAATATATAAGGTACGAAATTTAACTCAAGATATTGTATTTGGAATATAAGATTTATTCTATGCAGTGTATAACCGTAGAATTTGTTGTTGTTCAACTAAAGCAAAAGTATGTTATTATTAGAAATATAAAAAAATATTAGAGTATACATTATATTATTAAAAACAGAATATAAATCATATCAAAATATACATTTCGATTCGACATTTTTTATATATTAAAAAATGTATCAATGAATGAAGGTGTATTCAATAATTGCATATACGTTCATTTCTGCAAATTAGAGTTTGATATAAATATTTGCTTCTACTACAGAAACAAATGTCAATTACCTGCATTCCAAGTAAAGATATTTTCCTAGAATAACTGCATTTATTTTCTTTAATATAGTCTTACCCACAACATGTATTAATAATTAAGATTCTAATGAAGTTAAGTGCATAACTTACTGCACGATAAATAATGTTATCTTAAATACATGCAGATCAAAGTTTTATATCAATATAACTGTGTTATGAAATCAAATTAAATGTATTATAATAAAAACTCGTCATATAAAAAATTGCTCTTAAAAGTAAAATACTAATGACCCAAAAATACATAATTAAAAAAATCGTATTTTGGTATTGGAATTATTATCGTTATATTAGTATTTTATAAATGTATTTTACTATTAAAACCAAAATTTTAAAATGTAAAATTTACCTGAAAAGCACGATAAATCTTTTGTAATTTTGAAAGCAAATTTCATATATCCTGTTGCGTTGATTTAAATAATTCAGCCTTATAATAAGAAATGTTCTTTTTACAAAGAAAACAAAACTACTTATGCTCCTTAAACTACATTTATTTAGGTAAAGAGCAGAATATAGCTTTTGTAAAACTCGCATTCACCAACGATCTAACAACCAACCGTTACTACGTGAACAAGAGCGATACGGTGAATATATGTCCCTAATGATCATGTAATCTGCGCTTATTTTTTTATGAGTTAATTATCTGGACGATGCAGTCTTCTGACTTCGCTCCATCATTCCAACGCATTAACATAAAACAATTACATGTGATTTCGGATTCAGGTTTGAGTTAATACTTCCGATTGGTGACTGTTGGAATAACAGTGTTATGTCGCCGTTGAAATATCGTTGTGAGGAAATTATTCTGCCGGGATAATTGCCAATATTAACCGACAACCCATAAATTTTGAAGGTTGTTGCAGTTGCTTTTAGGAGTTCAAACTCAGGTATATAATTGGGAAGGGAACTAACCTTAAAAATATTTTAATGTTTAAAATGTTGTTTTTAGTTTTAACTATCTGAGTATACAATTAAGTTTAGTTTCATAGTATATATATTTTGAAGCCTTTAATTATGGAGTCATTTAAAAAAATCTCAAACTAAGTTTATTATTCCAATTTATATTAGTATAAATATAAATTATGATCTTTAAAAATAATGTTTATGATTTTTTTGGATTTTCAAACATTCTACTGAATTACAAGATTTTCAGATTTCTGTATACCTATAATAACTTAAAAACATTATTTAATATGTACCCAGTTTAATTTAATGAAGGTTTATAAAGACACATTTTATTATCTTCTAATCAGAAATTGTACTGCCTTACCTAAAAAATTGAAAACAAATATCATTTGAAAACCATTATATTTATAAATCTTTATAGAAGAAAAGTTATGAAATATCATATGGTTTCATTTTTCATATATTACCCGCGCTTCTATTTATCTTTTTTAAGTAAAGTCATATCGTTGTTATTCACCCAATATTTATATATTTATCTTTTCATAAAAAATATTAATATGCTTCTTAATATTATTGATTACCATGTAACATGCATTGTAATCCATTACCCTCATGTGTGGCTGGAAAAACGTTTTGTAATAATAATTAAAAAATAATTTAAATACATATTATTTTATAAATAACATTTGTTAAATAAATGTACGTTTAAAATAATGAAGTTTACTATTAAAAATGTGGAGTCTCTTTTATGAATATTTTGTTTTATATAAAAATTGCTGTTTAGGAATTTTTATATACTTTTGATTTTTTTTATAAATAATATGATACGCCAAAAACTTTAAAAAAAATACATTTAATTAAAAGCGCCATTGAACATTACAGCTTTCCCTTTAAATAGTATCAAGCTGTAACTTCTTAAAGTTAATTTATTCAATCTTTTCCCAAACAATAAAAACCAAAACCAAACAAAATGACTTCAATACATATTACTTACAGAACCAAAATTTTTTTTTTAAAACATACTTAATTGTATTTGTCAATTTGTTTTAGATACAAGTTCTTAAAACCACCTACAGCGTTATTCAAACTTCCGAGATTGTTTCCAATTTTAAACACATCCTGTAGCACTCAACGCTTATTCACGTAAAGTACCCAATATGAGTTTTCCGTTCATTCTGATAGATTAATGAGAATTGAACAGCCATTTATCTTTAGAAGCAAGGAAATGAGATCGAGCTTTACGAACCTAACCATCTATAAAAACGAAGGGCGGTGTTCAATAAGTGCTGATAACACAAAGCCGCCTGAATATTTAATCTAAACACCATCCATTAGAGCCTACCCACTCCTTTCACGTCAAATAAATCATTTATAAAACCTTTTTTCAAAAAATGAAATAATCACTTAAAATATTTCAACGGGGTTTGTGCAAACCACTCAGATCCCCATCCAACAATTAGTTGTTATTTTACAGCGCAGTTTTCAATTTTTGCAACCTGGAAGTGGTTACGAGAGATTCGCACCCCTACGGAAACCTAAACACTGTTTAGCATTTCCCGTCGTTTCCAACAATGGGCGGGAAGGGTGAGAAAAAGACAAGTGTTGGCTGTCATAACAGTGCGCAGGGGCGTGTTAACAGTTGTCACGTTGCCGGGGATTGTCGTTATTGTCACTTAGGCACAACAAAAGACGGGGATCGAACCCCCCACCTCCTAACTCTTTCGCTCTTTCCACAGTGGGGAATTATTTTCGCTTGAGCCTACGCTGTCAAGCGACAGATGGATGATTGAAGTTTATATTTCAGACTGAACTGGAATATTGAGGACTAGCAATTGCTGGGGGACTACGAATCATCTGCCTTTTGAAAATCATTGCAAATGGTTGGGGTGATTTTAAGCAATAATAGACCAGTTTATTGTAATTTAATGTAATAGTTCCAAGTAACTTTTAAGGATTTATATTTTTCTTGGTATTTCATTGTTATTCACTTTTTTCAGGTATTTCATTGTTATTCACTTTTTTCCGGTATTTCATTGTTATTCACTTTTTTCCGGTATTTCATTGTTATTTACTTTTTTCCGGTATTTCATTGTTATTCACTTTTTTCCGGATTTCATTGTTATTTACTTTTTTCCGGTATTTCATTGTTATTCACTTTTTTCCGGTATTTCATTGTTATTCACTTTTTTCCGGTATTTCATTGTTATTCACTTTTTCCCTGCATTAAATCAATAATATTTTTTTAGTATAATGCCTAAAAAAAGGCTTTTTTAAATAAGAGAATAAAAACTAAGTTATTTCATCATAGATCAGTTACTGCAGTATTTTATATATGAATAATATGATTAATATTTTGAAGGGATTACCCATTTAAACGTAGTCTTAAGTAATTTTATAGTAAGCTTATAGAGTGTCATTTAAAGTTTTAAAATCTTTTTTAATAAAAATGCTTGTTTAATGTGTCTGTCTATTGTGAATTTTTGTACTGTTTAAGGTTTGATATTTTTTCATTTAAACACAATTTCTAATTAAGTTTTCTAATTTATATTATATTTCTAAAAACATATAATTTTTAGTACTGTTGCTTTACAAAAGGAATTCTGGATACTTTTCGTAGTATAATGAATATGCGTTTCATTGTTCTTTAATCAAAACTTAATTGACAATTTTTACAAAGAGCTTAACAGAAGAATATAATTGATTTCGCATTTTTTTGTTGTTGAAAATACTACTATTTTTACCTCAAGTAAAAAAACTATTTGCATACGTTTGAATTCCTTCTTATTTTAAAAGTAAATGGATTTCATAGATTTCCCTTGAAACGCATAGTACACATTTCCAAGACATAATATAAAACACAAAAGCACATATTTGTTGTTTAATGTTTTGCATATTTAAAATTAATTATATTTTATCTGTAAGAAAAACATTTTATTAATAATTCATTGTAAAACGCAATTATAAAATAGAACCAGAGTTGTCCTTGTTTTTAACTTTTCAACAAAACTTGCTTAAATTTAATCACTATCAGTTCCTGTTGTCATAATGCAAACAAATGATGAATATATGATGTTTAGGGAAAAAAATGGACTTATACTTTTAAAAGATTTCAAATAGTTCCGTCGAACTTAATATATTTTTTAGAAAATTATCTAATTAATTATCAGTTATAATGAGTATTTCACTCTAGCATTACACATAATTAAAAAAGTTGATTAAAATTATTTAAAACACGCTATTTATAAATTATATATTGATTTTTTTAATTAATAAGAAAGTCATTTAAATTTACTTCATTGGCAATTATTGTTTTCCGATAGTACGCCAGCAGTTTTCATCAACCAACAAACTTTAAGTCGACTAAAGTTTGGCCTGATTGTTCCATTTGCAAAGTTTATTTCCAATATCTCCCATTATCTTCCAACTTCCCAAAGACTTTTCACTCAAAGATCCAGTCAATTTACGGGAAAAAGATTTTTCCCGGAATACACGATTAGAAATTTACAAGATGAGTGCAGACGGTGTCTCCACCACCCGCCAAACAAGAAGCAAGTTTCCATTAATCACGCCAAAAGTAAATATTATTTTGTCTCCCAGAAGCTTAATAAAGAGAATTCTCCACGAAAACAAATCCCAAAAGAAAATCACACAGATAATGAAAGGGTAAATTTCTAATTTATATACAGTACTGAGGTTCTTTTTAGGGTATTAAGGTAACTGAGACTGCATACCCCTTTGCATCCCGTTTTTCCTATTCTTTGCACCAGAACTGAAGAACCGTAATCCTTTGTGAAATTGACTTCTTTTAGGGTGGGGGGATAGTAATGAAGTACTAAGCTTCATGATCTCTTTGCTATTCATGCAACTGCCATAGACGGTTATTTTTTCTCGGCGACGTTTTTAAATGTCCTCCTTCATTGAACGTTTTGAGCACCTTTTTTTGCTGCCGAAGAGAACGCTTCAAATTCTTTTTGTATTTTTAATTTTTAAATTTTGATTTTTGTTTCAAAGAAGACTTTTTCCACTTTAAATTGTTTTTATCTCTATCAATTGGTGTAAAAATAAAGGATCAATGCTAAGTAATTCTTATTTTTTTTTGATAAAATTGTTAAAGTGATATTTTGGAGAGAGAAAAAATATCTCTGATTGCTGCTGAAAATACATTTTACTCTTTCGCAAATGTTTCAGCGAATATTTTTATTGAAACAGTAATTTTAAAGATAAGAGAAAGCTCGTCGCTTTACCATTTTATTTCTATTTAAATCTTGGACCCGTCAATATATAATATATATCTACTTAAGTTTAAAAGGAATGCGGTAAATTTGAACTTTTAGTTATACCTTATACATAATTGAAAATGTGTTTTTTATGCTCAAAGTTAACATAATTGTTATTAATGTTTTAAAAAATTAAATAAATGTGTTTTAATATTGTTTTATATTATTAAGTTAACGTTTACATAGTTTTATATATTCCATACCTTAATAAATCCTTCCTTAATTTGTATTACGTTGTTTTGGAAGTTCGATATTGTAAAATAATATAACACTATAGATAAAATCTCGTCTTATAGAAGATTGCAATAAAAATATTAAAATACAAATGCAAAGTTAAAACTACTTTTTATTGCGTATTTTTAACATTGCATTTTTATTTTAATATAACAATGTAGAAGCAATAAATTTGTCTAATGTATTTATAGTTAACTTAAAAAAAATAAATGAATAGGACATTTGACTTATATATAGAATGATTGCATGGGTATCTTATTTATTATTATATTGCTGAAAATGGTCGTTTTAAGTACAATAATATTTTTCGGTATAAGTAAATGAGTGTAATTCTTTACATTTTCCTGTTGATGATTTTAATTTAACTAATGTATATAGATTAATGCAGACATGAAGTAGTACTTTTTTTAATAATGAGCTATGTGTATTTACATTGATTGTTTGAGAAGTGAATGCATTCATTCCCTGTAGAAAATACAATTCGTGCTCAGTTATTTAACAAACTTCCTTAAAAATGTCAAATATCTTCTAAGAAATTGGCCTTAATTCATCGGCTACATTTTAAAATACTATGCAATACTCTCTTAACCCAATTTTTACAACGATGGACATTCTCAAGCATTAGAAATGGAAAATGTGATTCCAGTTCAATATCTAGTACAATTCGTTAACTTCTTGAGGATAACCACTATTAAATAGGCCTTATCTGTGTAGATAAGGTGCTAATCCAGCACTCCAGCGAAATTGCAGCATGTGAATTCAGTTGGTACGTGCACTTCTAGAGCCTCCTCTTATTAGGCCCGGCTCTAAGTCCTCTTTCGCATAATCTCACATCGGCTTAGTTCCGAACCACCCTAGTCCCCCATAACACGCTTCCTCCATTAAGCTTTCTAGCGTAATACAGTTTTGAATTCGCTGGAAAGCAGCACCGCTATGCAAACCCAGCTTTGCATGCCAAATAGACTGGGTAAGCTTCTTTGGCAGCTAGGAATCTAACATCTCACAAAATGATTTCGAGGATTTTTCTTCATAAATGTCTATACAGCCTGAAATGTTTGAGTGAATGATACGACATTCATGGACAAAGTAGGAATCAGAGGGAAATGAATTTTGCATGGCATTTGTAATGAGAATAGAATAATTAAATGCCCTTAAACATGGGGTAACCGTAAATAGGTAAATAGGTATGGAGATTATTATAAATTTGCATTTCGATATTTGTAATAGAAATTTGGTATAAACATTTAAAAATTCCTGATACTTACATTTAAAAGATCATCAAACCTAAAAGTATATTGGTAAAATTTTTAACATTTCATATATCCGTCCCACGTTTGACGAATAACTTTTTTTAATAATTTGAATTTAGATCAAATATAACAAAATTATATTTTCCAACATTTTAGCATTTTAGTAAGGATTCAATATTATCAAATAAACTGTATTTTTGTAAAAATTTTGAAACTAGAAGAGCAATTGTCATATTTAATTTTACAATGTGTGCATATTATGCAATATTTTTATTAAAAAAAATTAAAACATTTCAATTGAACGGTATACTCCATCCTGAAGGATTTTGCAGAAATACAAAGTTTTATATCCTAATTACATACAAAGCATTATTAAGGAGACTCGGTACCCTTGCAATAATTTTTTTTATTACATAATTTACATGGATATTTTACACATATTATTGAAGGTTATTATTATATAACATGATTTTAGCAACAAAAAAAAAATTTTATGAGTATATTTTTCAAAATTTATTTTTTTTCTTAAAAATTTAACTTTTTTAAAAATGGTTTTTCTTTTTCAGTTTTAAATATTTTGTAAAGATTTTTTTTTCTTACATTCACTATACTATACTTTATAACTTTAAGGATCGAATTTGAATTTACTGATTTAGTTCTTGAGAAAAAAAAAATGTCGATGTATATGCAAAAAAATGGAAAAAAACATGATTTAGTCTACTTTTTAATTTTTAATATTTTTTCTTTTCATTATTTTGCAAAATCCATCCTTGATTGTTTTAAATAGGTTATTCAGGAATTTCAGAAAAAAAATCAAGTCATTTGAATAATATTTGAGAAAGTATTCTTATTTTAAATACCGTGGAATATGCAAAAAACACAAACTGAGATAAATCAGTTTAAACATTTCAAATCCAAATAACTCGATGAATACATTTGAGGTTTCTTCACACATAATTAATTTTATAACTACTTGCATACATATAAAATTCCGGTTTCTATTATTTTATTGGAGTACATTAAATCAGTATTATGTACTCAGTTTTAAAATGATAACAAAATTAAATTTTTGAGAAAAATCTGTTAAAATCAAAATAATAATGTTTAAAATATTGTTTTACACTAATTTTGTGTTAGAAACCATACTAATACAACTGAATTCATTGAACATACATATTCCATACCATAAAACACTTTAGAATGGGCTTTGACAATAGCAAAAACATGTATTACATTTGTTAAATACGTCGCCTTTGGCAAATACGTCTCCTTGCACCTTCAAATTTAAAATTATATCAAACCACGGTAAAAATAAGTAAACAAACACGTGATGTGATAGATACAGTCACAGATAAACACATTTAACTTGTTCTTAGCTGATTTTTCTTTAAATAAATGACCAAAAGCTGTTGCGTCAAAAATGTAAACATCGAAATGGACGTAGCATTTTTAGTGCTGTGAAAGTAATGAAACGCATTTTTATTACATTTATAATTATCAGATCGTTTCAAAACTTTGTAATAATAAACTTTAGGTACAAGAGCATATTTTAAGCAAAAAAAATAATAATTGATATTTTCATCGATTTTCTCAAATCAAAGGGTACCAAGTCCCCTTAACATTCAAAATTTTTGACAAAATATTATTGTTTTTATTGTTTCATTTGGTCGATGAGAGCACAGTACATTAGCGTAGAAGGATTGAGAGAAGAATCAGAACCTTATCGTTTCTCTCCCTCCACCCCCGGTACTCTTCATTTAAAATATTTAATATTATGTGCTTCAATACAATTGATTTTAAACCAATAATATATATATAATTTATTTTACATATTTTCAAATGTAATATTCTACGCAAATAAAATATTAGAATTTATGTATGGAAACCAATGTCATATATCCCCCCCCCCCTTCCTAATCTTCATTACTATAACTACCGTAAAAACATATGCGCATATTGAAAATATCAATTTCGAAACAAAAACTTTCACTTTAAATAAATTACCAAAAATGATAAAGTTATCCAAAGCAGAACTTGACAAATCAGAATTTATAATCTTCGAATTAAAATAAGAAATTTTGAACATACAATTTATTCAGCCCGCATAATAAGAATTACAAGTTAAATATTATTAAAAATTAAACTAAACACTAAGAAATTCATGTGAAATTGTCCAAGGAAAATGTTTTAGAATCATGTACAAAAATATATATTATTTTTAATTTTAAATCACCTTTGCAAAAAAGTATAATACAACAACAGGATAGTTTAAAACATCCAGAATATTGAAACTCTAACACAAAAACTTAAGTTAGATGCTTCAAGGAATAATAAAGTGGTTGCAATAAGAAAACGATTTGGACCCAACTAAAAGACTCTAGGTTCACTTTTTTTCTATTTACTCTTTCAAGAGTGTATTTTTTGGGGGTTTAGTCTCACATCATACCTAAACCTTGGGAAAAGAGAAAATGTTTTTAAGAAGCACATTTTTCTCTCAGGTACCAGTTATATTTCATAACTATGTGAATAAAATGAAAGTCTAAAAAGACAAGTGGGAATTTTGTTCTAGTTACAGCGAGCAAATAAAATCAGAGTGCAAATATTTTCTTTATGAGATTCCTAGCTTAGATTATAATGTTTTGAATTAAAAAAAAATATTTCTAAATTATGTATATTAAAAAGTTAAGTAGAAAAAATATTTTTCTTTAAATGTTTCCGTAATGTAATTGCAATTTAACTTAAAAATAGTTAATGGAATTTCCTGACAATTCACAATTAAAAACAAATTTAAAAAGTTATAATTATGTACTGAATTTGACATTCAAAAAGGGACCACTTTTAATAGGATAATTGTTCCGGCTGTTTTTAACAAAACATTGTTAAATAGTCTCAAACAATAACAAATAATTGTAAATAGTCTCATACTTTACACTGGATTTTATCAGTTTTGGAAAAGTAGTCAAATATATTATAACATTCACATTACAATTCATTTCCTATTTAACTCGCATAAAAAAATTATAATATATAATTGACAAAAGGCAGCCGGATAAAGGTCATGACCACTTTCTATATAAAAATCCACAATTAGTTTTCAGTAAAATTCAATTACATAAGTAAGGTTATGTGTTAGAAATTTGTTTCCAAGTTTAAATAAAATGTATTTTATTTCTTAATTTTACAAAATTGTATCCATAAAAAAAGTATAAATCGTCACTTAAAGTAGTTTCACCGCGTAAGTCTCATTTTAATACAATTGGACTTATGTGTCAACACATAATTTATGGATGTTAATTTAATAGATGAATTAACGTCTATAAATTAAACGATACCCTTAAAAATAAATAGAAAAAAAATTATATTTTGAAAAAATTTCCATTAAGCTTTTTTGCCATGGCACTATATCGGAAATATAGAATTTCCTTGAAAAAAATTTCACTGTTTTCTTGGTTAAATCCACAGATTATCACTTTTTTTTGTATAGAAAAAAATCAATATAAATTTTGACCGTAGCGATTTCTCCGCAGCAGATATGAAGCAACGACGACAGCAAAGTCAACGCAGCTATCGGCAGGGAACGGAACATGTCCTGTGTCTATAGTAAAGATAATTCCAATAAGGAAAGCCCTTGTTCTTCCTGAAATACAGACAACTAATATATTGCTCTTGCACACCGCCGGTTCCCAGGCAACGCTCCAAAAGACGCAGACAACGGGAAAGAAATATCTAGGGAGACAAATAGGACTGGACTCCGAAAGTCAAGAGATAAAAGGGGGCTCCGCTCTTTTTGTTCGAAGGCTACGCAGTGGGAAAAAAAGGGACAACAACAAGTAGAGGCGAAATTGAGACGGGAAAACGGCTATCCGTAAAAGAAATCGCATTTCAAGCACTCCAAAGTGTTGAGGTATATTTATTTCGGATAAGTTATAAAATTTTGACCTTTCCCCGGAAAAGTCAATTTCGGATCTAAGAGGATCTTTTCTCGGACTTTGAGATCTTTGGGCTTCGCTGGAAACAATCTCGGCAGTTTCCAATTTGTCATTCAACTATTATTTATATAGTAGAAGCGTTTATTGCGAAGAAGAAAAATATTGAACTAGTATATATTTGAGATATACTAAAGTAACGGAAATATATTTTATTTATTTATGTGTTAAAATTGAAAAAGCGTTCTTAAATTAGGAAAATGTTAAATTAATAATTAATTGATATTCTTAAATTGTCTTTCAAAAATAGCTATAAATTAATGTCATTCACATTTTATTATAATCGGGAATATAAAAAAATGTATAATTATTTCTTATCCAGTTTAAATAATTTTGATAAAACAAATAATTTATTTAAAAAATATTGAATAATGTGAATAATAATTCATTTCCGATTTTTCTTTACTTAAAGTGATCATGTGATGTAACATTAATATTTAAAAATAGCAATATCAAAGTGTAATAAAGTTTTTGGGTTCTTTATATTGATCCCGAGAACTTGAGTTGCTCTAATATTTTAGTACGCTTGAGACGTTCTTAAATAAATGCATTTAGTCTCAAATTTTGAATAAAAGTATTCTTTACTAATTCTTTAATAGCATGCAGATAAGTATTTTTCAGTAAAAACATTTGGGAATTATTTTTTTACATGGCGTATTATTTATATTTGTGCCATAAATATATTAGTTTGAAATACAACTGTATATAAACGTAAACGAATACACTTATTCTAATGTTATATAGATTTTTATGAAGACGTGTACTAAAGTGAATATATTTATACGTTTTTAATTATAGTAATGTCGTCTATTACTTTAAACTTGAAGTCTGAAGTATTTTAATTTAAAAGAATACTACTACATCTTACAAAACTTTAAATTAAAATTCACTCGAAAATCTCAAAATGCCAGAATATGAAAATGAAAATTATCACATGGAAATATTCGTTTACCTATTTTACTTTCTATTCCAATTGCATTTCTCGAACTTCATCCACACTTTCTCTACCAAAGACAGATAATGTCACTTTTATCTTGTCAAAATCCATTCTTCATTAACCGCCGAACACAACTATTTGTTAATTTGTTCGAATCGAAGATAACAGAAAGCAACCTGCGATTTTTAAACTTCATTAATTCTTCGCGAAGGGTCCCAAGTAATTCGATTTGCATAGTTTGACCTTCCAGTCATCCCTTCCACGATGGATGGTCCGTGCTTTAAAACATCAATCTTCCAACCGCAAGAAAATTAATAAATAAAAAAAAATCTTTTCCCCAGAAACAGGGTCGCTTATTATAGGGAAAGAATGAGATCCTTGCCCAAATGGCATAGGTTTTTCTTCAAGTCATAAATTTTAGTTTGCTGGAACTCTTGAGCGGTGAGAAAGGATAGTACATTTTTAGGCATTTCTCTTTCGTCTTTCTTTTGTCGTCGCTAATGTGTTATTGAATTTCGTTTTGGGTGTACTTCCGAGAGTCTACCTTATGGTTTTCTTGAGGATTAGTGTACTGCGTAGGGTATAGGCAAAATAGGATGTACCTTACCTGTTCAAAAAACTTACATCCATCCATTATTAAAAATTCAATTTGAAAATTTAAAGAGGATTTTGGTGCTGTTTTAAATATTCATGCACTGGTGAATAACATATATTTGTTGGTAGTGCTTTTTAGGTATACTTTGTGAGAGATTTTACTTTAGAATGAGTTCGAGGATTGATATTTTTATATTTTTCGTACGACATTTTTAAATAAAGATAACAGCTTATGAAATAATTTCCCACAAGAGTTTTATTTCAACATATTTAAAAAGTATGCATACATATAATGTTGCTGTGTGATTTTTATCGGTTCGTCAAAAGGAGATTTTTATCCATCGACTACTTACAAATATGTCAATAAATACAACATAATGCGGTTTGTTTACATATATTAATTTTATCAAATATAATTTATAAAATATAACTGGTCTAGTGTATAAACAATATAAGTTATAAATTCTGAAACTCATATTAAATGCAACATTTGTTTCAATTATTTGTATTTTATGGAAATGTGAGATTTTATCATAAAAATATCAATATTTAAATACAAATATTAGGTAGAAAACTTCTAAATAAATATATAAAACAATATTTTTTTCCATATTCTTTAAAAACTATTTTTCTCATCTTTAGAATCAATTTTATTACATTATTTACGTGTGGGCTGGGACAACATGTATCGCGTAGAGAACAGATATATAGTGGTGGGCTATTTTATAATATTTCAAACGCGTGAGGTCTAAAGTATTCTGTTTGCGGCATAGCAGGTAATTACACCTGTTCGGACAGGTGACGTTTTGGTAATGGCTTACATAGATCGTCTTCGTTTGCGTTTTTAAGTATTTTGATATCTGAATGGCCCTATCCCGAATGTGCATACTTTGAATAAGGATTGTTAACGATCCCGCCGTCAAATAGAACACTTTTGCTGCCTCCCAAGACAAATCGAACCCCACACACATTTTAACATATTTTCACCCACAGCCAGGGCAATTTTTCTCTTATGGAACCCATGTCAAAATATTAAAAATACGCAACTAATAACAATTTATTCTGGAGTATTAAAGAATTAAATGGTTAAATGCAACTCTATCGGAAATATATTTTTTTAATAAAAGTCATACTATAATTCCTTTAAGAAATGCATATGCATATCCAAAAACACGCAGGTAAAAATTCCCAAACGAGGCTGACGTTTAAAAGACCCTCGTGATTGGTGAGAAGCGATGTTTGTCTTGCGCACATCTTCGCCCCGCCAACTTTCATTAACGGCGCTTCCTCTACTAGGCTCGCCGTTTAACACTCTCTTTTCCTAATTGATTACGACTTGCAAACTTCCCTTCCCCATAATGTAAATGTTTGCTCTCCATCTTTTTTTTCACACATTCTGAAAGTCAGTTACATTTCGTTTTCTTCTAACAACTTTAGGTTTTTTTTTACCCTTGGAATTTTTTTTTAAATCTTTTTAGCTCTCTTTTTTTTATCCTCTTTACTTCATACTCCTAAAATTATTTCTCTCAATATTAAGAAAAGGGATAATTGGAGGATGAGGAGGATTCTCTTAAAATTAGATCAGGAAGTAAATTTCGGGGAGTTGAATCCAGCGATAAAATACCTCAGTAATCTATTCGCTATTTGAAACAACGCTATAGGCAAATACTATTCTTTGAAGTTTCGTTGGAAATATTACTGTGGATTATTTTGTGGAGATGAGGAGTTCAATAAAAGTAAATTCAATTGGATGGTTTGATGGAAAAATCGTAACCCACAGCTCCGGTCTCAAGAGTGCTCTAAAAGCCAAACGCTCATCCGAAACTACTTCAGAATTCATATCACGTGATGGGACAAAAGATTGGAACAAAAGTGCCAAAAGCCAACAGTTCAACTTAAATTAAGTTACAAAATAAAAAAAATCTCTTAACTGAAAGTTTAAAAGGCTTTATAGATGGTAGGTTTCATTGATACTCTGATAGACGAATAAAACAACTCAGAGAAAATAACTAATTTAACTTACTAAAATCGAACAATGCAGTTCAAATATTTAATTGTACTTCTAACATTGGAAAAGTTGAAAATTATAAATTTATGTTAAGGTAAATGCAAAATATAAGATTTATATTTAAAGACATTCATTCTTTACTATTTTATGCATTTATTTTAAATAATATTGTATTATTTTATTTACAAACACTTCAAAGAGTTATTTTATAAACTGAATCAGATTAGCGTATTGCATATTATCATACATGAAGGGTAAAATCGCAAAACGATAAGGATTCATGTTTTGTTGAAACTGGGATCGCTACAACTGACGACTTTATTTTCATTACTCTAATTTGTAAAACGAAGAAAACGATGGTGACTTAAAAATTAAAAGGTAAACAAGTTATATATATCTAGGAGAGGTAAAACATTTCTTCATTTGGTGAATAATCATTCTGAATGAACTGCCATGGTTTTTCCTTTAAACCGTCAATATATATTACAATGACAGTGGAAGTATTGATATAAGTAATATATTATTTCCAATCATAATATAAAATAGAGAATATATTATGTTCATAAATCTGTTTATACGTATTTAAAGTAGTAAAAAGATATAATTTTTTAAAGTTTATTCAGTATTGTATAAATATATTTTTTTAAATATAAGTTTTTTACTTTAGATTACTTCATTAAGAAATATTAATAAAATATTAGCTAAATGTGTATTGTTTTATAAAAATATAACATGTGGCTTTTTAAACAATGCTTTTATTTTTAAAGGATTAAATAACACTTTTGTATCGTAATTAGTATAAATTATTTTTCAAAAAAATGTACGAAACTATGTGTGACAGTGTGCTGTCACACGTTGCAATTTTTACATAGGGATCCGACCTATTTTGTACTTTGTGCAATTTGGTCGGATGGCTAGACTGGCGGTCGCCGGTTTTTATTACTGTGTTACATTGTGGGAGAGTTTCGTCACTGAGCCATTTTTTTACATCCACGCCAGGATTGGCCAGGAGGGGTGACCAGGAGGGGCGGAGCGAATTCCAAGTGGTGGGTTTGGTAATTTATGTACAATTGCAACCCCCCACCCCAAGACACCACCGTGGGAAATTCAAGGTTTCCCACATCACTTACAACTCTGCCTTTGCCCAAGAGATACGGGTAAATTTTTGCTCCTTCGTCTCCCGTCCTCATGGCCATCTCCGGAAAAGTCCCAATGCCATGAGATCAGACGGCAGCGCTCCCATTTGATACCAACGCCACTGATGCCAGGACACCAGACGAGCCCCTGGAGAAGGAAAGGTCCTGATGCCAGGACACCAGACATCAGCATCCACATTTCATGGTAACGCCCCTGGTAGCCGGTCATCTACACCCCAAACAACCAGCTAATCACCTCAGACGGAACTCTCCCCAACCGGTACACGTGAGTCAGTAGCTAATATTTGCACATAACCCCCCAACCATAAGTTTTCTCCTATTTAATTTAATGTGTCAATAAAGCACCGTTTTAAAAGTAAATTATTGGTATGTATGTATTTTTTCCAAGACGACATTATTCATAAAGATACAAAAAAATAACACAACGCAATCCAAAAAATGTACTAGCCAATTTACCGCCACGACAGATGGTGCCTCGGACCAGTCTTAAATTTATTTTATTAAATTTGAGCTTATTTGGAAATTATTGCAATGTTTGGCAATTTAAAAAAAATGAATGATGTTGTATTGGAAATTATATATGGTAAATGGTAATAATAAGTAACGAAATACCTCCATGCAATTTATCTGGTTAAATATATTGTGTATTGATTGTTGTGCATGTATTTGAATATTTGTATCAGACTAGTTATATATAAGAAATATGGCTCCAAGAAAAAATAGGAACAATACGCCCGCTAGAGACGAATCTTCCGAAGACGAAGAGTTAATTGTTGGTAGTGCAAAAAGTGGCGCGAAGTTGAATGGGATAACTTTAATTTCTAATTTTGACGGACAAAAAGACGAAGTCAGATTCTACTTCGATCAATTTGAAGAAATTTCTAAATTAGCCAAATGGGAAGAACAAACTAAAATTACAGTACTTAAGAGCAAATTAAAAGGGAAGGCGCTTAAATTTCTGATTTCTGATCCTGCATTATCTGGAGCAAAGAACTTTAAAAAAATAAAAAATGCCTTCATCGAGTATTTTTCGGAGGAAACAGATATTAATGCCAAACAATTCAAATTTAACAACATTCAGATGAGAGATGGCGAACGAATTAAGGATTTATCACACAGGATTGTATTAGCAGCCAACGATTACCTGGGGGGATCAGCAGCTATTTCAGAAGAGACTAAACAAATGTTAGACAAACTTCAGCTTTCAAAATTTATAAACGCCCTATCACCGGAATTGCAAATCGAAGTAATTAAAAGTGGCCCGAAGTCATTCTCTGACGCAATTAAAACAGCCTCGAATTTACAAACAGCACTAGATTCAATTGCACAAATCAAATTAAACAATTTACTTACGGATCACAACAAAGTATTTGAACGCTCTGAATATAATGTGGAAAAACAGTTATCGGAGTTAAGGGAAGATATTAATAATCTAAGTATTGATTTTGCCAGAAAGGCAAAATTGGAAAAACCCTCTAAATACTGCATTGCATGTGGGGATACAAATCATTATTTTGCGGAATGTGAGACGTATAGGAATATTAAAATAGCTGCCGAGCGCACTAACGATAGCGAGATTGAGCAAAAAAGCGGATATGGAAATTTTAATCGAAAACAATATCCTTCGAATGAATTCAATCGCAATTCTTTTGGTAGGGGAAATTTTAGACAACAATTTGCGGAAAATCGAAATACACGGAATTTTGCAAGACAAAATTACGACGAGAATAGAACGGACAGGGGAAATTTTTCCGAGCGAGAATTTTCGGAAAGTCGAAATGGACGAAATTTTAATAGGCAAAATGATAGGGGTCAACAAACTGATGTGAATCAAATACGCGCTAATAATATAAATTCGGAAAGAAATCAGGGAACAAATGGCGATTCTGAGGTAACTAGACATGTGTCGTTTAATGAACAAGATCTAGTGGCGTCACCTCAAGTGAATACTTTGGTTGCTACAGTTAAAGGGAATGATTTGGCAAGTAATTCAGATATTTGCGATTTACCAATTATAACTGTAGAGGCGGGAGAAATTAAATTCTCTTCATTGATCGATTCTGGGAGCTCGTGTTCATTTTTAGAGGCAGAAGTATTTAATGAAATCAAAAAAACGCAAAAAGTATCAATAATACCCCAAAATATTTCAATTAAAACTGTGACCGGAGAATTAGTCAACTATGAATGTTCTTCAAAAGTACGGATTAAAATGGGAAATAAATTTATTATGCATACATTTTTTGTCATAAGAGACAAAATTGGTGAGTATCAAGCGATTTTTGGAACGGATTTATTAAAGAGATATCAAACGGAAATCAATTTTGGTAAGAGCTACTTAAAATTTGAGGGTGAAATTATACATTTACAAAAGAAAGCAAGCGTTGCTCAAGGTGTTTGTAATAATATGACTCTTATACCTGGTTCACTAAAACGAAAACTAATTTTACAAAGCGGTCAGAGTAAATCTGTCGAGATAAAATTAAGACAAGATATCAGTAAAGATATGGAAGTATTTTTCCAACCCAAGCGTTTGAAATCTAATATCGAAATTATACCAAATATGGATAAATCGGATAATAAGCAAATCACAGCTACTATTGTAAATTTGGAGGGGAAACCAATTATACTTGGAAGGCGGATGAAAATTTGTGATATGATTTTACGTAATAAATTTCAAAGCGATATTAATAAAAATAATATAGGCAAAGATGAAATCAAAATTGCTCATGGGTCAGGTAAAAATGATATCGGGTATCAGGTGGATTCCCAAACTAGTCGGAAAGTGAATACAGCGCTATGCAAGGTAACAGAAATGGGAGTAAGTAACTGTGGAGTTTTACCTCAGATTGAAAATTCAGTCAAGCGTACTAGTGAAAGTTGCATAGATAAATGTCCAGCAGCTGGTAATATACAAATTTTACAAAATGGTAAAATTTTAGAAAAGTATAGAGTTTATACTACAAGATTAAAAAAAATTGAGAAGCGTAAAATCCATTTGGAATAGTTTGAAGGTGTGGGAGTTTTGTATACTATTGCATAATATAAAACAGGTAGCATGGTGTTATGTAATACATCATAAACAAATAAATAAACAGTATGCAATTGAGGTAATCAACAAAAAATATGAATGAAATAAGTTGTGTGGAAAGTCATACAATTGTGTTCAAAATCAATAAATAAAATTTTGTATGTAAGTATAACATAAAATAATGTGTACAAAAAAAATGCATAGGGTAATTTGTGGAAAATACATAAAATAATTTGTGTAATTAGGTAATTTTGTGTAAAGACATAAAATTGTATTGGGATAAAAAAAAAGTATCTGGCATTCAATAATAAAAAAAAAAAAAGAGGGAAAAATTTCACCCATTTGTAGACCAGCTGTGAGACATTTCCTAGGAGCGCTTTTTGTTGTTGTTGTTTCTGTTGACTGAACCCCCGGGAGGGGGGAGACGAGTTTCGATGCCTATTTTGGAGGCTAGCCGCTCTGTAGTAGGGGAGAGCAGAAAAGAGGGGTCACCGGTTTTGACCCGTCGACGTTTTAGGGTTGCAGGAAAGAGGCGCGCTTTGCATCGTTGAGTTGGCATGTAAAATAAATTGGCGATTATTATGGGAAAAATAAGGAAAATGATTGTCAATTATTAAATGCACATAAGATTTTCCAATGGGTAGAAATAGGTGTTGATTGCTGAAATAAAGGGATTAGACATGTTTTGATGTAGAACATTTGTTCTGCCGGGTAGAGGTTCTACGGGCAGCAATTGAAAATTTATCTATTGGCGGCGATTTAAATATATATAAACCGATTCATAGTTAGGTAAACTATTGCAAGGTTAAATGGTTATGCATTACAATGAGTTAGATTTTCTCAGAGTTAATATCAGGTATAAAATAATTGTTTATGGAGAGGAAATAAGAAAATTTTCCTTTTACAACATTGGCGTTTGGCGCCAATTTGGCGACAAAATTTTCTTTGCGAGCACTTGGTGATAAGTCGAACTAAACACGTTCGCGGAAACAATTCATATTAATTTATGACTAATCATTCAATTTACAATGAAATTTGAAGGAAAAAAAAGCGGAGTGATACGAAACCTTACCTGTGCTTTTAATGGAAAAGCGGTCTGACGATTTGAGTGCCACATGGTCCTTAGTCGGAGTTCGGGAAATGCGTAAACAATCGAGGGACCGAGCCCCTTTTCACTTCTCTTCGAAGGGGGGAAAGTGTGTTTTGTTGGCTAATTATTGTTGGGGTGAAAAGTCCGAGGGTTCGGTTGAATAGGGAACGTCCTTGGTGGGACAGTTTTTTTTTTTTTGCAGGGGTTTCTTAAGCTATGATGTCGAGAGTATGGGAGAATGCAGACGATGCGATGGTTCTGTTTGGAAGCTCGCTCGTTTAGAGTGTGGCGTTTGTGTAAACGATTGAGACGTTACGTATCATTTCCGTGTGAATTGAAATTTGAATAATTAAAAGCGTCTTGATTATTATTGATTGATATTGTGTAGAATTAGATAATGATTGTTTCTATATATGTGTTGTAATGATATAAAAAAAAAAAAAGAAAGGAAAATGTGTGTGACGTGTTTACAGTGTAACGTATTTAATTTAATAAAAAAAAAAAAAATCTGTTAAGAATCAATGAATTATGTGTGATTGAAGAGACTATCAAACATGATTTTGTGTATAATTGAATAATTATATATATAGGATTTTAACTAGTAATGCAATTAAATGTGACGAGTTAGCGTAAATATAGGAGCGCATAGAAAAGTATTTTGCGACTCATTTCGCATGGAGATATTTTGTGTTTTAAAGTGTATAACTGTATTAATTAGTGTACTTTAATTTTAATTTTGGTGCTATTAATTGGAAACTAATATGACACTTTTATAAGGAAAATCGTACTTTATACAGACAATACGAACTTTTAGAAATATAAACTTTTGGGGATATGTGTGATTTTGACTAAGTGGTATGACTGACTTTTTATAACTTTCCATTGAGATTTCCAGAAGATAAAAAGAAAACCGAAGGATGTCCATACAAATGTTTAAAGAACTTTTACCAGGACAATTTTCTACATACAAGTACCATTAACAGGTAATGCGAGAACTCAGGTTTTCGCGGGAAAAGTTAAAGACTTTCCTACGCAATTTGCCTTGTGTACAAAAAGGTTTAAGACCTTCACTACAAATTAACATTCTGGAACAATTATATAATGAATAAATGTAAAATAAGGTTCAAGACCAAATTTTATAATTTGAGGGTTACCAAGTATGTCAGTTGTGATTATGAAATGTAAAATAAGGTTCAAGACCAAATTTTATAATTTGAGGGTTACCAAGTATGTCAGTTGTGATTATGAAATGTAAAATAAGGTTCAAGACCAAATTTTATAATTTGAGGGTTACCAAGTATGTCAGTTGTGATTATGAAATGTAAAATAAGGTTCAAGACCAAATTTTATAATTTGAGGGTTACCAAGTATGTCAGTTGTGATTATGAAATGTAAATAAGGTTCAAGACCAAAATTTATAAATGTTAAAAATTACCAACCCAAATTTGTTATATGTAAAAATTGTATTTTAATGTGTTTTTAATTTTTTTTTTTTAATTAGTGGAAGGGGGGTACTGTGACAGTGTGCTGTCACACGTTGCAATTTTTACATAGGGATCCGACCTATTTTGTACTTTGTGCAATTTGGTCGGATGGCTAGACTGGCGGTCGCCGGTTTTTATTACTGTGTTACATTGTGGGAGAGTTTCGTCACTGAGCCATTTTTTTACATCCACGCCAGGATTGGCCAGGAGGGGTGACCAGGAGGGGCGGAGCGAATTCCAAGTGGTGGGTTTGGTAATTTATGTACAATTGCAACCCCCCACCCCAAGACACCACCGTGGGAAATTCAAGGTTTCCCACATCACTTACAACTCTGCCTTTGCCCAAGAGATACGGGTAAATTTTTGCTCCTTCGTCTCCCGTCCTCATGGCCATCTCCGGAAAAGTCCCAATGCCATGAGATCAGACGGCAGCGCTCCCATTTGATACCAACGCCACTGATGCCAGGACACCAGACGAGCCCCTGGAGAAGGAAAGGTCCTGATGCCAGGACACCAGACATCAGCATCCACATTTCATGGTAACGCCCCTGGTAGCCGGTCATCTACACCCCAAACAACCAGCTAATCACCTCAGACGGAACTCTCCCCAACCGGTACACGTGAGTCAGTAGCTAATATTTGCACATAACCCCCCAACCATAAGTTTTCTCCTATTTAATTTAATGTGTCAATAAAGCACCGTTTTAAAAGTAAATTATTGGTATGTATGTATTTTTTCCAAGACGACATTATTCATAAAGATACAAAAAAATAACACAACGCAATCCAAAAAATGTACTAGCCAATTTACCGCCACGACACTATGTCATCATTCATTTAAAAAATTAAGCAATATTACTATTTTGCGTTCAGTGCAGTAGGTGTCAAATATGAAATTGTGATTTAATTTAATAAGTTCTCAAACTTCATAACATAAGCATTGTCAAAACACACAAATATTTATTTGTGCCTAAAATATATCTATTTTTGTAACTAAATTGCCTTATATTCTTTAACGTATTATTTATTTATTTTATTTAACTCAATCATTATACTTTGTTATTTCCATAGCTGTATTCAAATATCCATTTCGATGCATGCGAATTTATTTGGTTTATTATTTTCTGGGTTACATAAAACATAAATCGGAGTATTATTCCTTTCCATCTCTATATATCATTTACCTCAGCATAGTTTAGATTCTCAGAACAGTTTAGATTCAAAATCCTCTAGTGATTTATTTTACAAGCTTCATTAGTTTGATAAATACGCCGCTGTCTTCAGGGAATGAAGCATTATTTATCTAAAAAAGTTTCATTTCCCTGAATTCAAATTATGTGACACAGGCACTAGTAATAACCTTTTTTCCTTATCATCATCAATTACGTTACCGTTGAGATATATGTCAAATTTTTAAAAAGCAAAAACAACAATCAGTCCAAAGCCTCATGGCGTAATCTGCAGTAGTTGTCAAATATGAAATTGTGATTTCATTTAATAAGTTCTCAAACTTCTTGACGTAAGGAAACTGTTTCAAATTGAGAAAATGAAAATGACCTTTTTTTAATTTTTGGGAGACAATGTATATCAGGGGATATTATTATTTCAAATTTTTCAGTTTATGTCTTTTTACATTTTCAGTAAATGGAACTAAATTCAGTGTAAGTAAGTGTATTATATTAATTTCAAACCTATTTAGTTTGTATTAACTCATATATTAACGATATTTTAATAAATGAACTGGAATAAGTGAATATTTTTAAATAAATAAGTTATAAAAACAAATTACATTTCAGTTATTTAAGCATATTAGTTTAAATTAGAAATCATAGATGACATTTGTGTAATGTATGACACTTTTATTTATACAATTTTGAAATCAAAGGCTTTAAACAATCGCACTCAACAACCCGCATGTTGGTTACAATACTTATTTAGTATAAGTCACCTTGCGTAAAGGAACACATTATAATTTTTCTCAACCTCGGTATTCAGAAAACAAATTGAACTTCAAAATATTTTATGCAAGTGCCATCAGAAATGAACATCAATATTCTACCCAATTTTTCAACGCTGGGCAATTTGTAATTAGAATTTCCCCACTAATTACAATTTACATCACTCTCAAATAGTGATACAAAATATTAAAAGATTCTCTTGAATTCCATTTGGACTCAAAAGTGACTAATCGCTGGCATTCGGTAAACGAAATAATTAAGAAAGATACGAACCATTAGGGAGGATTACTTATCTGACAATCATTATGATCCCTACTAATATGATAATATTTCCCATTTCCACCGAAAATATTGGCAAATTCGAAAGCGTCTCCCACTATGTTATCGAGGCTCTCGCTATGTGACATTGCAGAAATGTTCATTGCCATAGATTAAATGCAAATAAGGGACACACGCACAAACGAGGAATACTTTTCAGCACACTGCTGAATTACATTAACTTAAAGTTAGTTAACATGTACTTTCGTATGTGGAATATGATCGTTCATTTTTGCTAGTGTGTGTAGGAAATCTGGATGTATGTACACTTTAAACTTGCAAACGTAATTTGGAGTTAAATAATATTAAACAGTTTACCCTACATCTGCGTTTGTTTATTAAATAATATTGGTTGCTTAAATTTATAATATGGTAATGCAGGGCTGTTGCTTGATTGAGTGTTATTTCAAATTATATAGATTGCGAATGTATATAAAAATAATAAAGTTTTAGGTGAATCTATTTTATTTTTAATATATAATTGTTACGTAATTTATTTTAAATATGCCATATGTCATATTTTTAAGTTTTGATAAAAAAGTTTCATTTTTTTTTAATAAACAAAATATTACATATTTAAATTCGTAAATTCGTTTTCGCTATTTGTATCACATTAAAAAATATTTTAATTTTTTTTTTTTGCAAACTAAGGGTTATATTAATAATAAAGTACGAAACTTTAAAAAAAAAAATAAGGACATATTGTGAAACACGTTTATTTTGTCCATTATTAAACTAATTAACAGATTTTTTATTTAGATGTTTCCGCTCTTTGCATATCGCAATTTATGAAAACTTTTTTAAAAGAAACATCTTTAACTAATTTTTAAAACTTATTTTCCCAAAATACTTCTATGAAAGATATTTTTAACATCCACTTCAAAACAAAACACAATACAATTGTCACACATTAAATTATTTTTCATACCGTACTGCCGAGTTTATTGTCCCCTTAAAAAAATCTTTATTTTAAATAGTAATTTTCTAAACATATTAAATTTCGTATTCAATTTAATAAGTCTCTAATTGTAATAAAATCTCACTTTATAAAAGTTATCTTGATAAAATAACTTAACATGAGTTCCAGACAATGATAACAATGATAAAAGTACTTAGAAAATTGCTTTTTAATCTGAAAGAAACTTTTTATTTAAACTTTTTATTTTTAATTACATTATTATATTACGTTATCTTTATTTCCAAAAAAATAAACTCCCACTTTCCTTTATGAAATTTCTAATTTCAAATATTTCCCAACTCCTATTTTTTATAAATATTTTTATAAATGAACACTTTACCATTTTCTATTAAACCAAAATATTAGTCAACTAGCTTTTAATTTGAAATAAAGCGTTCTTCTTCATAGTGTAATCTTATCATGCAACCTATAGAAACCAAACATATTCCATTGACGTACCAGAAATCTGAAACCACACAATAATGGAAGCTTCTTTCTTGTCTATCGTATCCTATTTCAAGCAACATGTTAGGGACATCGTTGCGACAAAGCCTAAAAATAACTGTTATGCTCACTTAATACATAGCTTTTCCCAGTACGGAATCGACCAAATCTCTGGGGATTCTATTGGACCTTACATTTATATTCAATTCTCCCAGGACACCTGAAAGCACTCTGCAATCGCATGAAAAATATTTCTCGGATCAAATTACCTCCCCCGAGGAGATCCTATCCATCGTGTTTGACTGCTGCCAGGTACGGAAGGACTCGAAGAGATGTATCAAACCTCAATAACAAGCGTTAATTATTATCGCGCGACAAATAGGAAAATAGAATGGGGTGCTGTCGAACTGTTGGGAACTTGTCATTTCATTGAGTGGTAGTGAGAAGAAATTAATTATATTTGAATCTTGAATTGTGTACTATTATATACGTTTCTCAATTAAATAAGTTAGTGAGAATTTAAATCTATTCCGTTTTGGATTAGGACCGATGTAGGAATTTAATTAATAATGCATGTAAATTTGAATGTATGCGTTTCTGCGTTTCAACTAAAATAACATTATATATTCCTGTATACATCGATATTCAAATATGATTTAAAACGTATAGTGATTCGAAACAAATATCCCTTGCCACATTTTATCGGCCTGTAATATACATTGTATTGTGTAAGGTGGGAAAATGGGTGTTAAAACTATAATTTTGATGTTCAAAGTCCAATTTTTCCCTGGAATTTTTTTTAGTTACAATTCTTTTATAAAAACATTCACTTATTTATTGGAAAAATAAGTAATATTTTTTATTTAATTCTTAATATTTTTTAAATATTTCTAATAATTATTTTTCTAAACTAAACAACCTCGATTCATAGACGGATTAAAAGTTTTTTTTTTGGAATTAATGGAATTTATCTTGTAAAAGGCATTATAGAACAATTTTTTTTTGTCAATTACTTGAATGAATAGAATAAAAAACAATCGTCGACTCTTAAAAACTCAGTATATTTGATTATTAAGGAACTGTTTTTGTTACAGGCTTCTAAATATGTTTCTATAATCCGCCATTTTGAAAATCGACGATTATATTATTTATTATCTTTGTAAAAATACATTTGCCAGTATAAGTTTCTTTAATTAAAAAAAATTGTTGAATTCGTGTTATTTTAAATTTATTCAGAAGACGTTTTTTATTTCATTTAAAAAAAACTATAACTTCTAACGAAACCAATAAAAGGATTTACTTTTTTTTATAGAAATATGTTTTTTTAAGGTTTATTTGGAAAAAAGCAGGTATGTAACTTCATTATATTAATATATAAATGGTGATCAATATATTGCAGTTAAAACTTGCCGCATGAAAAATAATTTAATGTGTGACAATTGTATTGTGTTTTGTTTTGAAGTGAATCTTAAAAATATATTTCATAAACATATTTTGAGAAAATATGTTTTAAAAATAAGTTGTAAATGTTTTTTTTAAAAGTTTTCCTAAATTGCGATATGGGAAGGGAGGAAACATCTAAATAAATTATACATTAATTAGTTTAATAATAGACAAAATAAAAGTGTTTACCAGTATATAATTATGTTTCGAGTTTCTACCAGCGGTAATACGTACTTTAGTTTTAATATAAACCCTAGTTTGAAAATAATAAAGAAAATATTCTTTAATGTGATACAAATAGCAAAAACTGTATTTAACATACGTTACGTTAACGTACGTTAAATTTTAACCCATTTTTTCCCACTTTGAAAAACTTTTATAAAATAGCCTAAATATTTTTTTTAATTTTTCATTGGAATATATTAAAAGGTTTCTTTATTATACAAAATCTAGGAATATTGGTAAAAAATTCGACTTTTATGATTTTTATATAGAATTTTTATGCATCAAACAATCAAAAATGTTTTTGCTTACTCAAACTTATCGACTGTCGGACTTCAATTAAAATCATCCAAAAATGTAATTTTTTGATAGTATGTATTCCATCAACTGAAGTACATTTAAAAAAAAAGAATGATACCATAACATAAGTTTAACACAATGTGTAATTCAACATTTGATTAAAAAAAACATTTAACCCCACGACCCCCCCCCCTCCCACCTTACCCTACATAATATTACAGGAAGTTGAAAAAATAATTTTTTTCTGAGATAATATAAATAATAATTATTATTAATAATAATGTGATATTAGCACTTAAAATTATTTGTAAATAGTTATTTTCTTATAAAAATAAATCGTGTAAGAGGTTAATTAATGAAAACCGTTCTTACTACAGTTAATGTATTAATTAACACCGAACTATTGATTATAAATACTAAAAAGAAAATATGATGTTAATATGTAACGTATTTCTTACTAACAATCAAGAAAAGTTTCAAAGAAACGCATGATAAAATTATGATACTCCTTACATCCGTAAGTTTAAACAAACTATAGATGATTGTTTGTTTCGGTTTAAATTTGCTAAAGCACCTATTACTACATTGTGTTAAAACTATAGTAATCATGGATTGATGCTTCAAAGTGAAAAATATAGTATACAATATTTATATGCAAATATATAATTATAATTTAGACAACAACTGTTCATTTCCCATAATTCGTATTTCAAAACAATGCTTATTTATTCTTATGACACGCCATTATCTCCTACGACACTGAAATTGAGACACCGTAAATCTCGAATAATTCTTCCATGGGACCTTAAATGAATTCTTGATGTAAATGTACGTCCCAACCAAGCATGAATCTTTGGTTACAACCCACAGGATACACAGAACATCAGCATCCCTCTTTTCCTAATTTAATACTGATACCCACTCATTAGCGGCTTTCAAAATGAGCAAGAATTAATTGTCTTCAAACCGTGTTTATTCCTCTTTAATTCAGACTTTCATTTCATGCAGATAATAATTGTGATAAGCTTTCATTTCGGAATACATCCGTAATTGTTGCGAGAGAAGGTAATATTTATCATTTTTCTTTTTTTAGAATGCGATAATTATTCGTACTGTGTAGAAACAAATTAAAATATGTGTTTTTATGATTGTAGAGGTGAAATTAGAATGGGGAATTTTAACAATGATTGAATGGCAGACAGTGCCATCTGTTGGCGACATGCAGAAATCAGAGATAATGTGCGTACGTAGCATTGTTCCTTTATACAATAGGAAAATAAATGTAGAAAATATATCGACCTGATAATGTATGAAAGATACATGCTTTGTAACAATTCGCATTATTTATTTATTTATTTATTTATTTATTTATTTATTTATTTATTTATTTATGTATTTATTTATTTATGTATTTATTTATTTATTTATTTATTTATTTATTTATTTATTTATTTATTTATTTATTTATTTATTTATTTATTTATTTATTTATTTTATTTATTTATTTATTTATTTATTTATTTATTTATTTATTTATTTATTTATTTATTTATTTATTTATTTATTTATTTATTTATTTATTTATTTAGTTTACAAATACAAAGATTTAAATTTTCGATTTTAAATGCAATTTGAAATTGAAAACATTTTCATCAATTTTAATGGTATGGTTAAGCCGTTTAATATTTAGTATACTGGGAATCTATCATATATACAACATCTCTTGGGTATCGTTACAAAGGGGCTTATTCTAGTAAACTTCTTCCTAGGGCAGATAACATATTCATTTCTCAAACCCATTTACATTGAAATCTATGACATTTTATTAGATTGCCCCAAAGACATAAGAATGTAAAGAGGATTACATATCTATAACTTTTTGTTTTTAAGTTCAAAGGGAATACTATGTTTTATTCACTTTACTAATCGGGCTTTAATTTTAAATTTTTGCTTGGGGATTTAAAGATATAAATACTCTTGATATTCAGTACTTTTAAAATCAAATATGCTTTACTTAGGAGAGTTTTCATTTTTAGTCTACTGTTTGTGCTTAAAAACTTCGCAAAAAAGATGTAGGTCATTGGAATTAACAGAAAAAGAATTTAAAAACATATTTCTAAACTTCGTTTAAATTTTCTTATAACTATAGTTTTAAAAATAAAACACATTTTTATCCAAAAATAAATTATAATATCAAATTATTTTTAACGTAATTTCCTTCTACAGTATTACTCTCGCCATTTCTAATTGTCAATTTTTTTCTAAATATTATGTTAAGATACAATATACACCTGGTTTTTTTATTTATTTGAAAGAATCATGAGATCAGAAACAATATCATACAAATATTAATTACAATATAAAAACACAGAAAATGTATCTTTTTCATCGTAGATTTTGGTCAATAGTAAACTTTTTATCATCCTTATATTTTTAAATTTTTAGATTATTAACTGTTATTTTATTTGATTGAGGAACCCTTCTTTTCATTTTCCAAAGAATAGATTTTACTTTCTTGGTTGTAGTCGCATGTCGTACATTTAGAATTTTCTAACTCGTATGGTCTTTTGTCATGTAATGTGTATGGCCATACGGGCCAGGCAATGGGCAGGCTTGATGAGCAGACGAAAGATTATCAGCATAGAACAGATAAAAGGTCCTGATAATTATGATCCAGACAATTAGAATTCAGAATAGAACATATAAAACAGTCTTTTTTTAAATGAATGTTATAAAAATTTTAAAAAAATACCCTAACAAGAAGAAATTAAACCAAATATTATAATATTATAAATGTATTATTGATTTGTTAAAAGTTTCACGTACATACATAATAAATAAAACAACAACATATTGAAGAAATGTGCATGTCAGGCAACAAATTTATCCATTATATAAAACGACTCTTAGTCATCCCGAATCCATTTGAGCATTGTTTACTTCCATTTATACCCGATTGAGGGATCAGTCTCCCCATCCTCCCTGTATAGCTTTCTTTCCCAGCGGGGCCTGCTTCTCGGACGATAGATGGTCATGAGAAAACTAATAAAACCTTAACAATAGCTTCCCTGACCTGTCCCGAGCTTTCTATGAACCGCTATTGTTGGGAATAAGCCGCCTCTGCTTAGCAAAAGAATAGAATATGGTTTCTCTCCCCCAGCTCCAATAATCATCCTCTTGAAGGGGTGGCAAAGTCAACGCTTATTTTGCTTTTCGTATACATAAAAGAGACAGTGCGAGGGGCTAATCTCCCCTGCATTTACTACATTCGCCCCTTTGGAAAACGGACGCTTTTGTTGGGCTCCCAAATGGATTTAGCCGAAGGTGGTGTTGGCCACCCGCCCTCCTTCCTTCGATAGTGGTATTGCAATATCGCATGTTTTGTGACACTGCGTAATATAACAGTAAATTATATGGTACTGGGCTTCGATATAAATGCAGTACGGAAAATACTTCGCAGATATTTTATTTACTGTACATTTTTTAATGTTTATAATAATAATTTAACAAATGTTCATATACTACATAAAAGCGTGAATTGCACTTTAAAATAAAGGTAAAATTTTTAAAACTTATCTTTTACAGTTTAGTTGACTTTCCACACTTATATGGTACTGGGCTTCGATATAAATGCAGTCCGGGAAATACTTCGCAGATATTTTATTTACTGTACATTTTTGAATATGTGTAATAATAATTTAACAAATTTTCATATAATGCATAAAAGCGTGAATTGCACTTTAAAGTAAAGATAAAATTTTGAAAACTTATCTTTTACAGTTTAGTTGACTTTCGACACTTTCAAAATTCTATTCTTTATGAAATGTTGTAATAATTAGGAGATTGAAATAGTTATGTATATATATATATATATAATGAAATATATTATTGGCAAAATTATAAGTTTCTTCTTATTTGTTTACGACACATTTATGAAGAAGAAACTATGCAACCAGCTGATTTAAAAAATCTGTTTCACATTCTTAAAAAAAAAGAAGGGGAAACATTTTGTTTAGAACTTCGATGTTTTAGAATGAACATTTAATATCTATGAATTTTTTTTAAATTAGCATTGTTTAAAAAAAAATTAAACTTTTTTTTGTAAAAAATTTATATTTGATATATCTACATGTGTAATAATATTATTGAGTGTTAATTTTCTAGTTGCACAACTTGGATGCTTATGATGTTAAGTAGGAAATGTCCAATTTAAATTTTGAAGTACAAAAACTAAAATATATTTAAAAAACTATTTACTATTTTATACACTCACTTGTGACAAAATGCCATTCATAGGTGTTACCTTCTAACCTGGAAACACCTGCATTCTCCTCAAAAAATCTATCCTTTTTTGAGTTTTAAAGGAAAATCCTACATTTATGGAGAAGTAACATACGAAGATGCCGCATTTTTCTCTAGTAATATACACTATCCTACTGAATATAGTTGAAACCAAAAAAACACTCACTTAAAGGGGAAAAAAGGTTTTCTATTTTTCTGTGAAAAGGAATTGAAAATTTTATCAACTTCAAAACCAGCAGAGTTATTCATGTCTATAGATAACCTCATCTTTTTCTTAAAACATTTTCCAGGATTCTTTTACAATATTCACTTGGAAAAGGGTGAACAGAATTTAAATAGAGCGAATTTTTGTCATATATGCACATTTAGTTTATGTGTACTTTTAAAAAGAGCTACTCTTCAGTTTTTTCTAATATATATGCAATACTTTTTAAATTTTTCTGCCCTTGAATAACTGTTTTATTTACTTAGATTCTATCAACAGAAAGTTTTTTTTACATTTCGCTAAAAAAATAATAAGCATTATTTTTTAAATTATCCATTAAGTACAAAGTTAACTTTCAATTTAATTTATGTTGTTGTTGGAGTTGTTTTCAGGATGTGAATAAAGAACAGAATTATAACAGAAATTACTGAGCAGTTATAAAAGTGCAAAATAGTAACGTTTTTTGCTATTTAATATAGTTTACAATATATTTTTAATGTATTTTAATTACATATATTTTTTAAATTTTATTTTTTTAATATATATAGCTTCTAAGAAATACCCCAAAGCTTTTGATTTAAAAAGTATTTCAACATCGAATGCTTTCATGAATTTAAATTTTATATGTATTACTTGAAAAACTGGAAATCCAAGGACGACTTTAGTCTTTCAGCTCCGTCACAGGGTTTTAAATTACTTTTTTATATAAATGTTCAATTTGATACTATATATAGAAGCTCATCAAAAGTATACTATTAATTCAATAACTAAATTTTGTATTACAATAGTCATCCATAGGATATATATGAGTGGTATGTGTTGCTAGCATGGATCATGTTGAGTTTGCAGATGGTATTCTTAGCGTCTTAGGTGTCACCCAAATATTTCTGCAAAGTATCACTTTTGTCTTATATAAAATACAGCTATTTTTAAAATAATATGTAAAACTGGAACATTTATTTTCAATTAAATATTAAATATATAAAATTAAATTTACTTATATTTCCGATTTTTATATTTTATTTAAAAAAAATAGAATATTCAGTAGTGTGTATCAAAAGGTTTGAATGTGTTATTTAAAATTGTACCTTACCAAGAATAGATGGCATTTTTTTTTCAATAAATAGCACCGGATATAAATTTCGGATGCCTTTGACGGAAGAAAGCATGTCGTATTCTTTATTGAAAACGAATCTGGGAAACGTCATTCTTGCTCACTTCTCACTATCGCTAAATTGAAGTTGTTTCTTATTCATGAAAATTTTTGCGCGATGTCAACATGCAGGAAATAAATCCTATTCCGAAAAAATGACGAAAGACTTTTCAATAAAAGTAAATAAAATTGTATTTCAATTTTTGGGATTTCCAGAGTATATTGAAGCTGGTTATTGCTATGTGGTAAAAATAATAAGTTTTTTTTTTAAATTCTATGTATGCTATTGAATAGATTTAAACTAATTAATTGCATACAATAGTTTATTGTAAAGTTTTAAAAAATGCGTAATCATAATTATTCAATAAATTTATACATCCCAATACGATTATTCGGCCCCCCCCACCCCCCTTTGTCAAATGTGCCATTTTCGAAATCGTTTGGTATAACTAGTAAAACATTTGAAAATCTAGGCATTAGTCTGTTAAAGCGTTTATAAAAAGGTTTTGCAAATTATATCAACCAAACTAAGAATTTTAAAAGGAAAACTTAACTAAGTTTTTCAATTGTGAATGTAATTAAAAATACATTATAATAAAAGGACACGTCCGTGGATACCAAAGCACATATTTCCTCTGAGTATAAAAGAATAAAAGTTTATATATAAGTACTATTCATCTTCAAGATGTGCACCTGAAGCTCAGATTTGTAAAATTCCATTTCGTTTATTTAAACGATTTTAACAATTTTAGGAATATTGCATAAATAAACGTCTTACGAAAATATTTTAAAACTTCTTGAACGTACCTTTGTGGTTTAGTCAGTAGAGGCAGGACTTCAGGATATTAAATCACTGTTTCGTGTCCCGATGGGTGACAAAAATTAAAGTTTTTATATAAATAATTTATATTTCTGATTTTACATGTGTTACAATATTTTTGGATTTATATATATTGAAAGTTTATTTTACTTATAAATTCATATTTTCCAACTAAAGTGCAAAATATTTAAGAAAACATTTCAAAATTTTTACTAAAATAAATATCCACTTATGATAAGTATTTGAATTGTATTCTTATGATAAGTTTCTGTGCTGAAAAACTTTCAAACTTTTCAACATTTGTTTGCACCCCCACCAAATCTTCGAAGTGTCACAAGATACTTATACAGATCAACGACATTTTCAATCATTTATATTCAACATGCAAAACCATACAAACATTATATTTAAAAATAGTAACACCTATTTACTGCGCATTACTTAAATATGATAAATACACTTGTTTTGCTATTTTTTCAAGACTTTATTATACCAAGCTTTTACTAAATATATTGTCTATAAAAAAACTACTAATATCCAATATATCCCCATATGTTTCTCTAAATATCTTCTAGATTGCTCCCAATCGCTTATCTCCAGCGCATCGTCACATTCCCGGGACAAGTAAAATGAAGCATCATTAGGGCAAGTGTAAGAATCCGGGCTGCTATTGACACTGATTAATAAAAGGCGATCTCGATTGCTTCAGTGCATGGTCCAACCTTCTTATCTGTGCATCCCAGACTGTCTCTACCACACACTTGCCCATCCGGCACATGGGATCCCATTGTCTGGACACGGACACTTTCTACGTGAGCTGATTCTCACTAATTCCCGTTAGGAACAAGAGAGGGGGGGTAGTAAATAGGAGATCCATGGAGACAGCAATAGTTGATGAAGTAAGGGGCTCTCATTAGACATTATTGCGAGATTTTGTTCCTGCGAGTTGGCGTTCTTCTCCTGATTAACTCCACGGCAATCTATTATTGAACTATGGGAATGTTAACCTTTTGCGTTGCGACACATTCCTGCAGGAGGGGTTGAATCATAGATTTGGAATTGCTATTTGCCTGTGGGAGAGTTTGACCGGGCTTCACTTTCAAATGCAAAATTAGGAAATGATTTCACTCGTGATCTAATCATTTGGTGTTGAATGCTTGATTGCGTGTATGAAGTTATTAACTTAGAGGTACCTTTCAAATCGAAACTATGTATTTAACAAGTCGTTGAAATATTAAAAGCATTGAAAGAACTGTTAATTACTTTGAATAGTGCTATTGTATTCATTTTAAATTTGAAGGAATGTATCTATTGAAACATTCAATGGTTTTGATTTAAAATGTTTGGTCAAAATACAGATATAATTTTAAATTGAAAAAAAAATGGTGGAATTATGAAATTATACCTTGAAGACTAATTAAAATTTCTTATTTACCGTTAGAAAAGAAAACCAATTTTAAAATTATATAACACAGATATAGAAGATACGCATAGGATCCAAATAAAGTGTATATGAACAATAGTTGTTTATATATATAAATATATATATATATATATATATATATATATATATATATATATATATATATATATATATATATATATATATATATATATATATATATATATATATATATATATATATATATATATATATAGACTAATAAATAACGATGTAATACACATAAAGGTAAATTTAAGTGCAGAGAGTTTTTCAAGACAAAGTATTGTCAGTGACTATTAGCTTAGTTTAATGGTAAAACCAGTGAATAATAAGTTAATTTAACATGTACTTTATATGAAAGGAAGAGTCACACGTTATGATCGTATCTCTTTCTTTTATACAATCTATTGTTTAAGCTTTACCTACCAATGTCTAAGATTTACTATAATTGCTTTACGAATTCTTATTATAGGATCACACATATCTGAGTATGATAATATCTATCTTTTATTTTACACTCTAATGCAGTCCTTTTATAAAATTATTTTACCATGACACAATATCAATTAATTGTATTTATTCTAATCACAAACCCTATTATTTAGTGCCATTATACCCAAAATGAAATAATATGCTGCAGTCACAAAAATTCTCCAAAGCGACGTAGTCCCATTACTTAAAACAATACTCTTGTAACTATTGTTCAAATGTATGTTAATGCAATAATCTTTTGATGGGGAAGACATCAAAGAGACAAAGAATTAAACGTTTCACTCAATCAGCAGCAAAGAGAAGAGAGCTGTCATTTTTATCCAGTTCCATTTCTCTCACTGAGGCAAATTAGAAAGCAAGTTGCATAAGTTGAGTAGCGGTAATTGATGCATAACAAGGAAAAGGTTGGGCTGAAAGACCAACTTAGCCCTAGTCGATTAAGATAACAATGAATAAATGACTCAGCACTCACTATCATGTGTTTTAAATCCGGAGCAAATTCACCATAACGCATCCATTCTGTTTCAAGTCCAAATGGATAGTTACAAGAACTAAAGTAATATATTTCATCCGTTGCACACGCAGCCTTTGTTCGTGAAGCTCATTATTTGTAGAAACCCCCTGAGCAAAGAACCTTTTTATGTGTGCGGCCTTCTTAATTAGCTTGCTTGGTTCTTTTTATTGATTCACAAGTATTTTCGAATCTGGTGTTTATCTTCAAATGAATACGTTCCGGTTCCAATCACCTTTCGACAACAACAAGCAAAAGGAAATCTTATAATGGGAAGGAGCTGACTGCTTGAAACTTGCCGTATCATTGTGGTTCTTTAAGATTTCTGTCTAGCCATCTTTCTTAGTATTGGTGGGGAATTAAAATATTAGTTTCATACATTAAACAATGTATCAGTAAGTCTGTTTGTGGGACGATTTTTCCGTCTGCAAATTGTAATGTGTTGAAGTACCACCATTGAACCACAATGGGAAATTATTTTCACAATACTTTGAAATATGATATTTTAGGTTTTATTCTTGCCATACATCATTAAAACCCAAATATGTAATTACATATGAAAAATGTATGCACTAAACAGTTATTATATCCATTGAAATATATATATATATATATATATATATATATATATATATACATATAATATATATATATATATATATATATATATATATATATATATATATATATACATATAATATATATATATAAATTTATAATATAATGAATATAATAATATAATGAATATAATAATATAATGAATATAATAATATAATGAATATAATAATATAATGAATATAATAATATAATGAATATAATAATATAATGAATATAATAATATAATGAATATAATAATATAATGAATATAATAATATAATGAATATAATAATATAACGAATATAATAATATAATAATATAACGAATATAATAATATAATAATATAACGAATATAATAATATAATGAAATTATAATATATATAATATATATATAATATATATAATATATATATAATAATATAATGAAATTATAATATATATAATATAATGAAATTATAATGTATATAATATAATGAAATTATAATATATATAATATAATGATATTATAATGTATATAATATAATGAAATTATAATATATATAATATAATGAAATTATAATATATATAATATATATAAATTTATAATATAATAATATAATGAAATTATAATATATATAATATAATGAAACTATAATATATATAATATATATAAATTTATAATATAATAATATAATGAAATTATAATATATATAATATAATGAAATTATAATGTATATAATATAATGAAATTATAATATATATAATATAATGAAATTATAATATATATAATATAATGAAATTATAATATATATAATATAATGAAATTATAATATATATAATATAATGAAATTATAATATATATAATATAATGAAATTATAATATATATAATATAATTTAATTATAATATATATAATATAATGAAATTATAATATATATAATATAATGAATATAATAATATAATGAAATTATAATATATATAATATAATGAATATAATAATATAATGAAATTATAATATATATAATATAATGAATATAATAATATAATGAAATTATAATATATATAATATAATGAATATAATAATATAATGAAATTATAATATATATAATATATATAAATACAACTTAAAAACAACAAAGCTGCGATTTCCTGTGAATTTGTTGAAAGACAAAGAAACTGCAATCGTAACTCAAATTCCCTAGTTATTGAAATTTCTTCAATTAATGGAATTTAAGTTTACGATACGATCGCTCAAATTTACAACTGATAAATAAAAAAATGAATGTGTATAAAACTATAGGCGAATTCGAAATTTTCACTGTAAACGCTGGTACTCAAGTTATATGCCAGTAATCGCATTAGCATAAAGGCATTTGGGTTGGCAAAACTTAAACACTAGAAGTTTGCATACTTTAGATTTTGTTTGTTCAAGGAACTAATACCTGATTTTATATTCCTTTACTTGAAATACACCCCCAATATTTGAAGAGCATTCTTTCTCGTAAAATTTAAGTATCAAAATATCTCCAATTGTAGTTTTTTTCTTATCAAACACTCTACTTGTGTAGAGGTCTAGTTTATCACAAACATTAGTTATTATTATGTTTTTTTAGAGAGCAACATTATACAAATATATCAAATATCTCGTGAATTAATTTTATTCCTAGTACCTGTAATGTGTATTTTTTGTTATTAAATAACTTTATTATTATCTATCTTTATGTATATTTTCTTTATTAAATTAATCATGTTCTTTCAAGATGATTTCCAAATAGAGTTTTATCTTTTTTTAAATAAATATACATTTTCTCCGACAATTTCGATGTTGAACTCACAATGTATAAGTATCACAATGTATTTACACATTTGAGGTTTTCTGAAATGTTTTCGTGGCTTAAAATACACCAAATGTGATACGGTTAATGTAATAAAAAGAGTATGAGAAAAGCTATTAAAATGTTAATAATAATTATATGTTCAGTTCTTTTAACTTCTCTATAAACTACATTAATATTATACTTAAGTCATTCATTTCTTCCATTCATCATATATTGATCTCATATATTTGCTAAACTTAGTTTTTTATTTATTTTTCTTCTGAGTTTCGCATCCAAAATTTAATAATGAAATTAGATTACAGTTATATATATTAGAATAAAACTTGGATTTTTTTAATGTATTTTATGTATATGTTGAGTTAGAGCCGATTTTAATTTTAATTTAGTTGCGTTCTAGATGATCGTTTTTTTTAAATATCTTATAAATGTATATGGAAATAATATTATAAAAGTTACTTTTCCTTTTTTTTCTATTTATTTTATGAAATTCTGAAGCCTTAACAATATACCCTAGTGATTTATGCATTTTACTTTGCACTTGGCGTAATATGCTTAAGAATATTCGAATATTTTGATAAAAGGGACTTTACTCACCAGTATTCAGAATTAAAGATAAACACACTTAATAGCACAATATTTATTCCAGTAAAAAGTTGTTGATTATTTCCCAACACACATAAGTTTCCGAGCAGAGAGTATGCTAACACTTAATATCCTTAATTTCTCGTTATTGCCCATCAAATTCGAAGCCACTAATTCAATCTCCAACAACTCCATGCATTAAAGACCAGCGCAAATAGAAGGTAGCGAAAGAACTGAAGTATAGTTAGCAAGTTAACAATCAAGCTGTAAGGTTCAAATTAATTTGCTCGAGTTAGAACCTCTAATTTATGCGATGAGAAGAGAAGTTTGTAGACTGTTAATCGCATGCAGCCTTGAGAAGCCCTTCACTTCTCACAGATTAAAGGGGAGATATTAGAGCCGGATAATTAACTAGAGTTACGAAGAACGCTAAAAATATTACGATATAAGCCGATTTATATGGGATTGGAGAAGGTTATAGTAGTTCCAGAGCAATCATTTCGAGTTTGATATTTGTTGCCATCCAGAAAATTATAATTAATTGACCTTCTGTTGAAATTTTGTCAACCTCGCGGAATATTCATGCTTCCCAATGTGAAGTCAATTTATTTGGGATTCTCTGAGAGTGAATCCAAGTGATTATTCCTCTGAGTAAACGGCATTGCGTAAACTGATGATTCTGCCTCGCAAATATATTACACTGCGGGTGGTATGCAAATGGACGGGTGTGCTACCCTTTGTACGTGAGAAGATGGTTAAACTACAAATATTCCAACTTGTGTTGGACTTTGGACTCAATTTATGGCGAGTTGTAAAATTCACAATCCTATGCATTTTATACGAATCTTTACGATCGCTGATATTTTAAATTGGTCAGTAGACATTGAAGTTGGATTTGCACATTTGTTTTTAAAATAGAATTTATATTGGAGATTCTATATGTCTTATTTCGTACAGTGACAAGTCGCATGCAAAGAACTGGGATTTATATTCAACAAAAGAATATTGTTTGTTTATATCATAGATGATAATAAAAATGTATAAAAATGAACTTTGAGAATAAAATTATATATATATATATATATATATATATATATATATATATATATATATATATATATATATATATATATATATATATATATATATATATATATATATATATATATATATATATATATATATATATATATATAGTGTTACCAAGTATAACAGTAAATAATTAAATAGAAGTCAGATAATACATAGCCAATAGTTACGTTAACAAACTGAAAAACTTAATAATATGCGTGTTTTTAAAGATAATTAATTTACAAACACTAAGCAATAAATACCTAAAATAACCGGGTTAATAGATAATTGCATTGATAAAAATATGGTATAATGCAAAGTTAATTGGAAATTTGAAAAATACTATGTAAACACAAAATTCCAAAACTTTCTCATATATTTATTAATAAAAGCATCCTAAATTATCAAGAAATCTAATTAAAATACTTTTAATAAGTTATTATATATAGGACTTTACTAAACTAAAAAATCAACATCAAATCTTATTGAAGATTGTGAAATTGAAGATTTTTTTCGCATGTTTAATGCATGAAAACTCTGCTTTGAAATTTATAATGGGAAAATGCAGGGATTTTTTAGGTTTCAATGATTCAAATTAAAAACTTCAAAAAACATGCATGTTTGATAAAAGTATTTGGAACAACATCTCGGTTTCATGAAGGTTTTGTGAAAGTTTTAGATGGAGGTTTTAGACTGTTTATTTTTGCTGTGTAGGAATGGAGTATTAAGGTCGTAAAAATAATAAATTCAAAAATTTAATATAGCACTATTTGTTCGCCGATGCTCGTCGGAAGGGACCAATTCTACAGCATGAGAATCGTATGAACTTGATACACATGCAATTTGATAATTCAAGAATTAAATCATAAATCAAGAGATCAGACTGTGTAAGCATAATGACATGTTTGTTTAGTTTCACCACACTGTTAAATAGCCGAAGAAAATCTCGAATGTTTTCTTTTTAGGAGACAGACTTTTGTTATTTGCCATTTACTAAACTTGGAGTTTAAAACAGTTGATGAAGAATCAAGGTGGTAAAAAGAGCTGGCTCCGCAGTAAAGGTTAACAAAGTCGTTAACTTTAGTTATTTATCGCCGAATTCGAGTGTTATTTGAAGAGGCCGGCTCAATAGGACTACACTTAGCAGGACAGAAAGAATTTTATTTCCCTTTGTATTCGGAAAGGAACAAAAGCAGGGATAAAGGGAAAAAAGAGAAGAAACTGCAAATGCTGTACAAACAACGTGGAAGAGGAAGGACATTCAACTTGGATAAAGTCTGAACTCGGGAAAAAGAAGGGACGCAGAATTGGTACTTGAATGTAAAGCCGGGATTTGGGAATAAAGAACGCAAACAACTTAAAATGTTCTATTTTTTGTTGCCCTTGAATGATAGGAGGATGGAAAAGTAATCGTCTGCTCATACGGGCGTCAGATATCTCTATCCGGGCTAAGCGCCTATGGGCTATACGTGGGGGGAGGACTTAAGTTTTGTAGGGATATACGCGTTGTACATATACCCATGTGTGGTTTCGATTTAAAGCTAAGAATATGTAGGAAGTTATACAGATGTTTTTGTTTTAATAAATGTCATGCGAAATGTTTACAATGTATCTGTGAGTCCGTAAAAAGTTCTTAGTTGCGTTGGACGATGTAAACTAGACGTAGATTGCCCACATCGGTTTCAAGAATAGTATTTAAAAACCGAGTAAAAAATGTTGTTTTTTTCTCACCGATATTGGTTTTATAAATAATAATAGTTGTAAATATTTGAACAAGTTCTAAAAAAATAAAAAATAACTTTAAAAACATTAATTAAATTGGAATTATTGAAATTGAATATCTAAAAAAATACTAAACATAGCAATATTTTTTTAATAATACTACATTTGCGATAACACAACACACGGCAACATTACATTGTTAGTTAAAAAAATCGCTGCAAATAAATACTATATATATATATATATATATATATATATATATATATATATATATATATATATATATATATATATATATAAGTTTCCCTGATAGTCTTCACATTGGAATATTCCTACTAAAAGACATTTGAACTATTGTAATATCTGCAAAACTATTTTTATCGAACTCGAGTCATAAACAAAAATAAGTTAAGTAAATGCATAATAAAACATTAATTCAATTTGAAATACTAAAATCGAATATCTAAAAAAAATATTGAAATTAAAATTATGTTTAAAAAATATCAGGAAAAAATAAATGGAATTAAATAAAACTTCGTCAATTAATTTTTGTAATTGTGTTATATTAAGTTATTAAATACGCCCATTCTATTAAATATAAACATCTTATATAAAGTTCGTGAACTTACAGATAATAATTCAATGCAATATTAAATTAAATTACATTGCATTTTCATGAGTTTGAATTTAGAATATAAAGAAACAAATATTAACATCGTAATTAATGGATTCCATGATATTTTCTATTATTAATGTAGAGAATAAATTATTAAATACAAAAAGAATGTGGGACTATTAATTTTAGAATAATTGTAAACATCCAAAAAGAAGTAGAACTTTTTGATATTAACAATGAATTAATAAGTTAAAAAATACGTATCACATAAAATACATTATTTTAACCTATGTAATAGTTAACGACAAATCTAACATTCAATACTTGCTATTGTAAGAGCAAGTTTATGAATTTTATGACTTTTCTGAGCAAATTTTGATATTAATTAGATTATTAATTTTATATATAAGGCTTATCGCTATTATAAATCATAAAGATTCGTAAATATTGATCAACAAACTAATTATAAGCTCTCCTAAGAAATTCAAATACGTTCATGCCGATTGAACATATTGAATAATCCTGTTGTTTGCGTAGGGGAGATGTTAAAACCATCAAATGTCTGTCCTTGAACGTTGCACACATCGCGTATTTCACACGGACACCTTTAGTCACTCATTCCACATTTTAATCATTATTCGGCTCCTTTTGTTCACATTCCGTGCTTGGTATGCGGAAATTAAACTACGCTTTTATACATGCATCCAAAAGATTCGCAAACAGAACTTGATGCACTCGTGAAAAGGCCTTTTCAAATCAGGATGTTGCAACTTTTCGGTGTTGGAACTTTTCATGGTGCATCCTCTTCAAAAAGGATAAACATTGTGTTATAATTCCATGGGAATTTAACTGACTGTCAAACTAAAAGTTTTGATTTAGGGTTTAGAATCTATAAGAGGAAAATACAATTACAATATTAAGACAAGCAACGTTTATTTCGGATTATGTAGATAGTGCAGAAACATGTTAAGTATTATTTAATTAATTCTTTGTTTCATGGTATATTTAATTCTATTTAATCAATTATTTGCTATTTTATATGTTGTACTTTCAAAGGTAATTTCTCAAAATAAGATCAACTGACACTTTAGTAGGGACATTTTACGCATTAATTTATCAGTAAATACACATTAATATACACAATAAATATACATTTAATATAATAAAAATATTAACAGTCACACCATATTTCAAAAAAGTTGGTCAACTACACATTTTCTTTAAATATATTTCGTTGGTATATAATGTTGCAGGTGGCAATATTTTATATGCCATTCTCTACGCATGCTTATTTTTAATTCGTTATCAATTTACTAATCTCGTATAATATATAGTTATATGTGTTATTGTTAAATATTTGAACTCATTGAAACATTATCTAATGGAATATTTTTATTATAGATATCAACGCTGTTGTTACCGTCATGGTATAAAGTAAGTTTTTTAAATTTATTATTTAAATTTTCAATTATTAATGGTGATTAAATATAATTTTTAAAGTATCAATAAAAAATACATTTATATCTAGGTTCTGGTTTTTGAATTTTACAATGTATATTTAAAACACAATAGGATTTTTTTAAATTTTCCATAGAATATTTTGCAAATGATAATATTTTAATCATAATGCCCATACTACATTTTGTCAGCATTTCTGCTACGTCCAAAAGTTTAAAGTACATTCATTTTTATTAATAACGAATACCTACGATTAGTGTGAAATTTTCCCCTTACCTGTATGTTTAATTACAGGTTTCGTGCCATTGCGAGTCTCCTTAAAATATATTATGTAGTTCTTGTGAAACAAGAAAATAATTAACAAGCAATAACATAATTAACAAGCAATAACAAACAAGCAGACATAAATTTAAACAATATAGCTTTAAAAACTTCAAAAATGTCTCAGTTTACAAAACATTTTTAATTCTTTAAAGCATACTCAATCATAACACCTTAACCAGGAGATTTTATGCTTAACTATATGGCATTCCATCTGATCCCCAAACTCTTGGTTACTTCATGTGAATTTTTAGTCACTAAGTCCCAAGACAAGTCAAGAAAAGGAGTATTTGGTTTAAATGCCACATTTTAACAGGTTATCAGACGTACATCACTTTCCTTTCATGTCAAATAAAATTATTGGAACGAAGTCCGAAATAAATTTGATTTTTTTTCCTTTATAAATTTAATTAAATTGGTAACCAAATGAAAGAAATGATTTAATTTGTTAAATAATTGTACTACGTATCTTGATAATCAAACTGTTTTAGTGCTCATAGGGGTCTATTCGGTTGTCAAATATTTTTTTTTTAAATATTCGTTCAGGTATCTGGAATGTATTGTAGTGAAGTATTTGATAATGCGTTGTAGTGTGTTGTAGTACTGAAACGTATTGTATGTATAGTGAAGAGTTAAGTACAGACACAAACTTGTGCCACTTCAATATATAGAAATTACATTTAAATTGTAAGAACACCATAACAATGGAATACATAAAATGTAATAAAAAAAATCCACTTAAACAAGCTTCCAAAACTAATTTGTACTTTAAATAACATACATTCAAAACATTAAAAAAAATTGAATTACATTGAAAAACACATTTTCACCTTATGCTCATTCATGTAAAATTACGATTCAGACAATCTATTCTGGTTATATGAGAAAAACGCAAATTTATTTTGAAAATATAGGATATTTAGAAAAGAAAGTATGTTAATGTTCTATATACCTCAAAAATTATATTTTAAATTTAGCACCTCATACATATTACAATATATTTCTGTAATATAACTAAAAAACATTAAATATATTTTTATTGCATTAACTATAAAAGGCAATGTAAATTGACGAAGAAAATTATATTCTTAATAATGCTTTTAAATAGAAACACCCTTATTCAATTTGTATATTTTATCTTATCCGAATCTCATCTGATATAAAGAGATTTATCCATTCCTTCGATAATTAATCATAAACTAATTTCAAAATCTTAACAGCATTAAATCCAAAAATAAATATCAACATAGTTTAATGGCAAGGCTTGTGTAAATCAAGTATAGGTTTTAAGAAACAAAAACTAAGTCCAAGAAAAAAAAATCCCATGTATATTTTATACTATATTATCTTTTACGCGAGCGAAAGCAAAAAGAAAAAACAACGAATGATATCTAAAAACAACCTAAACAGACTTCCCCAAAATTATTCAGTAGAAGAGGGGTTCTACAGTTAAGATAAAAGCGCAAAAAAAAAGTCTTGGAAAGATGTGGCAAGCCATTAATATTCATATTTTTTCCTGTAATAATTAATTATTCTTTTTTGCGTGTGTGCTTGATCATGATTTTCGAACAAGCTTGTTTTTATCATATCCTCTCACAAAAGTGCTTATCGAACACATTTCGTTTCCATGACTTAATTTTTTAGAAGTACGGATCACATAACATTAGTCATCACACCAAATCTAATTACTTTTTTATCTCTATATATGGACTAGATGCATCCGGCGGTATTTGTAGAAGATTTAACGATTGCGGTTTAAAACATAATTTCGTTACTCGTTTTTACTTTTTTTTGTAACTTTAAAGAATGAATAATGTTTTATATTTTGTTATAAATATCTACATTTAAATATAATAGCGTGTTTTGTAATTATTTTTTTTATTTGAATCGCTATTTTTATCCCAACTACTTTGCACTTTTTTGTCACAGACGAAAGCAAAGCAGGTGGATATGCGGTATGCAACGATACCCTTTACAAAACCCTCGTAGCTGAGTCTGAAGTTATATGTCACTATCTCAAAAACTACACAGCATACATGAAAATAGTCAATTACAAAGTTGTAAAGCAGCATCGAATTAAGTCGAAAAGAAACCTTGTTTACCAGAATGTTATGAAGATAACGTGTACAATGCTGGGTTTTTCGTAAATCGAACCGACATGGGTAAAAAGATGAAATTTTCCAAACTTTGAGCGCGATACGCAAAGATGAAATATTTTCTGATGACAAAATTATTTGTGCATTCATCTTCTAATTACTATAGGCAAATTTTTCGCACTTGTCAATCCTAATTTTAAAAAAATCATTTTCATTCGGTAAAATTGGTTAAAAAAAACTGCAATTTTCAAAACTTTGACAGCGATGGAAGAGGGTCAAGCATTGTCCAATAGCGAATATTTTTTGCATTCGGATTCTAATTACCAAAAGTAAGTTTTCCGCAGTATTACATTTCGATTTGCAAACTTTTCATTTTTTTTTGGCCCACCCTTGTCAACAAGGTTAGAATAAAAGTCAAAATATTTTTTGTGGGATGATATATACACAACATTTTTTTTTTAAATATTGATAATAGAAATTCATGTTTTTAAAGATCATTCATTAATTTTAAATATATTCTTTCAATTGCAATTTACTTTAAAATTTTGACAATAATTTAAACAGTTTATTTCTTTCATATCACAAAAAAAAATGTACGCAAATAAGCAATTCGTGCAATTTTAAAGGCAACGCATTGGCACATACTTTTAGTTTCAATTAAATAGATGAACTAGTTTTAAAAACCTCAGAGAGCATGAAAATTGGAATTTTGAATGGTTCGAAACCAACATAAGAAGCAACTCTTCTTATCAGAAAATTATAATATTCTATGCAGCATATTTTTAACGTAACTTCTTCACCAACAAGCAGGAGTGGTAAATTAATTATTAACATAACTTAAAAACAAACCTATATATTTTTAATATTTTTTATTTATTTATGCATGAACCTGAATATATCATGCATTTTTAAAAATTCATTCCAAAGCTTCCATTAAAAAGAAAACATTTTACATTAACTTTTTTATACATATATATAAAAAGTAACACATCCTCCATCATGCTATATTTCCAATATCCGAATGAATTCTCTCAAAATCCTTAACTTTTTACTATCTCAATATTTGTATTCTACTCCTTCTGAAGACATTGCCGCCCTCGCGTATTGTGTAATTCAAAATATTTTTGTCGCTTTTATATTTTAACCTTACATCTCCAGGGGATATACAGAGTAAATACAACGTGTGTCAACAGACAGCTGAAATGAAGTTATATCTTAATATCCAACCCGTATCGTCCCTTGGGAAAGTGCCTTCTAGATTGAACGATCGGATGCCTTGGATTGAATGTTTCTATTAATTCATCCAGAATGCACCTTGTTTACAATTTCTCTTTGAATTTTTGGAATCTCGCTTAAGTTGAAATAGTCTTCAAAAAGAAATTTTTTGGAATTTCCATCTCCCTTGATATTTATTGTTGACTTTAAATTTAAAGTTTTTTATCTTAAAATTAAAGTCCAATATTGATGGAATGGGGATTGTAATTGATTTTATTAGTAAAGTTTTTGTAGAGATTCGATGTATGGGGATGATTTTATGAATTGAAGTTATAAAATAAATGGAACGTGAACAAAAGTTTAAAACGTTTATGCGAACTCGAATTTCGTATTTTGTTATTTGTTTATTAATTTATTTAAGAGTATAATAATATAAAAATATGATTTATAAGATTGTATCAAAAAAAGAGTTTCAAATGATTGCTTTAATTAATAATTTTTATTATACAAGGTAGACCATAAATCAATAACACATTTTAAAGTTTAATATATATTCAAGTAATTGTTGTATAAATGTGAGGTTTGAACTAAAATTATTATCACAATGAAATATTGTATTTAAGCAAATAAAAAATGTATTTCCAAACTTCCCCTATAAATGACAATGTACCTCAAAAACATCAGACAAACCATAAATAAGTAACACATTATTTATTTTGTAAAAAGCATGTACTGTGAAAGCAAATAACATTTGTTTCATGCAATCCACAACCATTTAAATCTATGCACCATTTTTAGCCAACCTAGGCAATAAGCTGTTTTGCTGAGAGTTGTCATTTCTGAGTGACAACATCAAATCTACTCAGAAACCACAAAAAATGGATATATATATATATATATATATATATATATATATATATATATATATATATATATATATATATATATATAACTTTAAAGCAAGCAGCGCCGTCTTTAGTCGAAATTTAAAACTAGTTTTTTTTATATGTTTAATAAAAATGATTTAATTAGCACAGAAGCATGTACCCACCCTGCGGGCAATGCAGCGTGGACTAGAAATCAGTGACACATTTTAAAATTAGTAAGTGTATAATGTAAGAATACTTGAAAGGAAATAATTTTTTGCTCTAGAAGGTAAAATAGTAAAATGACATATACACGGATGGATTAAAAGTTTTCCCAACTACATTATAAAGTTAGAAATCTCAAATGCCCCACAGTTCCTTTTCAACAATTTTTCCAGAAGATATTTCAAAAGAAATGTGTACATATTTCTAATTAACTCAACTTCTATTATATAAAAAATAAAGTTATTGCAAATCAATTGTATTCCTTAAAGATTTTAATCGCTATAAAACTAACATTTTAAAAACATTTCTTGATTTTTAATCTCAGTATAACGTTACTTCTTCTAATTTTCTTATTTCGTTTTAATTCTGTATACCTTCAATCTTTTTACTATTCTTTGTTCATTTTTTGCATCGGTTTTACCCAATTAACCCAAAGAGAATGATTCGTTTCTTAAGCACTTAAAGAAAATGTACCAGACTGTCTTCGCGTTACAGTTTGCTATATTACATATTTGGAGCGCTTTGCCTTTTTTCAGTTTCAAACTTTTTCAATATATATAAAGTGTATTTATTTTCTTTCTTGCTTTAATATCGTTAACGTGGTCATTTCTTTCGTAATTAAATTGTACACTGCCATCATCAATTTTGCTAATTACTTCTTTAACAACGCCCTCTCTCCCTATCCTTCAAAATATGTCCCATTCTCTTTCCCAGAATTTCAACTAATTTCATTAATTAATCAAACATATGACTTGCAGTTGCAATTAATAGTTTTTACGCGAGTGCCTGGAATAAAAACATATTTAATTAACCTACCTGAATTATTCTTTTTTTTTACCGTTTCTCCTCTTACAAAACACAGGAGATTTAATAAACGTATATTAAAAGAAGTTTTTCTTCGGGTTTTTTTAAGTCCCTACAATCAATATTTTGGGCAAACTTTAGGGAAAAAAGTAACTTTCGTCTTTTTCGATAATGAAAAGAAAATATAATAATTTCAAATATGCCGATTGCAAGGATCTTTATAAAATACAAAATTTCGGATTTAATTTATAATATTTCTAAAGTTGTAGCACGAAACATTTAAAAAAATGTTTAGGATACCTGTTTTTTCCCTTGCAGAAGATTTAAATAGTTTCAGACGTTTTTGGTTATTTTTCCATCACGCGAATATTTTTATAATGTTACACACATGGATATTAAAGTCGGAATAAAATAAAAAAATAAATAAGTTAATAAAGTAAATAAATAAAATACAGAAAAATGATTGACATAAATAATATATATTAACTCTACCATTAATTTGTGTATATGAGTTTAATTCGTGAATTGAAGTTCACGCTTTATTGCAAATATATGAGTTTGCAATTAATTAAAAAATAATAACTTTAAAGACATTTTCAACGAGTTCCGTGATATCTTGGTCGACATCGCATCAAACAATGTTAAAAATTTCAGTTAAACGTTGCACCATATTTTGGTACTCTGTAGTAACTTACACCATATCATGGTGCAATCTAGGTTGAACCAAAAATCCTTAATAGAGAACAGCGCAGATCTTAAAAAAATAGTGTAATCTCCTAAACTGCAACCAAAAAACCCGATCAATCTTTTTGCATTAGCAGCCTGGTTACCCAGTGGACAAAGCCGTTTAGCTGGTAATCAGAAGATTGCTAGTTCGAGCCCATGCGGTGGACTTGACAAAAAAAGTAAAAAGTAGTGATATTGCGACCGAAGGGTTGCCAGCTTCGCTACAAAAATACTGGAAAATCGTCCAGAACATCCAACAAATTATACCGGCGTTTCACCATAATATGGGGTAGCGAAACCGCGGATTTCAGTTCAACGTTTTACCAAAAAATGGGGTAGCGAAAACGCGAATTTTGGTTCGTCGTTTTACCGTAAAATGGTAAAGCGAAAATATGACTTTTGGTGCAACGTTTCACCACGAAATGGTATTCGTGGTAGCATCATAAAGTGGTGAAACTAAGCACCGAATAAAGATTGCAGCTAAAAAGGTACCAAATTTTGTTGCAAGGACGTACTAAATTTTTAACAGTTTACCTAGTATTATATGGTCTTGATTCTCAGTCTCGGTTCTACCAATCGAAGTCACGTATAAAAGAGGTTGATGCTCAGTAATTCTAGGGTAGCTCAAATGTCCCCATGTTTAGCGGAGTATGAAAGCTTGGAGAGTAGGATATCCGCTAGAATATTGTCTTCGTCATCTGAAAGTTATCTTCAAAATTAAGATGCAGTTTTATCGAATTAGTATTATCCACTGTGAAACTTGTGCGCCAATAGTCAATGTAAGTCAATAAATCATTCTTAACAAAATTATGAATTTGCATATTTTCACCCACGTTTTTAAATGATACACTAAATATAAGACAATTAGCACTGCAGTGAAGTTAAAAAAACATTAAAATCTCCTGAGTTAAATCTAATTTATTATTTAAATAATATACTATTCTAATAATTATGACCATCCATTGTCGATATTTAGTAAAAGGAAAACTATTAATACGATTATTTAATCTTAATATGATATTTTGTTCTAAAAGAATATCATAATCTGCATCTTATTGACTATACTTTAATAATGCAGCAATCTAATTTCTCATAAATATTTATTGTCTTCAAAATGCTGCTATTATTATTCATTAATTCGACTCCTTTAAGATTTTTTGTTTTATGTTAACAGCTACTTATTTATTCTCTGAATCCTTATTGCCGAATGCATTGCATTAAAGAAATGCAGAATTTTATTTTAATAGTTTTATTGCAAAGTTGTCAGATTGCAAAAGATTTCATGCATACTAATTAGAAAAAGATAAAATAAAGTGCTTGGACTCGAAATAATTTGAAATGTATCTGAGTTTAATTCATTCTTGAATACCATCTACATCTTCAAAGAATACTTTATTAACATTTTACATTTACTAAAGTACATTTAAGAATACATTTAGTAATTGAAATCAAAATAAATCTTTTCAAGCAAAAATCGAGAATTTTTAAGAAATCAATTAAATTACCGAAAATATATCAACTGTTAATTTTTTGCAGTAGTATACATTTCTTTCGTTAAATAGTATTTATTTGCCTCAATTTATTATCATGAAATATTTTCATCACTGAAAATAGTAATTTTAATGTAATAAATTTTTTATACATATGTCATACATAAAGTATCATTAAATATTATTTACATGAACGCAAATTCAAAAAACAACTTTGTTTTGATCATGGATTTCATAAAAAAAATATTACAGACAATTTCTAGTTCAAATTCTGAAAATATATTGCAAGCAAAAACTTGTATAGATTATTGGAGATATAAAAAGTTCAAATGCCAATTTAAAACTTTGTACACGAATTACTATCAACTATATTATATTTCTATTCACCTATCTCTCATAAATTTGGTTGTAAGAGATGTAATAATTCCAATTTAAATAATTTTAATATATTTTGTATCATGCACCACAAGGCATGAACATATGTAAAAGAGAAACAAATATGTAAATGAGAAACACATATGTAAATAAGAAACACATATGTAAATGAGAAACACATATGTAAATGAGAAACACATATGTAAATGAGAAACACATATGTAAATGAGAAACACATATGTAAATGGGAAACACATATGTAAATGAGAAACACATATGTAAATGAGAAACGCATATGTACATGAGAAACATATGTATATTAGAAACATATGTAAATGGGAAACATATGTAAGTTAAGAAATATATGTTCTTATATTATTGTTAATGATATATTAATATATATTTTTATGCATACTAATAATCAATAATGAATATTGTACTATATCAACAAACTTTTTGTAACAGTATGCTTTTCTTTAGGAAAATACAATTTTTAAATTTTATAACAATCACTGATGGTTAATGTATATACACTGATTCAATTAATGCATAAACAACGGAACTAAAGCTTTTTTCTTCCTCAAACAAGCTATTAACATCTATATTTGATAATATGTTATTTTTATTCTGCTTTAAGTACAAAATACATGTTTGATGTTAAGTTTAAAATTCCATACGACTTCAATATATTTAACGTGTTTAAAAAAAAATATTATATCCAATTGTGCTTATAAAAGAACATTTTAAAGATCAAAAATAGAGCGAATGAGGAGAATAAAAAAAAGAGTACAACAAAGCCAAGAAAAGATGTGTGGAAAGGAATTTCGCCGTAATAATGAAATTGCTTTCTACACTCAAAAGAATCGTACGTTGTCAGACGCATCGATCTCGCCGCGTACTCTTGTTAGATACAAAGTTATTTGAATACTGAAGCGTTTGTTAACTCTGCAGTTGTAGGGGCTGCAATAAAAGGGTCTCGTAGAAAAATGGAGAAAAAGTAAAAGTAAGAAAAGGCAGGAAAATTTTTCTCCAGAACCGAAATTGAAAATCGACAAATTTAATATCCGTGTTTGTGCTAGGGAATAATTTGAGATTGGACCCGCGATCCTTTTATGCATTGTTTTTCTCATAGAAAACAAGAAACATACGGGAATCTGGTAGTTTCTCAAATAAGCTTTTGGGAATACATGTCAACTAGCATATATGTATGCGTCAGAAAATGGAGTATAGTAGTTTCCAGTAGCATAATAGTTAGTTGAGTTTTGTATGCGTATCTAAAAGTATTCCTACATAATATACTTTCTAAAGAAATTTACATAAATTTTAGACAATTTCTACTCGTATGAGATTAAAAGGGTAAATAAATAAAACATATAAATTTTATAAATTAATATGAATGAATTGAAGTAAATAAAGTTGAAATGACAAGAAATAAAGTATTCAAACAAGGTCTTCATCAGAAGCAATATTTTAATTTACAATATGATGGGAAATAATTTTTCAGTATTTATGCACCAAAATAATATTTTACGTTTAATTTTAAGTACTGTAACCATATTTGTGTTATTTTCATAAAAATAGTAAATAAATTCATTTTTGCAGAGTTAAAAGACGATTTTTAAGATTTTAGATTAATTATTAGAATTGTATCATGATTAATTTGTCGCATGTTTTAAAAATTAACCCTAATACATTTTGAATAAAAAACAAAACTTACGGGCAATATGATAATGTTAAGTAAAATATATATATATTTTAAATTAAGATCTCTTTTGATAGTTTACTAAAGTAAAATACAGCTAATGTACTTACAGTAAAATTTACTGCAGGAAGCAGTGCATGGTTTAAAACGCTTTTAGGAAATTTCCAGATTTATGTTAAATGTATTTTAATCATCTTTTTAAAGCATCAATCCATTTATCTTTTATCCATTAAAAAAATAGTTTGCATGCTTAAAGATTGATTGCAATTTTAATTCACATTTACTTTTTTGACATTATCTTGGACATTACAATGTTTGTTTGCTTTTTTGAAACGATGTGAGAGAATATAAATTACATTTAAAACGGAGCTTTAACGTATAGTGTTTAAATTTTTTGGATAACGATATAAAAAACTCGTGACAATCAGACAGTTTATCTTAAAAATGTGCAAAATGCAGGATCGTGCGGAATTCATTTCCGTGCTTTTTGTTTGCTTTCTATGCCGATTCAGTTAGGCCCCTAAACGGGAAAAGGGGACAGCAGTTTCCTTTTCCATTTTCTTGTATTCCCTTTATTTCTACTTCTATTTCCTTTGCTTTTATATTTCACGAAGAATTTAATCTTTTTGAGTTATTGTTCTTTGGAAATCGTATTATGGGGGGGGGGGAGCGAAAAAATGATAGTTTGAGAAAAAGGCGCTTTAAAAATCGCTCACCTTTTTTACTTGGTTTGTTTGTTTCCTCGTCTCTTGATTTCGTTTCACTCCCATTTCTAAGGAAAAAAATAGTAAACAAGAGAACCCACGGAAACAATACGAAAGCTTGTTTATCCGAAAAATGAATTTTGTAAAGTAAAACTTGGGAAAAACGTACTGGAAAACTACACGCGTTTCACATAAACATGTTTTACCGTTTCTCCTTTATAACATTGCATAATAAAGTTCTCGTTTTCTTCAGATGCTGGGAAAAAAATAAATTGTTGTGTAAATCTTATTACTCTCTTTGATAAAATCGATAAAAAAATATCTCATTATGTATATCACTGTCTACTTTGACTGATTTTGGCAGTTTAGCACGCATGCAAGAAATTCATATATATATATAAATATATTTTTGAAAAATATTTTGAGCAATTTTATATTTTGTTCACATGGTTTTAAATTTATGTTTTCGAAAACAAATTGTTATTAAACTTAGCTGTAAGTTTTTATAAAAAAAATATAAATTTATAAAACTATATAAAAATAAATTGTAGATTAAATAAATTAGATTAAAAGGTAAAATAAATTAGATTAAAAGGTAAAATAAATTAGATAAAAAGTTTATGAAAACTTGATATTTTTTTAGTTTTCAAATATTTTACAATATGTATTCTCATCAAATCCATCGATTTGTTTTCTCTTAATTTATTGTAATAATCCTGTTTATGTGACAAGTGTTCTTTTTGTCTAGAGGGTACTCACTTTGAACACTAATAAATTATCATTGCTTCTATTACACTATTCGTATTTGACCCTAAAGTAACATCGCATGTCAAGATGCGTTACATTAATAATATTTGCATAATTTAAATAACATAGATCAGGGAATCAAATCATTTATATACTTTTAGCTAAGAATATTAAACCTGCCGGCTATGTACAAAAATAAATTAATAATTAATTAATAAATTATCAACAATTTGTGTTTAATTGATTTTTGGAAATTCATAAATTAACTAATGCCAATAGTTTTCAGTTACTAACGATATCAAAGTTATTTTATGAAATTTATTTTCATATATTATGTTAAAACTTTGAGTTTTGACACAAGTGTTGAATATGTTAACCTTCTCAACTGAGTATGTTATGGTATCAAAATGTTTTAAGTTGCAAAAATTGTAAAAGTTTCATAAACCCAAACAATTGAAAGAGAGAAATCAAAACCATCCATTAAAGCAGCACTCGAAAAGAACAAGAACTCTAAATCCTTTCCCTAGCCAAGGGAATGTGTGGACTTTTTATTTGATTTTTTGCAAAAGGAAACTTCATTAATGCCACTTTGGTCCCCCTATCCGTTGAAAAAGTGCATTACGAGGTCCTATACTCCAACTCAGATAAGAAAAGTTAAGAAGAAAGTTTAAGATAAAGTAGGGAATGAAAGTAATTTCTTCTGGAGAAAAAGAATCTCTACTTTTCCTCAGAACGATATTCAACTAATGTAATTGGCATCCAATTACACTGAGCTTTCATTCAATTACAGTGTTTCTTTTCGGTTTTAGATGAGAGATTGCACTTTTGGAAGTTCCATCAATGCGAGAATTTTTAATAGGTCTAAATCTTACCGCAAATAAACGATAGTGTATCACTGTACCTGATGCTTGGTTTGGTTTTTATTTCTCATTGTATTTCTCCTTCTTATCTTTCTGGATGATCCAATAAAAAGACAATACCATAAATAAATGAATACAGGCGAGCGCTATAATATCCCTATTTTAAAAACAACCGATATCTTTCTTATATTACAGTAGAGGAGTATTGAATTAGTCAAGGTTTAGTAAATTATACACCGAAACAGCGTGGTATAAATATATACACTAATGCAATATATAGGTTTTGTGATTGCGGAAGAATACGATATTTTATTTTTGTAAAGATAGCAACTATTTTTAGTCAACTCTTGAATGGTAATTTAGCAACACATTGGAAGTTTCAGTTTTGTTGATCACAATTTATAGATTAAATCTTGAGATAGTTACAGTTGTAATGAAACTGTCAAATATGCAATTCCCAAAAGCAATATTAACATGGCCTCTAGGCAGTTTAGAAGAGAAACTTCTGCGAGCAAGTGCGAACGAAAGTTAATGGTGTTACAAGAAGAAAGATGAAGCAATCTGTTTCTGATAGTTAGAGCAATTTATTCATATTTTATTTGAATCACCCCACAGCTGGTTGAAACTCGAAATTAGACGCTTTAGTCATGTTGTACATATTAGAATTTGTTGTTTTCCAATTCGTGTGTAACCGATTTAATTTTTCCGGATTTGTTGTGCACGAATTTATTTTACAAATATATTTTAAAAGCAACCTTACATAATACGGATTTCTTATCTGGAATTTCTATAATATTTTGTATTTCAATAGTTTCGATACTATTATTGTTTTTATTATATTATTTAGGGATTTCCTATATCCAAATTCACTAAATTTCCAATTTTCATATGTTATAGAAAGAAATGGTTCATTGTAGCAGGTATAAACGAGGTTGTTAGTTTGCCTCTCTGTACTAAATATACCTGTTATTCTATTCCAAAGTTTTAAACTAAAAGGTTCTCATTTATTAGTTCCTGTCATTTTCTATAATTAATAACTATCAAAGGCAAATCTATATATGAATAGGTCAAAATGTAAAAAAAATATATACTGGTTCTTTTTAAAGCAAAAATGGATCACATTTTGTTCACAAAATCCGAATTTGCATTTTTATTTTGGAACAGTTCATTTTAAAATGCCATTTAATCATAAACGTTTCTTTCGCAGTACCGAAAGGGATTTCCTATATTCTATACATTTTATCATTGTAGAATTGGATCTTGAGACATCAAAGAGATATTTTATAAAACAAAATAAGCACAAAAAACCCCTATCGATCGCAACCAGCTGTTAACTGCGAAATCTCGTCAGTGCATGGAACTGCTACAAAATCTGATAAGTTTCATTGAACCATGTCCGAAAGTCTGCATCCCAAACGCGGAATTTCAAGAGTATCGAATTTGAAAGATCGCCAAAATTGTTATCCGCAACACAAGCATAGCTACTGGGTTTCCGAAAAGAAAGTGAACATGCATTCTTAACATTGCAAATGGTGGAGTTCTTTATGACAATATATTGCTGGAAAGAATTAATTTAATTTTAATATTCTAGTAAGGAAATACAATAATAAAATAAATTGTAAAAGAATAAACCTTCCAACTTAAATGTAATCGTATTTTAGGCAAGCAAAATACTATTTTTTTATGATTGCCTGTCAAGATTTTTATTAAACATATCATTTTTAAAAGCGTAAATTAATAGTTGTAGTTCATTTGTTACCTTGTTTAATATTGTTAAATACTATGTTTGTTTTAATGAAAATGTATTTTAATTTAGAATTGTATTTATATTTTAATTTTGTATTGCAACTTAGTAAATAACTCTGGTACAAAAAAATATTTTTTTAATTATTAACCTTAAAAACGTTTTAATGTGTTTTTATTTCTTACATTTTGAAAAAAATCATTAGTGTCTTAATAAATCCTACAAAACTATTCAGTATACAGATTCAATAAATATAATAAACATTTTTAGATCCACTTATTTAAAATAATATCAAAGCGCAGATTTTAATATTAAATATTCTAACATATTATTAACTGAAATGACATTACTTACTTCAAACCACATAATTTAATATCTAATAAGGCATAATTATAAAATAACCTTAATCATTTTCTTGCCTTGAAGGTTAAAATATGAATTTTGTTTATCAGTCATTTTTAATCATTTTATTTTGTACGCTTAATTTCACTTTTAATCTTTCATCTAGGATTTTTCTTTGATATTTTAGTGGAACCTTCAAGAAAGCATGGTGACAAATCTAATTTAATTTTCAAAAGCTTCAAGCTAAATTCTGGAGGCAAGTCAGAATCAATTAAAGGCCGGCGTTAGTGGAAAACTTGACCTGTGTTTTTAATTAAAGTTGAAGCCATTCCCAGTGTAGTCTCCCACCCCTCCGCCCCAGTGTCCTGAAAAGAAATCACCGAGTTTTGTTTTTCTTCCGATTAGAGGCGTTGTACAAACATTGCGGCCCGGGAAACCCTCTGCACGTTCTGATTTACGTCTGATTAGCAGCTCGTCTGTTTCAATTAAGCAAATAACTTGACGTGTTGACTGAAACGAAACTAATTAAATCAATTTAGTTTAAAGGGGAGGGAAAAACCTGGAGGAGGTCACGTTTTAATTAAATTTATTAATAAACAACAAAATAAAATAAGGTATTTAGCTCTGAATATTTTATTCGTTAAGGTCGCGGTATTTTTAATGATTTTCATTCCATTGGCATTAGCAAATTTTATTAAAAGCAAGATTGCATCTTTCATTGTAAAAATAGAGATATTTTGAAATGAAATATACAATAAAACAATGTAGATTGGCAATTGTGTTATTAAAATTTTTAATATGTATACATTGTTCCTCTCGGGCATTTTAATTATCTTTGATTTAAAAAGAAATTAATATCATATTAGTTTATTTATTTATTAAGAGTTCGTTATTTCTAATTGAACTCAGCAATTTAATTGTTACGTCTTCTTTTAATATTTTAATAGTAGAACATTATATTTTATCCCCTTTTAAAGTAATATCTAACACTCCTAAGAAGTTCCACGTGATAAAATATATATACTACTAAAATAAACAGATATAAATACGGGGAAATTTACATTAAGAATAGTCTTGTAGGAATAAATTATTTATATACTTTTGGATATTAAATAATATATGTGAACTTAGCTTATTATAAGTAAAATGTGTCATTAGTAAAATCTAGTTTTTAACCAGTAAATGTGTTAATCTATTAATTGTAATCTGAGTACGGTAATTATCCAATTTAAATAACACGCTGGATAAGTTTCGTTTAATACACTAAAATTTGGTATGACATTTAAAATTTACTTAATATAAGATTGAATTGTTTAAAAACTTGTTTTCTGTTCAAAGTAAGCTAACATCTATAAATAAGGTAAATAATGGCTTGAGACAAATTTTTTATTACAATTTTTGATTAGTTCTAAGTAATTAACTTTTTGCTTTGACATTAAGTATCCATATCTTTTTTTCGGGCTAAAATATTATAAAGTGTTGCTAAGCGTTTTATCTAATTTGGCCCAACTTTTTCACAAAACTACAATAAATTACCGAAATAATTAATTTTATGATCTTATCAAAATTATTATATTGCATTCCATAATTATAGTTTGACGTAAGAAGGCACTTAATTTATGTGAATAAATTTTACTTAACTAATAAACTAAAATATTAGCAACATAATCATACATACGCATCATGTGACAATATTTCAAACACTCTTTGATAAATGTTAGTGATTAAAAATAACTAAAGATTTCGTCAAAAACGTTCTTTTACGGTGATTATATTACCGTCTAATTAATTAAAGTACTTAAACAAGTGAACATTAATTATTTTACGAGTCTTTTTCTTCTCCCAACAGAAACGTAACCTGTCATGAGCTCAAAAGACGCAACTTGTTTATGAAATTATTTTGTTGCTTTTGAAGCGAGTCTGTTTGTGCAGAGCTCACTTAAGTTAATTAACAAAAACCTTAAAGCCAAACTCTTAATGATTTCAATTTAATGAACTGCTCATGAGTAATTGTTCATTAGTTAGTTTTATTTGCTTACAATGCAAAATAGTAATTAATTACGATTTTGTATTAAAGCTTCTTCCTTTTTTTCAAATAGTGCAGTGTTATATAAGTAACAATCTAAAAAAAGATAAAAGGTTAATTGCGTATATAAGAGACAAAATTTTAAATTTTACATTTACAAAGTATTACCTTCTTAAAGAGAAAAATAAATACACCTCTTTTTAATCTTTTTCGATGTTTTTGTAGCATGTGTAAAATAGTATAATGATATTTAATTTTTGTTTTATTAAGGTTTGGTGCATTTCGTAATTATAGAAACTTAATATAGATGTCTTAAATATTAAATTTATTAATAAAATACACATCATGGTCAGGTTTAATATAAATTTTTTATAATACTAACTTTTGATATCACAAAGAATATACAATATAAACTTAGAGAATATAATATAAACGTTATTTATTGTAAAAATATATTATTTTTAAAAACATCTCTGTTTTTAGTATATTACCATTTTAAACAAGGTATACTAAACATAATATTGTGTGTTTTGATAATAAATGTAAACGACATTCAAAATATTACATAAAGCTATTTTGGATTGTTCAAATAAATTAATGAAAGTTCTTAATATTAAAATAAACACAACATAGCATATCATAAATTATTATTCTTAAATTTATATAAATTCTTAATTTTTAAAATAACTAGAAATTTCTAAGAATTTGTTTAATATAAATAAATATCAACTTTAAAAATAAATAATATTAATAATAATACATATTCTATTGATAAAACCTCGTCAAAATAACATTAATGTACTAAAAGTTAAAATAGAAAACCTATAACGGCTTATTTATTTTAAAATATCATATTATACATTCGAAAGGAAAACAGTGAGTAAACAAAATTATACGAAGTAAGTCGATATTTCAATTACAGATTTTTTTTAAAAAAATCGTATTCCTATTAGAATGTGAATGATGGAAAGATTCGATCGAATCAAGCTGTTTTCAAAAACACTTTTCACAAAATTGATAAATATTGGCATAAATATATGCACCTAGATAAATAATGCGATATATTTTTAGGATTTAATTTTTAAATTTCAAAATTTTGAGTAAAGTAACTTAAATTAAAATAAGAGAATATATTTCTTGTATAAATTTAAATATACTTATTGATAATTGTATAAGTGTAAGTTATGTCGATAAAACATAAAAAATAAAAAGTGTAGTGCACGTTGTAAAATATATATTTTACCCAATTAAATAAATATATCGCATTAAATGTATTTTAAATCCGTGAGATATAGGATAAGGTGAAGGAAAATTGGATATAAAACTCGATTTCTTACGAAATTCCAATTTCTCTCTGGAAACAAAATTGTAAAATTACAATTGTTTGTTTAAAACAACTTCACCTGTTTATTGGAAATATAATAGTATAAATTTATTTAATTCTGAGTTTTTTAAATATGTTTATTATTTATTTTTCTAATGTAACCTACATCTATTAATAGATAGAATAAGTTGTTTGTGGTATTTATGGAATTTATCATGCAAAACACTTTATAAAACTAATATGTCAGTCAAATTAGTAACTTGAATAAAATAGAACAAATAACAAACACCAAGTCTTAAAAAATAAATATTTTTTTTTACTGTTGCGGGACTATTTTGTTAAAGTTTTTTAAATCTTTTTTTGTTATCCACTATTTTGAAAAATCGACACTTTCGCTATTATCTTCGACATAGAACATGAGACAGTATAATTTTGGTTTATTTTGGTTCATGAGTCTTTGCTGAATTGACGTTTTTTTTTAATTTGTTCCATAAACGATTTTTTATTTCATTTAAAACATTTTCAGGAACATTGGTAAATAATTCGACTTTTCTAGATTATATATAGAAGTTTTCTTACATGAAACACTATCACAAAAAAATTCGCAAACAGGTCGACTTTTGAACTTGAATTAAATCGTCTAGAAATTTAATTTTTTGCTGAAATAAATTCCATTAAACAAATTAAATAAAGAAAAAGATCAAAGCATAAATTTAACGGCAATGTGTAATTTATATTTAATTTCAAAATACTCATTTATCTCATTACCCATTTTCGCTCAACTTAACCTAACTGTTAAATTGTTATTTTTTATATTACGTAAACTTAAACCAATTTATAGTTTATTTACCGTCAGTTAACCAGTTGCATGCATTCAGTAAAGCATTAACAAAATACGCGTTAAGTTCAAGCTTTATCTCCCTTTATTTATCTCATTTTATTTATTTGTTAAGTTAATATAAAATACTTAATATATTACCTATAAATCTTACATTCTCTATATTTTAAAAGATGACGTTCACGTGGAGCGTTTTTAAATCGAAGAATATCAGTGTTTACAATTATCAAATAAGAGGAAAATCAAATCCGAAGTAATATAAATAACATAAACAAAATGTCTACTACAAAATATACAATTCTAAACAATTTAGCGTTAAATCTTTGTACTTGTGGAAATAAGCCAATATCCCAGTATGAATTGAAATTTTAACTTTAACAATACAATTTATTTTTCAAAATCTTCTATTTACCTAAATATCTAAATAATAACTGTTCATATATGTTGATACTATTATTGTATTCTAAAATCAGGATTATTTTGTTTGTTTCCACTAAGAATAACATAACACACTCCCATTCTTCCACAATTTACTTTGTTAGAACATATTTCAGGAATTCAAAGAATACTCTACCAAAGAACATACATGTACTTTCCATTTTTATTTATTAATATGCAGTACGTTCTTGTTTAAAGCCCTTTCTCACTTAGCGTGTTTACGAGCAACACGGTTTTTCTTTCAAAAGAGGAAGCCGTACCCAACCCCAGAACGCACCAACTGTTATTCTCTATTTGTGATACATATTCTCTTCCACTGGTGTTTTCATAAGTCTAAGACAAGCCAGAATGTTTTAATACGTGCCCTGCACACGATATAATGCAAGGGGAGGGAAGATCTCGGATCTCTTCTTTGAGATCTACAATTTTATTAAAAATTACTACGTTGCGGGATTCGTATGTTTTATTTTTCGGAAGCTTTATACTTTTCTGTGTATGGATGGTATCATTCATCTACAGTCTTATTTTCTGTAACTTGACATATACGTGAGGGGGAATACCATTTCCTGAATTTGCTTATGTGAATATATTTTTGTTAAAGGATATATATGGCTCACATAAAAGATATCTCCATTACGATCCAGAATCACCAGTGCAAACTGAATTAAAAATATATTATTTCTTATCGAAATTCTATTAGAAATCATTAATCTTTTATAAAAAATATAGTGACATTACATTGCAATTACTTAATTATTTTTTTTTAAATTAACTCACTTTTGAGGCGTGTCAAAAATGAATTTCAATATCGCATACGAAAACATTTTAACTTCAAAATTCAATTTATGTGATATAAATATATTTTTGTTATTTTTTATTACAAAGTTTTCCTCTCGTTGTATTCCTACCATGTGTGCATTCTGTTAACAAAATGTTTTGAAATTAAATAATTCAGGCAGATCAATTTACTTTTTACAAAATTACTAATGTAATTAATACTTGTTTTAATAAAACCTAATTATAGCGTATTTCTTTTATTACCATTATTTTATTTATTTAAGTTCATTTTGTCTGCAAACCATCTTTTAAGTATTTCGTTACATACTTTACAGTTTTAGACATAATACAATTCATTACCAATTATTTTGTGGACAAATTAGTAATATTTCACATACTTAAAATAGAAAAATGTATGATGAAAGACTAAAATACCAGCCGTAATTTTTTTTTAATTTTTATTTCTAAAACTAGTGGGCTATATTATAGTTACTTGAGAAACTTTAATTGAATCTTCATTGGCACTACATAAATATATTTCCATTTAAACACAAACAAAAGTATTCATCATGATGCTCAATACTCAAAACTTAATAATTATTTGCTTCAAAAAATTATTTTTATTTTGGTGATTGTTTACATAAATTATTTTAATCCTTTATGAGTTCGATTATTTCCGATTCATTACAGCACCATCCGCGCGGATATTTTCCGTTCTTTAAAGAATGATCTACAGCCATGCATGGAATGTATCACCATGACAACCATGTAAATAATCCTATAAAGATAAGCCTCTCTGACTGCCTGCATTGCTTGGGAAGGATGAAATGGAAGAAAACCGGTTAAATTTGCATAATCGCGGACAGATAGATAAGTGAAACGGAGATGAATTATAGAGTGGCTTTAGGGGAGAAGCGGGATCACTCAGTTTTAAGAAAGATCAACGTTTTCAAACTATAATCTATAACGCAGAAATGCATCTTTAATTCATATTTTTATACGATTTTTTTAAAAAAATATGTCAAACATTTTTATTCTACTAAATGCGATAGAAAATATATACGACATGTTAATGCACTTCAAGTGTAACTAAACGGTTTATTTCTTTATTTTTATGAAGAAGGATACCAGCATTGTGGATACAATAATTTTTTCACAGATTTTCTTAGTTCTTCGATTTTGTATCAAAACAATATTACAGAGATAATATTCTAAATACTAAATTCCTTGTCATAAGACAAGATGTAATACAATAAGCAAAATCTTTATTTTACAAGGTACAAATCTTTAATTTTCAAGGTATTAACATTTTCCCAGCTCAACAATATCTGCATTTACTCTTCATTTTAATATATTTACCACATTAAAAGAAATTACAGATCTGAAGAAAAAATATGCGAAATTATAAAACATGAATATAAAAGGATATAATCCATTTATAATGAAAATGGACGAAATAAACCCAGTTACGTAGTATAAATCTCTACTGGTTTACTAGACCACGCATTTTTTAAAAGTATTTTAATAAATAGAGTTGCAAGTTTCAAAATCATATGAATTATTAAATGCGAATGGATTTTTCTGCGAGTATATCAGGGTAATCTTAATGAGTCTAGTCAGATGGAATGTCCAATTGCAAAGGAATTTTGTAAACCTGAGTACCATAATTTAATTGCTTGCGTTAAATAGAGAATTGTGGTCTCTGTGTTGAAGTTAAGTCAACTGTTATTGTTTGATGATGGTATCAAAGAAAATTATGTATTGCTTCCTTTTAGCCTTCTATAATTTCAAGAATTAATAGCGTGTTCATAAATAATTTTTCTGGTTTATTGAACATATTTGAATGAATATACAATTATGAATCATTTGGTAAGAATATTACATAATTTACTAAATTTATTACCTTTTTATAGAATTTTTATATATATATATATATATATATATATATATATATATATATATATATATATATATATATATATATATATATATATATATATATATATATATATATATATATATATATATATATATATATATATATATATATATATATATATATATATATATATATATATATATATATATATATATATATATATATATATATATATATATATATATATATATATATATATATATATATATATATATATATATATATATATATATATATATATATATATATATATATATATATATATATATATATATATAAATATATTATAAATATATATAAATATTATAAAGTTAAAATATATTTCAGCTTTACATTATTAGCAATAAACACGCAGTCGTTTTTTTTTTCAATATAACACATTTTGAACAGTTTAACAATTTACTTTTAACAGTGTCGATTGCAAAAATTCGGCATTTTTATTGCTATTTTCTTTCTTGATTTCGTTAACTATTAAAAGTCAAATAGTTTAAAATTTCTTTATTCAAAGCATCCAATACTATAAAACAGTATACAAAAAGTTTTTAATATTATGTAATAATTCTGTGTACTATGAAATCCGATTTTGTTTCTACATATTTACTAACAAAACAATGTATTGCAATATGCGCTTTTTCTAAACTTTTTATTATAATATTTATAAATGTGGCTCCGCTTTTAAAAGCTTTGTACAAGGAAGGCTCTTTGCATTCTTGGATTTCACACTCAAAACTGTCACAATGGAGCCTTGTCTAAAATTCTGTTTACTCAAAAGATTAAATTCTTTGGGTATTTTAGCTTTTTTCTTAATTTGGCGTAAGTCAATATTTGGTTTTACACATGGATGAAAGACAAAGCAATGAAAAGAATAAATTTTCCCTGAGCAAAAACCACTTTACTGTCGGCACATAACAGTAGACCCAGTTTATTTCCCAGCAACATTTAATAATTCTTTTGGCTACAAAGGATTTTATTTTGAAAGACAATTTTTCAAAAGAAAGAAGATCACAAAATAAAGTCAAGTCTGCATTTTCCCATCTGCATTACATTTTTATATTTTGTTTCTACGTATAATAATATAATATAAATAACAAAATGTAATTCTCGTAAGGATCTCTATACATTAATAATCTAAAACAGATACAAAATTATTTTATAAATGTCATCTAAGGTTATTTATCAATTTGATTCAATATTCAATTTTAATACATTTAAAATTTTAAATCGCTTAAAATTTAGCTATATTAAGTTGTCAATCGTGTATCTTAAATTATTAAACTATAGCTCTCACATATTATTACGATTGATGTCCTTTTTGTTAAAGGAAATCAATGTTTTTTTTTCCTATTTCACAATATTGGAATTCATAATTACCAACAATCACAAAATGTATTGAAAACTATTGTAATATTTCCTATTCAATCATATTATGTGATGTATGAATTATTATAATACTAGAATCATTACATTGATATATATTGATGTATATTGATTACATTGATTGAATAATTACATTGATATATATTGATGTATATTGATTACATTGATTGAATAATTACATTGATATATATTGATGTATATTGATTACATTGATTGAATAATTACATTGATATATATTGATGTATATTGATTACATTGATTGAATAATTACATTGATATATATTGATGTATATTGATTACATTGATTGAATAATTACATTGATATATATTGATGTATATTGATTACATTGATTGAATAATTACATTGATATATATTGATGTATATTGATTACATTGATTGAATAATTACATTGATATATATTGATGTATATTGATTACATTGATTGAATAATTACATTGATATATATTGATGTATATTGATTACATTGATTGAATAATTACATTGATATATTAATAAAATTAATATAGTAAACATCTTTTACCCCCCCCCCCCCCCTCTAAGTGAATAATAAAATATCGAAATAGTAAACTTTTTTCTAGTGCATGAGTACTTAACTTATATTCGAAATATTTCTTTTTTTAGATTTTGTTAGAGATAGATCTTAAAAGATAACCAAATGCTTTAGATTTTAAAGCGTTTTAAAATAGAGAAATTGTATTAATTTAAAATACTGTTTATTAACGTATAGAGCGTTGAGCGGCATATTTAAGGCAATGAATATACGCTGCTCTGGCGCTCAAATATTACACTATGTATTTAGTAACAATTTATTTTATTTAATACAAGATTTTTTTAATAACAAATGAAAAAAAAACGTCAAGTTATGAACCAGTGTTATCATCACAATGCTCTCACAACATACGTTTTAGAGTCAAGTCTTCTTAGGCGGAGGATTTTATTAAATAGTATTGTGACGTATTAGTTTGATTTTTTTTAATTTTTGGATGCTCGTTCAAATTAAGCATTTGTGTTCAGCACGGGACAAATCGTATAACTTTAACAAACCATTTTTAAAGGTTTCATTTCCTTACCATTATACATAATTTATTATTTTAATTGTAATTATTAAAATATTTGAAATTCATGAAGTTAAATAACAAAATTGATGAAGATATTAAGAAAATATCATTTAAATTTAGAGAAAAAAATTTTTTAAAAAAAGTTCCTTATCATATATTTTGTACACGTTATTTATTAAAATATATACTCTAATATCATTAACATGCAAAACTTGTGTAATACAAATTTAAATTGGATTTAAGTAAATAACGAAAATATTTACTCATTTAATATTATTTTTAAAAATCTTATCATAGAAAAGAAGCAATTCATCGCATCTAACTTCAATCATAGGCACTGCTTTAGGAGCCCCCAATTATATAAAGTAAGAAGAACATCCCGAACAGAAAACCACCATTTAGATCAGAATTATGCTCTGAAAGAAGAAGAATGAAACAAACAAACACAAATGCCATTATTTCTTTTCTTTTGTCAATTGAATTTCACATTGTGATGAACGGCCCTTTTTGAATTTTAGAAGTCACTCGGCGAAAACATTCGGAATCTTATAAAATAAGACAGATAAAAAAAAATCAAAGTGATGGAGTGCGCTATCACACATCTGCTTTCAAGAATTCTATTCGAATCAACTAAATAAAGAAAACAAAATGAAAGTTTAAAAAATCGTCTATATGAGCTTTCCATTTTTTACTGGAAACGCTTTATGGACATTTTCCCAATACAGGCGCGGTAAAAAGCAGGTTAGTAGTTTGCGCAGTAACGGTCGACCACCATTATCAAGATGGATGTGTATAATCTCTTTTTTTTGCGTCGCATTATTCTTGACCTATAGGTATATTGGGGTGCCAACTATACTAGGCTGGATTCAAGATTTATTCAGAGGCACTTGTTTTGTTTTGGGATATAAGTCTAGGCTGATGCCTTAAATGGGTAAATAATCCTTCAAATTGTTTTTGAATGGTTTCAAGAGCTGACAGCCATTTAATTTTTGTGAGCTCTGTCAGACACAACAATGTAAGAGATTTATGCAACTGCTAACCAATAACCAAAATTTAAATTTTACAATTGTTCTGTACATCGCTAACATTGTAATGTACGTTAATTTAATTGTACTATTGAGTAGAGAATGGAGATTATATTTAAGGGGGGAGGGTAGGGTGTTGAACACCAATTTTAAATTTATCATAATTATGCTTCTACTACTCAAAAGTTAACATAATTTTTATGATATATGTATTATGTTATCATTGATAACTTTTGAAATTTTTGAAACACAATCTCTATTTGGAGTTGAGTTGTAACAATTTTAACATTTTAAATTTAAAAAGTTTAAGGTACACTTTTCTAGTAAACTATTATGAATATAAACAAATTTTTTTCTGAAATACAAATTAGACTGCATGTTCAACTTGTGGAACCAACAAAATTTATATTTTTGTATGGTTAAATATATTTAAAAAATATATACATTTTATAACTAAAATTTTTTATGTAAACAAAAGTAAATTAATTTTTTTAAAAACATTAAGTATACATTTTGTCTATTTTTTGAGGTTCCATAAGTTGAACATGTAGTCTAATTTGTATTTCAGAAAAAAGTTTGTTTATATTCATAATAGTTTACTAGAAAAGTGTACCTTAAACTTTTTTAATTTAAAATGTTAAAATTGGTACAACTCAACTCCAAATAGAGATTGTGTTTCAAAAATGTCAAAAGTTATCAATAATAATAAAAATTGTGTTAACTTTTGAGTAGTAGAAGCACAATTATGATACTTTTAAAATTGGTGTTCAACACCCTACCCTCCCCCCTTAAGTGAAACATTGTTTTTTTACTGATAATATCTAAATCGAATGGAATATTGGAATATTTAAATAATGGAAGTGAATTTCAAACATTATGGAAGTTCTTTAATTTTGAAAATATAATAATACTAAATACTCCCACAAAACATATTAACATACTCACACGAACACACATTTTTATTTTATTAATTATAATTTTTTTAATAAATGTTTAAAAATAAGTGACATTTCTTATTTTTGATATAAGTCAAGAAAATATTTTCCCAAAAACTATAATTTTGCATTTGTTTAAACAAAAAAATGTGATTAACAAACTATCTATGCAATTTTTTTGTTATTTGCAAATAATTTTTTTTTTTGATAAATAATTTTTAAAAAATCGATAATTTCAATGTTCAAACTATTTTTTAAAAAATACTAAAACAAAAATATTACTAATAAATATATTACTTATCCCTAATAATAAAATTAAAGTAATACGTTTGAAAATACACTGTGGCAAATTTGTAGCAGTTTCGAACGATCTTTAAAACGATCTGAACTTATAACAATTTAAACTTGATCAAACATGAAATTGTGAAAAATGAGTTCAAATTTACATATCCAGGCAACTTTGTACCAAGACTTAATATTGAATGGCTAAAAAATTTAGTTGTACTTAACGTAAAAATTTAATTTTGTTGCCATTAAATTAAAAATATAATTAACTATTTTTTTAAAACAAAATAAATTTGGATGGTTTTGTGTCCCATAACCTTTAATTCTTAATTATCTTAATTTAATGGACTTGATGGAAAATTATCAAGAACATTAGAGATGTATAGTTTTCAATTATAAACTTAATACTGATAGGGGTTGTATAAACACTTTCTATAGTAAACAATAGCAACATACACACTGTAATACAATTATGACCAGTCATAATTTTTAGACTCTTCAGTTATTTTTCCTATCCTCAAACAGGTTCCTATTTGAATTGATAATTAAAACAAATAAAGCCAAATTCCGAATATTTTTCTCCATGCTGCAATTGACAAAATGAGTTTTACGATAAAACATAACAATTCTGGATTTTAGTTGTTATAATGCAGCTGGGAAATAACAACAGGATTAAAAACCAGAGAATATTTCAAATTATTCCACTCATGCATATGCACATCGAAAATACACTGAATTAAGGCATCTGCATCTATATCTGTATATTACATTTAAATACTTCAATAATATTGCGCACTTTGCGAAAATGAAAGAAAGTGTGTTGGTGGAGAAGATATTCCCTCATTTTCTTTGCATCTGCTTTAGTTCTGTTGGAAATATGATATGATTTATCTCATCTCCACCATCATAAATCTTTGTTCTCCAACTCAGAGTAAAAAAGAAAGATCTGAGCATGCAGAGAACACAAAACATGAGACTATTCTTCAACGGACCAGGAAACTCTCTGCAGAGTATTAAAGAAAATATATGGTTACATTGAAACTTTTACTTTGAATAGACGTCAGAGACATTTGTATGGATAAAAGCGTCTACTTAATTTGAATTTATACTTTCGTATACTTTCTATTCATCTTCAATGAAAGTGAGCAGTAGTTTTATAAGATACGTTTTTACACTATAACTTAATTACTAGTTAAACACATTAATTGTGACAACAATAATTGTTTGCATAGCATATGAATAAAAATATATATATATAAAAATAAAATATTTCATGGTAAAATTCATAACACGACTCAAGAAATAAAACATTTTGTCAAATGACTACACACTTATTTGTTTTCAACAAAAAAGTACAATTATTAATAGTATATGTTATTTTTACTATGGTTATATTACTAGTTAAGTATATATGTTGTGCCACAAAGTATTGTTTTTAAGAATAAAAATATATACGTGTTACTCCCATTGACTAAGAAACATTTAAATATAAATATATAAGTCATATTCTATGCCACAATTAATAAAATGGCAGAATTAAGTTGTTAAAACAACACATTTTAATAATTCATCTGAACAATTAAATATAAAATGTCTATAATAATAGTTAAATTTACCGGTACATATTTATATTATAAAAATTAAATCTATATCGAACGTACTTTGTTAGTCATATGCGACTCTGAAGCCTGTGTGACGCAGTTGGAACCAGGAATGAATGTGCGTCGAATTAGCATTTTCTGTGCGTCATTGCTGAAGTTTTAAAGCTAACTAAATTAAATTTTGAAATGTCAGCAACTTGGTTCTACTGCATTTAGACTTCTAAGCTTCTACTTCTGGGTAATTATGAGTCCTGACATCACATCAGTTTCATGAAATTATGCAAATCGTTCTGGGGAATTGTACTTTAATCTAAATATATTAATAACAAACACAGCCTATTTTTGTTAGAAACCTTTTATATCATGCATCGTAAAAAGCTTTATATTACAATTAAATAAATAAACATTATCAAAGCCGAACTCGTTATTATTTTCATATTCGGAATATTCCAAACGTGAATTTCAAATATGCATTTGCTTGAAATAAATAAATAAATAAATAAATAAATAAATAAATAAATAAATAAATAAATAAATAAATAAATAAATAAATAAATAAATAAATAAATAAATAAATAAATAAATAAATAAATAAATAAATAAATAAATAAATAAATAAATAAATAAATAAATAAATAAATAAATAAATAAATAAATAAATAAAATAATAATAAATAAATAAATAAATAAATAAATAAATTAAAAAAATAATAAATAAATAAATTTGAAACGAAATCAGTTATAGTTTTCAGATTCGGAATGTTCCTAAAATGATTTTCAAATATGGACTTGACTGGTTTTAATTATTTTTACCACACCAAATAAACTTTCTCTTAGTTTAAGAACAAAAGACTTCCTTGGCGGGTCTTCTTGAATTTTGAAAGCAAACGTAATTCTCATACAATAATAGAAAAAATAAAATGATTCATTTGAAATAAACTTTCTACAATTTTTTGTAGGGATAGATAGTAAACAAATTTGCTAAGCCTTTCCTTTGTTCAAAAACTGAGTACTAAGCCTGAGGTTTGTTTTAAGAGAAACAGAACTTATTTAAACCTTTTATCGCTCTAAATGAACTGCTTTGTTTTAAAATCCAGATGCATGTATTTCATTCAAGTTAAATTGTAAAGTCTTTTATCTCAAACCGTTACTTCCTTGCCTTTTGTGTGAGGAAGCATTCTTTCTTCGAAACATTTTAACACTATTCAGTGATTCGTCCGGTTGTATTTTTTTTATAAATACTACTTTATTTTTTGTCTAGGAAAACCCATTTTCTTTAGGATGCACTAAAAACATGAGAAAGAAAATTACCAAATTGAAGTTTGTCAGACTATTGTTCTTTTAGTTTCGCTATTGTGGATAACTATGTTATATTTTTTTTATTATATATGTAAACAAGGATGTATTTCCTAAAAAATAGCGGCAGTTACTAAATTGTATAAGAAATGCATTCTTAGGTAATCTATTAAGAGGAAATAAAAGGTATTTAAAATACATGTTTTAATTAATAATTACAATATTCATAACAATTACACTTTCTTTATATTTTAAGACCGATTATATGATAATTTAATAAGTTATAATGAAAATCAATTAAAGTATAATTTTTCAATATTATATATTAAACGAGATAAAAAAAAATATACTTGTCCATATAATAATCGTCTAAATTTTAATTTCTCAATGGGTAACGAAATATAAACAACAAATACCGCATAGCAGTAGGGGAGCTATTATACCTTGGATCACTTTTTGAAAAATCTCATCGGAAAGAACGTATTTTTTATTATTCTTCCATTTTAACCCACACACAAAATATGTTTCTACCTTTATTTTTTCTCATTTATGAGTAATAACAATATATATGCATATATCTTAAACTTGTTTATTTATTTTTTTAAAGTTTACATAATTGATTAATTCTACAAGATCATATTGTGCCTTGGATCACAACCTAATGTACCTTGAATCACTTTTAAAAATAAAGAAATGTAACATGTGGCCTACTCTGTCAACTTAATGTGTTTTGAATGATTTGATTTGATGCTCTAAAGTAGTAGCGAATTTTACTTTAAAACATTATTTTACTCTAAATATCTATTTAACTCTAAATATCTATTTAACTCTAAATATCTATTTAACTCTAAATATCTATTTAACTCTAAATATCTATTTAACTCTAAATATCTATTTAACTCTAAATATCTATTTAACTCTAAATATCTATTTAACTCTAAATATCTGTTTAACTCTAAATATCTATTTAACTCTAAATATCTATTTAACTCTAAATATCTATTTAACTCTAAATATCTATTTAACTCTAAATATATATTTAACTCTAAATATCTATTTAACTCTAAATATCTATTTAACTCTAAATATCTATTTACCTCTAAATATCTATTTAACTCTAAATATCTATTTAACTCTAAATATCTATTTAACTCTAAATATCTATTTAACTCTAAATATCTATGTAACTCTAAATATCTATTTAACTCTAAATATCTATTTAACTCTAAATATGTATTTAACTCTAAATATCTATTTAACTCTAAATATCTATTTAACTCTAAATATCTATTTAACTCTAAATATCTATTTAACTCTAAATATCTATTTAACTCTAAATATCTATTTAACTCTAATACGCTTTCTAATTGAAATTTTCTTCTCAAATGATGTTGTAACAGCTTTTATGATCTTTTACGTGGTTTCAGGTTAAATAGGATCCCTTTTTATCTATCTGTTTTGCTTTTCGACATCCTCCTGTAAACAAAAAGTACAAATAATAAACATCAAGTACCATCTATGGTACGTGCTGTTATGTGATGATACAAGAGGATTTCGTTAGAAAGAAAATATATCATGTTTTCTTTAGGTTATGAATGAGTCATTAAAATAGCATATATTTTTACTAACCACTTAATAAGGTGTAAAAGATTTTAGTGAAGACTCTTCTACTTGTATCACTGAGCACTGAGAAATCATAAAATAAAGACTTAACCAGTTGAAAATAAACACCACTCATGAATCAAATATAAAACGTACTGTGCCAAAGTAAATTGGTGGCAACTGCTCTCTAGTGTGTACTGATTGAAATAGTTTGAGTATTGCAGTACCAACTGGATAACTAGGAGTAATGCGATGTACATATTATCAAGGTACATCAGTCTCCTCTATAATAGAAAAGGACTTACACTAAAATAGAAAATGCTATTAAATTAAATAAAACATATTAAAATACTAGCATTAAATATATTGAAATATTATAAGGCAGTTTTTAATTGGCAATCTTCATTATTGATAAAACCTCAGAAGTTTAAGAGAATTATGGTGTAAGATTTGTGGAAATAACTTTTATCTATTCGAATATATAAAATGAAATATTTTTAAACATTTAAAAAATATGTACACATCTTCTTTATATTAAAACGTATTGTAAGTAATATAAGTATAAAACTTAATTTTATTGTTTACATTTTAATTTTATTGTTTACATTTTAATTTTATTGTAACATTTTATTTATAAATAAGGCTCAAATAGTACTAAGAAACTAAATATCTATATATGAGCTTGACCAGAAAAAAAGAAAGTTTTATTTCCCTAAGAAAAAGAAAAATAGGAAGATTTTTTGGAGATGTCAGTCAAATGTACTTAGAGAATTGTCCCAAAACTCTGCAGTCATTGGCGTAGGGATATAAAAAACAGTTTTGGGCTTGAACCATGTCAATACTCAAGGGAATATTTGTTTGAAGAAATTTGAAGGAACTGATAGGATGACCATCAAATGCCAAAGAGAGATAGTCGTAGAAGTTGAAACGTTTGAGAAGCATCGATGAAAAATATGATCATTTTCGAAACGTTTACATTGGCTTTCTATGATGTATTGGAGTATATCGTTTATACTGGGTTTTTAAGGGTAGTTGTTAAAGTTCAAATGTGATTATTTTATTTAGTATATTACAATTATAATAAAGTTAAGCTATTTAATAATAAACTGAAAATATATTTTTAAATTGTTTAAAAAATACGATTAAAAGCCTAAAATGGGAAATACATTTCTCATAAATTATTTATTACATTCCATAAAAAATTGAAATTAATTGTTTTCGTATTCTTTAATATTAAAAAAGTAATTGTATGGTGTTGTTACATATACATTATACATTTCGCATTTCATTTTAAGTTTTTTTTTCTTAGTTATTTGATTTATTTTTTATTTGTTTCATTAACTAAACAAACAATGTAACTTTATAAACTTTTTCTAAACATTATTTCCTTTCAATCAAAATTTAAATTAAGTTTACAACATTGAAATAATGTCCTATTATAAAATATTAAATTTACTTTTATATTAATAATTGATTCATTAAGATGTTTATTAAAAAATAAAATAAATTAAATTGAATGCGTAAAAAGATTTTTTAAATAGTATGCTAGTTATGTTAATTTGCATTTACGCAGCACTAATTAATTTATACAATTTATAAGTTTGTATATGTTATTTAAATGAAAAATCAATACATGAGCACTAATTTATGTAAGTTAATTAAAAATATAGTTTTATCACTTTTTGTAGAAATATCTCAACGAGAGAGAGAGATATTTTACACATTCTTACATGAAGCTTAAATCAAAGGTAAAAATTTATATATTTGATTTTATGATTATCTTATAATCTTTTGATGATTTTTGCGAGTAAAAACTTGACTTTATATTCACTAGTTACCTTTTATCCAGTTACATTACATATCAGTATGAGCATTTGTATTATTTAAATTATAATTATAATTGTTTCATACTTACATAACTATAAAATTTTATACAAAATTGTCAAAATGCTAAAAAGGAATATTTTTAGTCTATCATATCATGTCCTAAGTAATGACATTTTGACATATTTCTAAGCACATTCAACATCAATCTGTGAAAAGGTGCATCATTTTGAACATGATTACTTCCTTCAAGCACATCAAAAATGGCAAGTGTTAAATAGGAAGTGTTTGTTTTGCACTTAACGATATGATTTATTGCACTGGAGTACTTGACCCGATTTACCTTATCCGCTCCAAAAAATTTTGCATCAATATGTAAAGCTTCGCATCAGCAGTTACATGAAATAGAATGTATCTACCGCCTAAGATTCAGCAACAAATAATCTCATTATTATTACCCGATCAATAAAAGTATCCGTTTTCTCCTCTTTATCGGTTTATTGGCTTCTCCCCCTGAATTCTCTGAGGTGAATTGATGTGCCTACGAGTTCAACCGAAGCCCCTAGATTTTCGTATTAAGTGAGATGGAAGTGTAGAAAACACTATCTGCAAAAACCTATTAAAGATATTTTCTTATATTGATGTGTAATTATATTTGTTAAAGTATGATCTTTTTAACTAATTTGTTATTGCATCATTTGTTTTTAAAAATATTATAGGAATTGGAATCGACAATACTGATTTATAATTAGCTCGAATCCGGTTATTAAAAATTAATTTTTAAAGTTTTTATTCATTGAGTTTAAAGTATTAGTTAAAATACATTGCATAAGTAATTACAGCTTTTAAGTTGGAAATTGTCAAGCTATATTTTAAATGTTTATCAAAAACAAATTTGTATAGCAAATTATTTAACCCTGTGACGTTCATGGCCATAATATCACATCCAAGGATATCCAGGTTTTCTAGCAATGCAAACAACTTTTTAATTTATAAAAATATACAAAATACAATTACAAAAATACAAATTACAAAAATACAAATTACAAAAATACAAATTACAAAAATACAAATTACAAAAATACAAATTACAAAAATACAAAATACAAAAATACAAATTACAAAAATACAAAATACAAAAATACAATTGCAAAAAATACAAAAATACAAAATACAAAAATATAAAATACAAAATACAAAAATAAAAAATGCAAAAATACAAAAATAAAAAATACAAAATTAAAAAATACAAAAATAAAAAATACAAAAATACAATGTTGCTCTATGTTTTTAGTTTAAAACTTTGATGTATAACTTACAAGGTATCTCTTCATAAATACATTAAGTGAAAACACAGTTACAATTGAAAAATAGCTTGAGTGAAAGGGGGTCTAATAGCCACTTTAAAATAGGTATTACTTTAAGTGAATGCCTAGTTTAAAAATATTCCATTTTTTTAGTTTTATAAAAAATAAATACTCAAATATTTGACATTTTACTCGAACCACCGATATTATAAATATCTTTCAGCTAAAACAAGAATGATTTGAATAGTGAATTTCAGCAAAAAAAACATTAAATTTTCATACAGATATTGTTATAAATCATTATTTGGAATTATTTTATTGGTAGCCCCATTTAAATGTTCATTTCCTATAGTCTACGATTATACATACTTGCTCCTAAACTCAATCTTTGTTTCAATAAAAATATAAAAAAAGCTTTTTATGATGTATTAAGCAAAATTTTTAAAACATGTAAAGAAACTGACTAAACGAGATAATAACGCAGGACATAATCCATCAAAGACTAACTAATTCAACAATCAACAAATTATTTAGCAAACAACAAACACAGAACAGGCAATCAACTGCAAACTATAATAGTTTACAAAAGGTTAACACTACGTTGTCGACTACCAACCCACACTTTAGCAATTTTATCAAATATAAATTAAAAATCCATCAAAGATATCCATACAGTTCCCATTTTCCCCGGACAATTCCCAAATCTTGAGCACCAATGTGAATCCGCATTTTGGTAACTCTGTCACATTGTCGCTTGTCTGAGAAACTTACCTACTTCCCTCACCTCCTTGGAGGCAAGTAGACCGACGGTATTATATAGCGCCACTTCCCCCTGCGTCTGACATATGTACTCCTATCCTTGAGAGGTGAATCGAATAAGACTGGAGGCACTGTACTACCCTTCACTCGCACTGTGCCTGACATTGATATCCGGACTGGGCTCGTGTTTTCCTTTGATAGAGTTTCTATATTGACATGGGTTCCTGCTCTATACATTGTTTTCGCGTCATATAATCATGTTGCTAATAACTCTTGCAGTATGCGTGCGATGTGCTACTGGTAGAGGTTAACAAACCGATATTCAAGAAACTTTTTCAACTGTTATTTTAGTTATGTAGAGTATCATCTAATGTCTTCAATTATTATCTGGGAAAGGGTGGATAAATACTAAATATTTTGCTTTAAAAAAATGACATAGAGTAATAAATGATAATTTAAATATTATACATTAAATTTTTTTGTAAAATGTTTATATTTTTCCTAGTTATTACGTGTTTCATTGTCTAAACGTTTTTTCGATAATACATATTACGCCTGGTAGTGTTTGTTGCGCTTTACTTAACTTTCTAATGCAAATAAAGTAAACTTTTTTATTCAAATTCGTATACAATAATGTTAGTTTTAAGTTTTTGCGCGTTTTTAATATAAATCACTATTTATTACGTATTTGTAAAGTATTAACATTTATTAAAGTTTTATTTAGATAGCCTAATCAATATATTAAACACATTTCATAACGAGTGTATACATATTTTAAACACTTCAAAATATGCATCTATGTTCTCGGTATATTTATATTTAGTGCAAATAACTCTTTGTCAGTGATTTATCAAAATATCTAAAATTTTTAATGCATTCCTAATTTTAAAGCTTTTAAAGCATACATATTTTCTTTAAACTACTAACAAACCTGTAAGAGTTTTATTTTATCAATTTTAAAGGTTTAATCTTCAAAATCCTTATTTGATATGTTTAATAAAACGATTTTATTTATGTTGAAGTGTATTGCAAATTGTGTTACAAATTAATTTTAGAACGGAAGCATAAAACTAGTAATTTTCATTATTTCTAAATCATTTAGAACATAAGTGTGCTTGTGCTAAAATGCATAGTAAGTCTTTAACCTTTGACAGTAATAGTTCTTTTAATTTATTTATTTTCATTTTGGATATTTAAAATGAAATAAAAATTGTTCCAATGCATTAATTTACTGGTAATTAGCATATAAATAAATTATACATTAAACATAATATCTAAACATTGACAGCCATTGAATAATTAGTTAACTGTTAATAGTACTTAATTGTTTAGTTTTTCTCAAGATAGCAGACATTAAATTATGTCAACATTCCATTTAATATGCTATCACGACAAATTCTCAAATTGATTCTGATATTTTCATACTTTTCATCATTTTATATATTTTTTTTCTTCATATATAATATATTACTGTAAAACATGTTCACACACCTTATTGTAGTTAATTTCTTCCACATATGTTACGTCATTTGAAATCAATCGGTTCATATCTGCTGTATTTTTCTTTAATTAAATTATTATAACCCAAAAAGTGTCTTATTTACCTTTAAATAATCGAAAATTAAACTCCTAAATCATTGAATATTTGCAATACCCCAAATGCATTTCTACCCGACAAAAACTTTGAGTTTTAACCCATAATTATTTGTTCAATTCTCGCATATCTTATCTACTTCAAGCTCTTAATTTCTTCAAGGACAATTCAATATTCAATAAATCTTTCACACTCCTCCAAGCAACTGATTTTTTTCCCTGTGTTAATCCAATTCGGCCGGTTCATCACTCATCATCTCATGTTTTCTCTCCCTTTTATTCTTCTCATCTTTCCGAATTTCTTTCCATATTCGAGGTTTTCCTAATCAATCTTTCTACCGATATTTCCCTGCTTGCGATCATACTTGAGTGGACTTTGATAGCGCCCTCTATCGCAGAGCTGTCCCTGAACTTCGGAAAGGACGGGAAAAGACGAGGAAAGGGTATAGTAAAAATTAGGGGCTAAATGTATTAACAATTAGCTTACTTTGAGAACCAGAAAAAAAATTATGTTTATTAAAGTGTGTTTAATAGTTCTTAAATGATAGCGAGGTACTTATTTATATTTTCATTTAAAATAGATAAAATAATATTTCTTTAAATTGTAATAGTAGGCCGAGTAAACTAAATATGCTAAATGTCACATATCCTGTTTAATTTCAAAATAAAATTTGAAAATTATAAAGTGCTTGCAACCATTTATTTAAAAAAGGAAATGCTTATGAAATATATTTTGCAAACCACACATAACGCGATAGTATTTATATAAAATATTTTAGAAGTACTTTTTTTATAAAATATGTTTTTAAAAAAAAGCAAAAAACATATAATTTTATAGTAAATGCTTCAAATTAGCTTCGTTAGTTCAATACTATAAAAAAGTAGGGATACCATTTAAACAACAACACGCATAATTTCATATCCTATTTGATTTCAAAATAAAATTTGAAAATTATAAAGTGCTTACAACCATTTACTTAAAAAAAGAAATGCTTATGAAATATATTCTTCAAACCACACATAACGCGATAATATTTTTATAACAAATTTTAGAAACACTTTTTTTATAAAATATTCTTTATAAAAGAGCAAAAACATATAATTTTATAGTAAATGCTTCAAATTACCTTCGTTAGTTCAATACTATAAAAAAAGTAGGGATACCATTTAAACTGCCACACGTATAATGGTCATGTAAAAATATTATGATTTAAAATGTACTCATATAATTCATAACATCGCTACATTAATGTAATATATTTCCTAACAGTCTTGGAAAATAAAACTAATACATTTGAATCGGTAAAATTAATCAAATTAATTCGATTTTTAATAAAATTGTATCAATTATAAAAATTCTAAAGAAGGCTTTTTGTGATTTATAGCGTAAAACTAAATACATTATTTTCATATTATAAATTAATAGTTAAACAGCCACGACAGAATATATTTAATATAGTTTCATCTTATTTCTCAATACAATAAAATATTTCTTTGAAACAATACAATTTTATATACGTAAAGTATTACGGGGAGTATAAACCTTTTGAAGACAACCTGACGGTTTTTAGTCCAGAATTTTTAGATTGGATTTTGAAACAAATGTAATTTTTTTTTATTTCATGTTTTGTGGACAGTATATTGTTACTCTCATTGTTTTGAAACACTTTAATTACTTAAAATATAATTATTTTCAAAAAAGTTTTCTAGCATGAAATGTAATAAAAAAAAATTACTAAAATAAAAAGGTACTCACAAGATAAAAAAAGAGGTATCTATGTATGACTTTATTTCATATGAATATACATAGAATAGTTTTTCACTCTTCGAAACAGAATTTATAGTTTTTATGAAATACTTTTTTTACTATAGTTTTTAGTTAGCAAAATTATTTTTTTCTCTTCTATTTAATTAAAAATGACATATCTTAAAAAGTATTTTTCCGAAATCAAAATTCTACTTCAAAAATATAAAACTTTCTTGTGTAAAACTATGTTTGGTAATACAAATAATAACTACGTCAAAATGCAATAATAGCAATACCTCAACACCGTATAATAAACTTTTGGCATCCCCATCTGTATTTAGGCCCTTATTTCCATCTGAAAGTTAATCAAATCAAGTCTATTTTGCGTAAATATTCAATTAATAATCCAGTGCAATACGCCGCCCAACTTATTTTGCGCGTAGCGACACAAGTAATAACGCCAGTGTCGCAATATGAAATAAGCTAAGAATCCTTTGATCGCGGAAAATCTGTTTCGCTGTAGACCCATGTGGCTGCTTTTATTACTGAGCATATATTTTGTCCCTTCTCTTTCCACTTGAATAGCGGTCAGGGATATCTGGGCCAGCAGCTGTGATACACTGACAACGTCTTTCATATAAAAAGGGTCGAAAGATATTAAAAAAGCTTTTTTTCTCTCATTTTTTCTCCTTTCATATGGGAAAAGATATTTCTTTCGCACCTTTTTCACCCTACCCTAAGATATATAAAAAAAGTTTCCGTGCATTCCGGATAATATGATAAGTTGTCCCGAAATGCTTCGTTCAATTGTGTCATGTTCAAACCGAAAACAACTCAGGTCAGTGAATGCACCTTTTTATAAACTCTTGTCCTTTTTTTATCTCAGGTTATGAGATGAGATACCCTGAATAAAATTGAATTTCTTATGCAGCTCTTTGCTGCCCGAATGGGTTTGAAGAAAATATTGCAATATGGCATTTAAAAAAATGGTAATCATTTGTCAAATACAGAAACAAAGAGGATTCAAAAGTAAAAGTCAGATATGTTATTAATATTTGCACAATTTCTCTAAAAGAATAGCATACATTTTAAATATGTGCAGTATTTGTTTATAATTATAAAGACATCTCTAAAAAGTTAGCATTATATGTTATGTTATGCATAACATGTTTTTGTTATAGACTTATCCATTATAAAAATCGGTCAGTAGAAGTTCAGTTCAGTCCTTTTGAAAGAAAAACTCATTATTTTATTTATATAAATATTCAATATTATAAAACTATCAGAACATAAACTCATTTTTTTTATTTAAAAAGGGATTTGAAGAAGCTATATGAGCAAATATTATTTGAGAACGACTTTACTATTTATATTACTACACATACCAAAACTAAGAATTGTTAAACATAGTTACTTAAAATAGTTAGTTATTATGATCTTCCAAAATATTTGGCTGTTATTAAACCTTCATATTCAAAGAATTTAATGCCTTGTTTAAACAAATATTTAATAATATATTTTCAACATTATTTCTCATAAAATTTTATATATTTATAACATTCATTCAAATTATGATATTATTAAATTCTTTAAAAACTGTTGAATTAAAAATTTATTGACTGACAAATGTTTATTTAACATTATAAGTATACATTGTAAAAAACTAGTGTAGTTAATTTTAATAGTTAAAATAATAAGTCGTAATTTTATCAAAGTGCATAAACTCCTAATTCTTTAAAAGTTAAATAGATTATCGACACTGGTTTAAAAAAATAAGCTTTTCTTATTACAGCAATGTTCAATTATCTAAAAAGATCAACACGACTTTTATGTAAAGAGGGATAAAGTAATATATCTTTCAATCGACTGAGAGTGACACTAGCTCATTCTACAAAGAAAATTCATTAATATTAATTACGAAAAATTCATTTTAAAGCAACAAACCTTAAAATAAGTCTAGTGCATATACTATATAAACAATAATTAATAACAAGCCATGCAAATCTTTAGACTTTTGCTTCACAGTCTTTTAATTGAATAAAAATATATTATGTTTTTATAATCTTGCTTTTTTTTAGTTATACCTTATCCGAAGCTTTATTTGAGGTTCCATTTATTTTAAAATCATCCTTACTAGTAATGTAATTCCCATGTATAAAATACATAATTAAATGTTATATTTCTGACTAATTACGCAGATTTTAGTTGTTTTACATTTGCGCAAATGAGTGGAACTAATTACTGTGCGCTAGGAATCGTTCAAAGTTTTTAATTAAAGCTGCATCTTTGAAGCAAACGCGCTTAAAAATTCGATGATATTTTTTATTGTATTTTCAGTAAATAAAGTTGTCATTTCTTTAAGGTAATTGAATAGTATTTTAAAGATTTTTTTATTTATTATCCTAATATCTTAAGTACTAGTAATGAATTACAAAAATATAAAATATGGCAATTTTTAAAGACTTTACTTGAGATTTTTTTTAATAGATAAATACGATTTATTAATTTAGGATTACATCATTTTTTGACTAAAATATAAGCAAATTAATATATCTGTATTAATTAATGGATAATATCAATCAACTATAAAAACTAATTATTGCTTTAGTTAGTGTTAAAGATATATAAAACTTGCAAGAAAATTTTAGTATCCAAAGTTCCAATGTTAGCAAAACTTTTACCAATAAATGCCCCATCCGAGAACTAATCTTGGATCAGCCTCTGATATTAATCTATTTTATATTATTATTTTTAGCATACTCTTTTTTAATCATAAATTATAATTTAGAGTAATCTATTTGATTTGAAACTTTCATGCAAGTTGCTTATTAAGTTTTTGTGTGATTAATTAATTCAAACTTGTCGTTAACCCAATTAAGTTACTACATCATTTTTATAGGACATAGGACTTTCATTTTCTCACCTGCACTTCGTGGTTAGTTCATCTACTCTCACACGCCCATTCCATGTTTTGGCATATTTCTGAACGATTCAAATATTGAGTTTATTAGTTTATTCAGTTTTAAGCATTACTATTATCATCTGCATTGTAGTTGTGGTTTGGAGACCTAATGGAATTAATCAATGCACTGTTACAATTTTCAGTTTAACGATGTAGCATATATTAGTGCAAAACAGAGGTATGCAGCAAATTGCACCATATTATGGTGGAATCTAAGTTGAACCAAAAATTCTTTATCGGTAAAAAGCGGAGGTTTCACCGATAATTGGTTCAACCTTTTTAACTACACCCGAAATTTTCTCTGTCGCTACATCAACAAGCCGGGTAATCTCATCTAAGAAAGAGCACGACGAACAAGGGCCTCCATTGTCCAGTAGATAAAGACGTTCAGCTATGAATCAGAGGGTGATTCGTAGTTCGAGCCCGATCGGTGGATTTGACAAAGAAATGTAAAAAAAGCTGCGATCTTGCGTTCGTAGGGTTACCAGCTTCGCTACAAAAATACTACTACTAAAATACTAAGAAAACACGAATTTTGAGTTTTGTGCAACGTTATGGGTTTTGGTGCAACGTTTCGCCACTGAATGGTATCCGTGGCAGGAACGTAAAATGGCGAAACTCAGCACCAATTGCTGGTTGCTCCTAAATGGCTACCAAATTTTTGTACTAAATTTTTATCAGTGTACTCAGTATTATATGTTACTGATCCTCAGTCTCGGTTCAACCAATCGAAGAAACGTATAAAAGAGACTGATGCACAGTAATTCTAGGGTAGCTCAAATGTCCCCACGTTTGGCGTAGTGTGAAAAGCTTTGATAGTAGGATATCCGCTCAAATGTTGTCTTCGTCATCTGACTGTTTTCTTCAAGATTAAGATGCAGTTTTTCTAACAGTCTAGTGATCATTTAATAAATGACCAATGACCATGTTTACTTTAACTATTTTTAAATAATATCTTAAAAACGCTTTTAAAAGAACAAATAAGATCTTTATTTTTATATCCAACAACTTCAATCCTTATTCAAGATACTTACACCTTCCCCATAGCCCATAAACACCCCACATTTTCGAATTGGCAGCCGTATTGACTATCTAAACGGTCCCAACACTCAAGAGGGGTATTAAGTAAATGCGTTTTTGACTCTTGCAATCTACTCATGGCCACTGGCCCCGCTAAGACCGCTTCCAAGCATCGCACGTACCACAGATTTTCGGGCATTGTTTTGTGCCCAGGGCCGTCGTCCCAAGAGCCTCCTTAAAGGCGTCTGCTGTGGCCGGAAAATGGATTTGTAGAAAGCTATTTCCTTGCCAGTTAATCTCGTAATTTGTTGCTTCCCCCCCCCCCCTCCCCCATCGACACTTAGTTGCCGAGATTACAGTGCAGACATTCGGACAGATGCTCGCTTCCCCCCAATAATCACTCGCGGAGAATAATAAAGGAAAACAAACAAAAACCTCTAAGAAAAATACCGAGCCGATGTTGAGTAATAGCAAAGAAAGTTTAGGGGCTCTCGAATTGTTAAGTCGAAGGGTCTGGTTTTAGTGGGCATTTAGGAAGATTGATTTTCGAGGGGAATGCTCATTCAAATTAATGTTCTTATTCTGCGTTGGTTGCCTTCACCCCCCTCCCCTCATTTCATTAGTTACTTTCGTAGTAATTATCGGTCTCGTGAAAAGATATCGACAGACTGTGGGATGGATAAAACTGTTTTTAAAATTCTTTGAAAAAATCTATTTGGGAATTAATTAATTCCTTAGGTCGCCTTGTTGTGTTTCCTTTTATAAAAAGCTTATAATTGGAATTTAATATATTGTTGATATTTAAAATTTGCTCTATGTAGTTTTTCTATGTGTTTTTTATAAAAATATATTGGAGCATTTCATTAAAGTGATCACATGATCAAAAATATTAAAATAAGAGATACATTTTCCAAAAAGCTATCCGGGTTCATTGTTACACACGTCATACAAAGTTAATATTTTTTAAATACTAATTTAATTATAAACTTTATCATGCTGAATGTTTTTATTAAAAACCTATTTAACTTGAAAAACATGTAAAAAAAACATTATGTCTTTAAAACTATATAAAAAAATGGTCTTACTCACACACGTCACTATTTGTGACGTATGTGACCGTGACATGTGTGACAGATATCACACAAGTATATATGTTGACAAAAAATATTCGACATGCATAATTATTGGATTATTATTACTTTAAGGATGGGCTCCAAGGTTTGGCGAATTTTTGATTTTTAAAGTTCCTTGGGCGATGTTCTTCTTTTTGTCAAATTAATAATTAATTGCGGTTTCTACTGTTCAAAATAGAGATAAACAGGAAGTCATCAGTCTAGATATATAGAAACATTTAAAGTTCGCAAGTGAACAATTACTTATAATGACCCCCCCGCACACCTCTTCAGGTACTATTCGCCTGTCAAGTGTTTGATGCCTCAAGGCCAGTCAATATTTCGATGATAAAATCCTACAGCAGACACAACTGGATGGAGTCGGACATTTGGTCGCCAAATACCTTGATAATCATAAACAAAATTGTTTCTTTTGGGGGATTTTAGGCGGTCACAGGGATGGGATAATTTATTGAACAAACAATACATTTTTCTCTTGTAAATATTTAATAGGATTAAGCATATGGGAGGTATATCAATACTATTTCTTTATTACTTTTTGATATAAAATACAATGTTATCAAAATTTTTAATAGTAGTCTATAAATTCCATTTTTAGTTCATTTTTTTGCCTGTTTAAATTTCACAAATGGTTATGCATGAAATGGAACAATTTCAAGTTAACAATCTTTATTTTTCAAACATACTCTTATCGTTGGTTTGTAAGAAAAAAATAAATCTAAATTCAATTTCAGGGTGAATTTGATTTTATTTCGACAATTTTCCGTAATAACAAGAATTACGATCATATTATTTTATTTTATTTTATTAATGTATCTACAAACACTTTTTTTTACAATTTTTTTGGTGAAACATATTTAAAATCAGTTCCATTCAGAATAGAAACATCATGCTTATGCTTTTAAGGGGATCCATTTCCCGTCATTAACTCTGTGGCAATAGAACGATTGACATAAATTCTGTCTATTCAAGAGTAAATTGTCCAATATTAATTAACTTTGCTTTAGGATATATCCATTGAAAAGTGAATGTGTTTGAATGAATCAATTCAATGCCATTTTTGGCTCAATAACTTTAATTAATAATAAGACTGTTTTTCATCTAATTACACTTTTATGTTTAATTTAATTTGTTAACCTCTGTCTAGAAATTTATAAACATGTATACACAAAAATTTTAATTATAAGTGTTTCATTGGGAAAAGTCAATACGTAATCACACATGTCTATTTATTTATTTTATTGTAGCTTAATTATTGCTAGTTAAGATTTCTAATATCACCCTTTTAATTCTGACATATATGGCTTGATGTTAACAATTTTATTTCAGTGAAAGTAAAAAGAATTCACAGAAATATTAAAATTTCTTTTAGAAGAGTGAGAAAAACGCTTACAAAGTGGTCACACACGTCACTTAAAATTAAAAATGTATATATATATATGTATTCATGCCATGTAAAAAAGAAATTTCAATTAGATTCCATCAATGACAGATATCCATTTATGATTTTCAAATTTGCAGTTGTTTTAGAGTCAAAATCATTACAAATGTGCTGAAACTGTTGTCTGGGGTGGGGGAATATCACACACGGAACGCTGGAATGCTCCTATTGATTAACTTACAACTGTTTCTACCAAAAACATAAATATTTTGAAAAGTTCATTTGCATTAATATTAACAAGAGTTTTTAATCTGTAAATTCTTATACTACTTTATTTTTATATAACATCATCAAATTATAACAAATCGAAATACTTTTCTACTTAGAATATTTCTTTTCAACCACTGATAAGTAATGGTTTGTCATTAATGGACTAAAAATTACCACACTAGTAAAATAATATTGTTAATTCCAGTCTGTTGCAATTAAATAAATGATTATTTGTAAAACCAGAAATCATGTTATATTTTTTATTTAAATACATTGTAACACATTTGCAATGTATTTGCCTTTAAAGATTGTCAATACAAATATTGCAATTTTACAGAATTTTCTTGTCAAATAAATTGTTAAAAAAATTCCCTATAATTAAAGTTTATTAAAGTTTAGATTAATAAAGGACGATTAAAAGCATCAATTCAAATTGTTAAAAAAATTATGTAATTAAAACTTTTATGAAGCATTTGAAAACAGAGAAACAGTATTAAATTAATTCTTACTAAACTTTTAGTAAACACCCAAAATACAATACATTTTACCAATATAATGCTTAAACAATAACAGCACGCAATATTTACGTTTTTTTATAAATCTGTTAATATTTCTGTTTGAAATATTTCAATATATTATTTGATTTTTAGTATATTTTTCGCTTGAAAATACTTTCTTAACATGTATATTAGTAAGAAAATAAAACAATGTAGATAATACACAAGTTTTGTTATACTGTAAATTTAAATATACCTTTAAAAGGTTATGATTATTAATGATTAATTTGGAATTGGATGCATGCATGGATATTCAGTTGCAACAATAAATTAATCGAAATATTTTACACTTTCCTTAAAGGAATTTATCAGGTAATTGTCCATTTAAAACTTAACTAATTTATTCAATCTGTTTTATTGTAATAAGATAATCGAAACACTCTAATTCATTTCAGCTTACAATTGACTCCCCATAACAGTAGATCTTGTATTGAAGATATTTTAGTAAAATGTTTAAGTTAAAGCGAACGCCACATGAGAATACAAATGCATTATCTTCAATTTCTAATTAACCCATTTGAAAGTAGACGTTTAAAGCGCAAATTATAGTAGTTGGATTCGAAGTTACGAGCAGTCACTAGATTAACTACAATAGGAACAAGAATAAACATATATAAACTTAGCAAATATTTTAATCCTTCTTAAATAAAAAGCTAAATGTACTCTAAAAAGGGCTTAAACGAGGATTTCCTACAGTGTAAACAAGATTGTTGAAACTTTGAAAATGTTTAAAGTAACTTAAAGAAGATTTAATATAGAAATGTATAACTTTCAAATGTTTTAAAGGTTGTCTACAATAAATATAATACATTTCAAATTTAATTTAAATATAATACGTATACTTTACAAATGAATGGTTTGTTAAATATTCGAAGACAAAAATATTATATGGATTTGAAAACGAGATTGTTAAATTAAAATTTGCTAAAAAAACACTACATTGCTTAGAATAGTTTTATTAAGTATATTTTTTTCAAGTATGTATTCACTATATTTTCCCAAAGTTTTTAAACATTGTGAGTAAGTAAATTTATTCTAGGGCATCCACTTCATGTAAATTTATGTTTATAGAGTCTTCCTAATGTTAGTTTTTAATTTTAATTTAATAGAGAAATATTAAAAATACTAGCACATTGTATAGAGGATTCCGTTACATTATTTTGAACATCAAATGTCTTCGTATATTAAATTTCATGCATCCCGAATATTACCTTTATTAATCATTCCAGTATGTTAACATTTAAAAATTCAACTATATGGGCATCTTTTATACTGATTTTTACTGCAGATATATAATAATAAAAGAAAGTGTATGTCTGTATATCATAAAACACCTGCTACCTCTGTGTATAAAATACTGAAAATTTATAAATAAGTACTATTTCTCCTCAAGATGTACATCTGAGAGTTTCCAAGCTCTAGAACGTCCCTTTGTAGCTTAGTTGATAGCGCGCGAGACATCGAAATAATAGATCGCGGTTTTGAGAGCCATTCAAATGCCTTAAAGGGTTGCCCAGCAGCGAGAGCCAAATAGCTAGTAAAATTATACAAAAAGGTTTTTAATCCAGTTATTCTGCTTCAACTTTTATGTATTCAGCCAACATTACTTGGAAACGCCCCAAATATTCTTAAACATTCACGCAAGTTACAGCTGCTTTGCTTAAATGTAGGGTAAACAATAATAATATATATTCATTATAGTTTTATTATAATATTATAAGAAGACACACAAATAAATTAATACTTTTTTATAGTGATCCAACTGTAGTCCTTATCAATTTATGGTTTTACAATTCTTAAAATACGCACAAAATGCGTCCAATATCTTTTTTTTAATAAAAGTTCTCCGAATGACAACAATAATTTATATTCTTTCACCCAGTACGGCAAAACTGAGCTATACAGGTTATTAAGTCTGCAAAGTACGCGCAGATGGTTTTCTTGCGTTAAATACTATACATTCCCTTTATCGACGTTGCAGAAATGCCATCTATAAGAATTTAGGGTTGAGAAGAAATTCTGCGGCGAGGTATCGTAGTAAACTCACTAAGTGGATAAAGGAATAAATTACGCATTTTATTATCGAAAAGGATTACGACTTAGTTACATAAAACTAGTTGAGTGTAAAACTGGCTCTCTATAAAACAAAAAGGTGGTTTTATAGCGCAAATGCTCGTTTCTCATGGAAAATCTTCGAAATTAAAGTTTTACCGCGAAATTTCTTGACTCGTTTGGCTGATGGTCGTACAGCCACTGCGTTAATGTATGAAGAATTCTGCGAAATGGGTTTTCTTATTAACTCGCAGATAAATTAATGAATAGGGGCGGAATAAAGATTGCAATAAATTATTTCATTCAATCTAATCCTTGTTACATCAGTTATGATTAATTTATATCACTTCGAGAGAGCGGAAGAGATTCTGTGCAATATTCAATATTTAAGATAATGAGTTTTATAAAAAAAAATTATAACATTACCGTTTATTGTTTCAGATTTGCTTAATTTACTTTTCAGCATTTTCGTATTTTATTAAATTTACAAAAATTCCAATATTTTATAAACATTAACGATTAAACTTTAAAGGCGTATACAAATTCAAACAATTATATTAGATTATAATTAAGTTTTAATATTCTTAAATTAAATGTTTAATATATACAATTTATCTTATTGTTGATTTTGTAAAATTAAATTTACAATCTATAACAAAAGTCGAAAAATTAAATAAAGTAATTGAGTAAAAATTGAGTTAGGTAGTAAATCTTCTTCAGTACCCGTACGCTAATTTTCATATTGTAAGCGGTTTGGATATCTCTAGTAGTCCAATGATATCCAGTTTTCCGAGAAATGCAATACGTTTCAAAGTCATAAAGACTACTATTTATATTTTTTAGTCCAAAGCATTTGAGTATATTTTTAATAAAATATCAATTAAATATAATTAATATTAATTACTTAATTAACTTAATTAATATTATTAATAATTAATTACTATTACTATGGAATCAACTTTAGAATTACAACGATTATTGCAATTTAAAATATTACTCAAAAAATATGAGCATGATTATGAGGGAAGCCCATTGCTGTTTCAAATCAACGCTTCCGGACTAAACAGAGACTATTTACATCCAAAACAAAGAAAAACAACTATTTCAACCACGTGCGTTCGAACAAAGCCTGACATGAAGCACAATAATCGTGACACTTTTGGAGTATTTAGCCATACTTTCTTAACAAAGCACAGACGAAGAGGTGATTAGAAGAGAACCGTCATTAACTATTCAAGTCCCGTCTGCCACCCAAAACCAAGCAACAATGATATGATTAAATAGAGTGGAGGTATTAGCTTTTAATCTGAACGAAAACTTCAGCACTAATTAATGCTAAATCTCATTAAAGCTCTTGGTTAGCGTATCTTCCTCAGGAAAAGAAAACGAATTCATGCGAGAAGGTATTGTAAGAGAATTCCTTAATAACGCCCTTGCAAAATACCACTGCTTGTGCATTAGGATTTCTAAGTTTATTAAGCGGAATCACCCGGTTAAAATTTGCTTCAATATAAATTAGAGAATGTTATTTGAAGACGTTTAATTTCATTCAAATGAGAAATTAATATAATATATAATAAAATTAATTCCTTTATAAAATTTAAATATAATTTTTCGTGTGATTTTAGCAATATGTGCATGAAGGAACATTATGAAATCCACTTAAGTTGAAAACTTAACTTAGAGAACAATTTTGCATTTAAGCAATGTCTGGCAATTAATTTTTAAAGCTTTTTCACTTCAAAAACAATATGGATAATTTGTGATGAAAAATTAGTATTCTAAATTGCAATGGATCTTTTAACTGTATATCTTAACATATAACATTAAAGTACTGTAATAAATATAAGTTTATCTTCAATAGTCAAGTATAAGAAATATATTAATAATGCATTTCAAAAACACCTCCGCTATATAATATATATATTTTCCTAATTTAAACTTGGGTAATAATTTTATAACATAAAATCCAAATCAATTTCTACCTAAAATAAAATATTTTTATCAGAAATATTCGGAATCGTTTTTAAAAGATTTTTTTTTATTAAAATATGATTTTGCAATATATAAAAATGCAAAAAATTCAATTATCCCAAATTCCAATTACAATTTTTCTCTTTTTAAAAAGAAAGTTAGTTATACTTTTTGCGTTAAACTTTTATACTGTAAGAATTATCATTATGCCACTTAGTTTAAATTTACTATACATCTAAATTGAGAATTTTGTAAACTTAATATAAATGTGTTTTTTATTTGATCCGTAATAAAAAATATTCTCTATGAAAAATAAAATATTTCTTACAATCATTAAATGATTTGTTTGTTTACTAAAATTAAGTTTAAAATGTGTATAATTTATTTTTTATAGGTACTTCAACAAGTTTATTCGAAACAACTAGTATAACACGCAAGAATTTAAAGGTGAATATAATACTATATATTTTTGTGTTTTATTGTGTATCTTATGTTCTATATTCAGTTTTTTGCAATTACTCATTTTTTAAAAAAGTAAATTATCCTTAGAATTTATATTCTTGTAACAATTAAATATATTTAAAACCTATTGAATTTAAACTGGCCTACAATTTTAAGGTGTTAATTGAAACAATGAATAATATTTATTTTAACTACATTTTTATAAATTAAAAAAATATATATATATAAAATGTCTATAAAAATTGTGTTTCATGTTACAATTTAAAATATTTTTATATAAAATACGTAGTTTCACTGAAACAGTTTTAACCTCCCAATGACCTTTATTCTACTTTAATGTTCATTGAAATTCTAAGGAATCATGGATGTGAATAATAATATATAAATCAATAAAGTAAACTTTTCCTTAAAGTGAAATGAGTTACTCACTTAAGAGATGCAAAAAATGCTTATCCTCTTTGAATTATTTCCAAATCCAAGTATTGTATCCCGGTTCACGACTTCCATAATAATAACTACTTACTTTCAATAAGTGAAGAAGAAGAATACAAACTAATGCTCAACTGAATTCGATTTCATTTCGTAGTTGAATTATTCCGAATATTTAAAGCTAGTGTGTGTATTGTATGGAGTTTCATATCGCTTTTTTAGTATCTGAAAAGAGTTTATTTGTTAGCTTTTTCCGAGATCAAAGAGAGCATTAGTTGTATAATAAAAATTTTGTGAGTGAAACCTACGCATACTTCTTCGGAATCTTTCCGAAATGGAATAATTGAATAACACAATGCTGAAATACAAAAAAAAAAATACGAAGTGGAAATAGAATTGCTAAATAAGAGTTTACTTTCCAAATTTATCTTGTAAAACGTATTTTAAAATTACTTTATAATGCATTCAACCATGTTCTGTACGTTTCAATATATATTTGGAGTTTTGAATTTAATTTGAAATTGAAAACTGAAAATTTATTTAATAAAAATATTGGTTAAATAAATACACACAAGTAAACAAATGTTAAAAATATATAAAAATTTACAAAGGAAAATAATGATATTACTTTGACATTAATTTTATTGTAAACATTTCACTAATTCTACATACATACATAACTTAAGGATATTACCTACTCGTTTAAACATATTTTAACTAAATAAAAACAAAGTAATCAACTGCAGAAACTATTTCAAAATTGAACCGTGTATTTCAGAAACCAGATAACAGATATTCTTTTGAAATTTGATGTTTTTACGAAATCGAAATCCCATATGGTAAACACATATTGTCACAATACACAAAAGCACAATTCATATAAATTTTATTCAGTTTAATGGGTTACTTTCCACAGTGTAAATTGAGTTTAGTGCAGAAACCAGACAAGCAACAAAATATAACACTTTGAGCATGTACGTAAAATTAAATCCTCTGATGACTGGTTTTTGAAATAAAACAATTGAAATATTTTTTACCTAATCAAAACTTAGATAGATAAGTTTATTGTAGTGGGCCGTAGCAAATTTACAAAGGTTGGCAACATATTTAAACAAAAGCGGATACAAAATTTGATAACACAAAATAATATGTAATATATTTTTTATTTTAAATTTAAAACACAATTTGAGACAAATGTACAAAAAAAATCATCAGCATTTAGAATTAGGGTTTTAATCTGTTATTCCTACACAAGTTCACTGATCAAGTCCTCCCAGAATTTTAAAACAGAGATTGCATAATTATAAAAACAAAAATATTCTTGTTTGTAAAATTTTAGGATGGTTCAAATGTTACTGAATTCAATTGATGATAAGTATTTTCTTCTGAATGCATCATAAATTGGACAGACAAAAAAAACGTGATCCCACGTTTCATTTTCTGTTGTATTACAAAATTTACAGGAATTATTAGGAAAAATTTCGAAAGCAACTCCTTTAAAAATTATACGTAATTAATTGCAACGAATTTTCATAATAATTATTTTTAGAGTGATATCTATATTTGAAATTAAGTAGTCTTCGATTAAATGTGAGCTTTTGATATATTTATACTCTGAGTGGTTAATACTATTGTTCATTGAAGCAAGATCATTTTGGGTGTATTGGTCATGGTATACTTGCACAACCGTTGAAATGTAATGTTCAGCAACTTTATAGTCTTAAGAAAGACCAAACAAAATAAAAACCAGCATTTTTTAAATATTTCTTATTGAGATGGCCCAATTAAATTTATTGTCTGTGCAGTTAAAAACTAAAGATATCCTAGGATGACTTAATTCGATTCTTAAAATATAGGTATATAACGAGGTATATAACGGGAAACTGTAAGGAGTTTTCTAACAGAAATGCAAAAACATTTTTCTAGATCGTTGCAGTTATTTATCGAACAAACTGCAGCACCGTATGTTAAATCTGATAAAATCAAAGCATCAAATAATTTAGACCATGAATTAATCGAATTAATTTTTGCACCTGTCAGTATGTAACAAGAAGTGTTTACTGCACTAAAATACCACCGCTCGGTCGACCCGGCATGCCTTCTCTGACTGCATAACGTACAAAACTTATATGGAAAACACACATTCACTGTTAAAATTTGGTGCACAAAAATAAGTAAAATGTACTCATTTTTTATTACTCGATGTTTATCATAGCGCCAAATACATGTTTCATTTTTGAAAAAGACATGTTCTCAAAAATGAGTACAATGCGTAAAAATGAATAAAAAAGAACAGTTGCTTGCCTACATAATCTGCGTTCATAAATCCTTTTCAATAAATATCGAATATTACAACTAAAACTTACCAGGAATCAAACCCCAATCCTCAGAGATCGCAGCCCAATGCCTTATCCGTTGTACTACCAGGACGACATGAAGAAGTTATAAACAGAAGACATGTTAAAAAGGTGTGTTAAAAGAATGAGAAGTAAAATAATTAGGTTTTGATACCTCAGTTTCCATTTAAAAGCATAATACATCAAATAATGTGGAAAACCATCTTCCGAACACCTATTTTAAGTTTATCATGTCACTTTGTTAAGATGGCTTGAACAGAAGCTGATATTAGCAATATTAAATCACACTAATCATTTTTGAGAAAGTACGGTTATTTAAATTTGAGCACGTCATTGCTCATTTAATGTACAATTGTACTCAAATAAGTAGATTCAGGAATTCATTTTTAAGTACAATCTTGTCAACTTCCATTCCGTCAACGGCCAAATTATTTTTTAAATATTCGTTGTTACAGTAAAAATGTTTTTTATTTAAAAAAACAGCTAATTGCATTGTTTTTAATTAATATGATTCATTAATTATAGGCAGCATCCAGTTCGAGAAGATGTTAGCTAATACTCTAAATTATTTCAAACGAAAATCTATGTTAATATCGAAGATGGAATGTTTTTCTTTGTTTCCCGAAAATTTGAAAAAGTACACTCAGCTAGTTTCTGAAATAAATGGTTCAATTTACAGAAAAAGATATTGATAAAACTTTTACTTTAGTTTTTTAGTGTAAACATTTCGCTTCGTCTATAAACCTACATAAATTCAGGCTATTATTTATTTGCGAATGTAAAATTATACTTCAGTGTTTTTCCACTACAATTTTTGGTTATATTTCTCATAACAAAGAAGTCTTCACAAGAAACACAAAGAAATGACTTACAACACTTTTATACTGTTTGGAGTCGCTTTCCCGAATCCTTCTAACTAAACTGTTTGTAAAATTTGACAACAAAATATCATGTGTCACATTAGAGAAAAAGCTTTTCGGGAATTCTCTTTGCAGCTAAACCTTGATTGAGGTTTGCGAAAGAGGAGAATTGTTTCGTTTTTGAGAAGGGAAATCGTTATTTTTTCACTTTTCTTGCGAATACTTCTGTTTTATTTGATGTCAAAATGCTAACCGAATGCGATGCCTTTCTCAACTCCAGATTTATTAATGTATATTTAATGTTGTCGAATAATTTATGTTTATTTTTATTAGAAATATTTTTCCTCAAACCAATCCTAGAACAAAATTGTTAAAAGTTATAGTCTAAATAAGGTTAATAAAATCAGCATCAACATTAAGTTTTAACAGTAAAATATTATATTAATCAATACAATAATACTATCTAAAAAAGGTGTTATAATAATAAGTATATAAGAAAAAGGTAGTTATGAGTATCCAAATCATATAAGTATTATTAACTAATGGTCCAATATAAGAAGATTATCATCAATAACTTCATTATTTTTAAAAACAGCTTGCACAAGATGCAATAGGTGATTCAGAATCCCTTCTCAAAAAACTTAATTATTCAATAATAATTAACCATAAACAAGTTTTTTCATTTAAAAATGTAGGTTATTTTAGGCATTTCTTTTAACTAGTTTCGTATCACTTAGTTCTTATTAACCGAGCGTTAGAGAGGTCCTGTTTTAATTCTACCTTTCAGCATTTTATTTGTTTGTTTGTAAATTAGTTTGTTACACATTTACGACCAAACGTGTTGTTCGATTTCCTTCAAATTTGGCATGAAAAGTATATGTTTTTTTATCAGTATTTACTAATTTTATTATTAACTAATAGTTGTTATAAAATGCCCTTACAAATGTTTAAATTTAACAAAATACAAACAAGAGACACAGTCTTGTATTTTATTTGTTACAAGTTAATTGGGATTTAATAATTTTCCACAAGGCACTGGAATATTTAAGTTCTGTATAAATAATTACATTTCCACATAATTTAAGTAGGAAATTAGAACTAAATAAATACAAATGTTATTCTCAATTGCATCTCTAATGTAAAGTTATGTTTTAAATGCAATTAGAAAGACCATAAATATAACGGCATTCATTTACGTGAAGAAAGAGAGAGAGACTAATTTTAAGAAACTGAGGAACTTAATGAGTAATGCATTCATTTCTGCTCGTTTATCTTCAACTTTTTTTTTTAAATCCAATCAGATCTCACCTAAGTACTAATTAGACCAGATTAAACTTTTAATACAATTCCAACGAAATGTTTGGAAATGCATTTAACGAAAACAGCCAGGAACTTTTAAAGGACTTAATGCAATAAATTACTTTAAATGCATTTAAAAAAACAAACCTTTTAAAGCAATAATGCGCTTTCAGGGATACTAAACTTTAAGTAGTTCCTTTTCCAAAGCATGTAAATCCCCCTTCAAAAGCGACCAGGGCATCGCCCTTCTTATTTATTCGCGTAACGTTTCCTTGATTCTATTAAGATAGACAATATTTAATATAAATCAAGTATAAAATAAATAAAAAGTGTTGAGAAGTAGGGACGTGCGATAAAATCGAAGTTCTTGACAGCAATGGCCGCCTCAGCGACTGAATGGCTACTGGACCGTGGCGTTCCTTTCAAGACCACTCCCATCATCCACTCCATAAATTCCTGATATGGCTGCAGCCCCGCCCCTAACACGTGACTGAAAAAATAACACATTGATAAAAAATAGCGGGAATAAGAAAGAGGTGGAGGCAACTTCTCAATTTTATTTACGCTTTCTTTGGTGAAAGTGTTTCACGCCACATGGCCTTGCCCTCCAGAGTTAAGTGGAGGTGTAAATATTGTTTATCTCAAAACTCTTTCCAAAGGGGGGTTCCAATGAAAGCTGTGTGTGCGAGTAAAAAGCAAATTTATGTCCTGGCTGTAGGATGCTGAGGAGGTTTAAAGCGCGGCAAGGAAGCTGTGGCACTTTAAAAGCATTTCAATATGACTTCCGAAGTCGCCGGATCGGGGGAAAAAACTAAGCATTTTGAGAATGATTCTTTATGAATATTTTTTATTGAACTGATTCTTATAAGTCTGTTAATTCCAATAAAATTCTAATAGTTGCGGACATGTTAGGATTAAATATTTAATTTTAAGATTAATGCATTGATATTGCCTTACCGTGATGTATTTATGTTTCAATCTTAATTTATTTTACATGAAATAAAAATCACTTCCTAATCGTGTTTGCGCACTTCCTATACTACATTAATTATAAAAGAAATAAATGCACAAATGATTTTTTGAGAAAAACTTTACTTTTTATTAAAATATTACTTTTATTTATTAGGGAAGCAAAAATTCGATTAATTTTATTTAAACATATATGTTTTTTTAGCTTTCGGTTTATATTTTAGGTATTTCTATATACTAGTTGAATATCAGTTTAATAAATTATGTAAACGCAAAGTAAGTAAGTCAAAGTTATCGGAAATTATTATTACGTTAACTTTTTTTAAGAAAACTGCTTTAAAATAGATTTTCTGAATAGCATTGATATATTAAAACTTTAAAAAAAATGAATATATAAAAAAATTTAAATGTATCTTTATTCACAGTAAGTGCATATTAGATAAATATTTTTTCAAGAGATGAAATGCTTCTAAAAGTTACAGAAACAAAAACTAAATTTTAAATTTAGAATCAAGACAACGTTTATCATTAAAGAACACATGTTAAAAAATTTAGTTAAAAGTGTTAAAAAACTTCACACACTCCTAAGTATTCGAAACTAATTCATTAGTAAAATACATATCACAATTTAAATAAAATAGAATACAATTAATTAACTATGAACATCGTGACACATTTTAAAAATGTTTAAATTCGTTTACGAACGAATTCTAATTGCTCTTAATTACTTAAAAATAACTATAATAAGTACATTAAAAATTTAGTATGTATTATCTGCAAGGTATCGTAAAATTTCATTTACTTTTAAAATGTCGAGTCTAAATTCCAAAGAAACTATCAATCGACTGTTTAGGGACATGTCGCAGTTGCAAAGACATACGACTAACATTCTCAGTGTTGTATAAAACGACTTTCACCCTACTTTTTAAGCTGCTGTTTAAAACACCCAAAATGATTACTTTAATGAGAGAGCTTTTTTCGCAAGCTTTCCATAAAGAGGAAAAACAAGACATTCGAGTTTTTTACCCCTGTATCTATTTAGAAACCGGGGGCCTCCATGCCTCGTGATTAGTCACTTTTCTTAATGAGGAACGAAGGGAGAAAGTAGGAGAAAAACTGGAAATATTTCGACAATAGGGATTTCTAGCTTTCTAAAAGATGAAGAGAGAATACCTTTTTTAAAAAGAGATTCGGAGAAGTGGTCTCTAAAAAGAATCGATTTTTCAACAGCCCTACAGCGGCATCTCGTGGCAACATGGAGAGCTATGATGGAGAGAAAAATTGCCGCAAGCTTTCACAGTAACCAGGGACAATCATGGTTTTACACACAATGACAAATGTTGGCTGGGATCCAGCCGAGCAAATATACATATTATTCCCCGATATTAAAAATGGATTGAGACAAAACTGTCATGCATGCGATGAAAGAAGTTTCATATGGCAAGTGCTAAGCTTAATTTTTTATTTAGAGAATTAGAAATAATAATGTCAGCGCATTAACACATAAGTAGTTGGCTGAACATTCTCAGGCTTCGAATGTGTTATTGTTCAGTAGGATTGCGGAAGTGTTATTTAGAATGTTTTTATTTACTTAGTCGAACAGGGTTATGAATTGTTTTCCGTTTGCTTGTTAGTGCGTTTAATACACAATAAGGGAGAATTGGAAATTTGCCTTTTGAACTATAAATGTGTTTTATTTAAAGACATATATATATATATATATATATATATATATATATATATATATATATATATATATATATATATATATATATATATATATATATATATATATATATATATATATATATATATATATATATATATATATATATATATATATATATATATATATATATATATATATATATATATATATATATATATATATATATATTATAATTATTTTATATGGCGTTAGATTTCTGATTATAATATTTTAAAATATAACTGCCTTCACCTATAAAGAGTATAATATAATTAGAAATCAGGAGTATGGTTAGTTTTCGGCATTTATACTTAGTTACTTTATGCTAGAATAAACTGGTTTTAATTATTTCAATACTTTTGTTAGATATGTTATTTAAATGTATTAATTACAAACTAACAAAGATACCCTCTTTGCACGTGGTTAATTAAAAACCCATTAAACTATAGTCTATAAATTAAATACTTTAAATACTTAAATAAATACCCCTTTAATTAAATTCATTTATTTATAATACCGTAACTTGGGGCTCCATGGACACAAAACAAAAAAATTATCTAATTGAAAACAAAATAAACATAAACATACAAAAAACATAAACATAAAAAAAACATAGCAAACTAACAAAGATACTCGTTCTTTGCACGTGGTTAATTGAAAACCACACTAATTAAAAACCTCCTAATTAAATGAGGAAAATAATGATAGTACCTAATTTAGGTAATATTATTTACAAGAAAGTCAGTAAAAAAATTGCATTCTATATGACTACGTTTTTGCCCTCAGACATTTTAAAGAAAGCATACTCAATCCCACCGAATAAAAATTAGTGATAGCAACTGAAAATAGCATGTGAATTTATTTTTAATTTACTCCCATTAAACTATAGTCTATAAATTATATACTTTAAATACTTAAATAAATACCCTTTTTAATAAATTCATTTATTTATAATACCGTAACTTGGGGCTCCATGGACACAAAACAAAAAAATTATCTAATTGAAAACAAAATAAACATAATATTCAAAATAAATATAAATAAAAAATAAATATAAATAAAAAATAAATATAAACAAAAAATAAATATAAATAAAAAATAAATATAAATAAAAAATAATTTTAATATTAAATTACAAACGTGTTTTTAACAACAGCTTCCCTGTCTGTTTCTGTCGTATATAACACAAATCCAAACGAAACAAACCATTTACAATTATCCCATTAATAGCTTCTTAAAATGAGTGAATTTTAATAACTCCAACAATACAGCCATTGTAAGTTTAATTTACTCCTTCATCCTCTTGCTTCCGGCCCATCTTGTTGAAATATTTCGTCTTCTTGCCCGTTTTTATACAGTGCAGACTCGTTTCTTTTTACTTCTTCTGCCTCTAGCCGGGGTAAAAGGGATTCGAGTTTAAGCGTCCCCCCATTTTGGATTTCCGCCTCCAATATTCCCAAGAGATTCTTTTCTCATTAACTTTCTAGCAGTATCTTCTTCTACTCATGGTTCCCAGAGGTCAGGCATTTTTAACGATAACTAAAAACCCTAATTAAATTTTCTAAGTGGCTTGTTTCCTGAGTCTTTATTTTGATATATCTTTTTAAGAGATGCTTAGTCTCAAATCGTTTCTTAGAGCGTTGCTTTTGCGTTGGAGGGTGTTAACAGCAGATTCACGCATGAAGTTTCAGTGTGAACAGGAATTACTTTTTTGCAAAAAGTTATGGTTGGTCGAAATATTGCATACGATAAAATGTAAATTATTTATATATAAAACGTAAAAGATTTGTAAGGCGCTGTATATTTAAATAATAATATATTGTGTTTTTCTAAATGTCCACTGTTTTTTTTTAATTGTAAAATTAACCTAATTTTGTAAAAAAAAAATATTATTATGTAAATTTATTTTATTTAAACATATTGTTGTAAATCCGTGAATAACATATATATTTTCCTTTACTACTTAAGTTGAAAACTATCAAACTATCATTTTCTATTAATTAATAAACAGTTAATGTGGACAATAAAGCAACGCCAACTATATCGACATTTGATATCTACTTGATTTATATTCTCTAAAGCTAATGCATTTAGTTAACTCTTCCGGTATTCAAATGTTTTTCCATAACAGTTGATATAGAATACAAGCAGAAATTTTGAATGAATTAAAAAAAATAGCTTACATGGAACAATACAATTTTTTATTTTATTGAATAATTTTTGTTTGAATTTCTCTGATTTTAATGTTAGTGAGGTATAAAAATAACACTGTTCTTCTATTCTCAGATTTTTTAGAGTTTAAAAACAATTTTATATATTTATACACTGAGTGATCAAAATATAATGACCATACTCATATAACATACACTGCAGTGTACGGCAAATAATGTGTTCAGAGATCCTTTGAGAGGAAAATCTGCTCTGCAAGTTGCTGTACCGTTGTACATCTGATGTACTTTACGAACCTGGACAAAATATAATGACCATACTCATATAACATACACTGAAGTGTATGACAAATAATGTGTTCAGAGATCCTTTGAGACTAAAATCTGCTCTGTAAGTTGCTGTACCGTTGTACATCTGATGTACTTTACGAACCTGGACACTATTTTTTCTGCTCAAGGATTCAGTAGCCACTGACGACCACAGGAAGTACATTGCGACCAATGTTTTAGCTAACACTTTAGTCTGTAAACACTTTTACTACAGCTGTTATTGTACATTTCACAAATGCAGCGTTTTTTCTGATGCTTACTCCATGACTCTGAGTGCCCATACTCATCCCTCGTGCAAAGTCCGTCACATCACGTTTATTATCCAGACCTATTTGAACAAAACGTTTCTACTAACATTGTAAGCAAACGTTTAATTGTAAGCAAACGTTAATAATTAATATTGTAAGCAAACGTTTAATTGTAAGCAAACGTTAATAATTAACATTGTAAGCAAACGTTTAATTGTAAGCGAACGTTAATAATTAACATTGTAAGCAAACGTTTCTACTAACATTGTTTTCTTTTTCATCTCTCTCTCTATCTTGCTGATACAGTAATATTTTGACAACACAACTCTCAAAAGTTATAGAAACAATTAATACAAAACATCGATTTTTTTTCACTCGTATTTATTAGGAGAAAGTAAGACTCAGGCTAATCTTCTGCTGTACTGAATAGCTGTAAAGGCGTTTTATTATTATATTAATTAGCAAAAGTCATGTATACTATCCATTAAGAATAATAACTATGTGAAAATTTCTTCTGTGCAGGTTACAAATTAAATATAATCTGCTTGCTCCGAAATCTGCTGTGGAAATCTGTACATATATACAACATAAAAGGTGAAATTTAAAGTTTCAAGAATAAATGCATACCAAAAACACCAAAACAAATCCCAAGATATCATAAAAACACCCAGTAAAGCAACAAAAGCAGACAGTTAAGCGAACAGTTAAAGAAAGACAAATAGTACGTGGGCACATATATAAGTTTAAGCAGTGTGTCGTCAAAAGGGGAAAGAAAAACGATGGAAGGAAAACCGAAGCAAAGAGAAAATCAAAGTTATTTAAGTAAATGCTTATCGATGTAGTATTTAAAAATGAAATTACTGGGAATAGTGTTTTTTCTCTCGAAAAGTTGTAATAAGATTATAAAACACATTAACAGAAAGGAATTCGCTATTACAAATGATTTTTATACGATTTACTTGTGTAATAATTACATTGCGGTAAATTTTAATGGAAAGATGGGATTGATAAGGAAAAGGCTTAACCACAAAGAAGTCAAATTCGTTTATTTTATCAAAGTAGTGACATGTACTGTTTCAATTATTGTAATTTCAATGTCCGTGAACTGTGCAGAATTTGAGGATTTATAAATATATTTTAGAGTGAGGGCACAAAGATAAATATCTAGCCAGATATTAATAAATGTAATGCTGTCATGAACCATAAATATATATATATATATATATATATATATATATATATATATATATATATATATATATATATATATATATATATATATATATATATATATATATATATATATATATATATATATATATATATATATATATATATATATATATATATATATATATATATATATATATATATATATATATATATATATATATATATATATATATATATATATATATATATATATATATATATATATATATATATATATATATATATATATATATTTATTTATATATATAATAAAATAAATAAAAAATGAAATTTATACGTCAAATTGTTGATAACCATGAAAGAAACTTAATAGCTGCAAGGGAGTTAACTTTCTTTCCGCATGGTCGCGAAACGCTTTCTATCTTAAAACTTTTCAATGAGATGAAGTACTCTAATGAAGTCAAGATAATATTCTTTTTCTAATCCAAACTTTTTCGTTCTCTCTGGAGGAAATAAAGATTGTTGTTTTTGTTCAACGGAAAATTAATTAACAAGTTGGCGGATCTTAACTCCAGAGTAACATGGCGGTATCCATAGCTACTTAATCCTTTATTCCCAGATGATGCTTTTGTTTGTAACATCAGCTAAAACAGATTAATAGATGCACGCACGTTATGAGTTCAAATTAAAAATAAAACCCTTTAAAAACAAAATAAATGGGGTAGAAGAGAAGTATGCTTTTATTGACAATGATAATTGTTCTTCTCTATTGAGCTTTCTTTTAATTTGTTAATTAAGGGAAATGTGATTAGTTTTCTTTTGAATAATTAGAAGCGGGAGATGTGTCACAAAAGAAATTAAAGGATATACTAAGATTTAATTAGTAAATGTGTAATGATATCATAACAGTCTTATCGTGAATAATTCAAGTTAAGTTTCTTAATGGGATATGTTCAAAAGCAAGAGTTTAACAAGAGTATAATCTAGTAAAAGCAATGATAACTTGTTTAGTGTCTTTGGTATGTGAATAATATTTACAAAGATTTTTTTGTAGGGGATTACTTTTCTTAATACAAAGAATGAAATTTAATAAAATATAAGTTTACAATAAAAATATAGAAAATACTTTATAATTATACGATGTTTATAACGAATTGATTATTCTTTGAAAATAAAATTAGAGCAAAAATATCTAACTCACATAAAAATGGTCTAAAAGTCGCTTAGTGGATAAACTGAAAATATTTTTATTTATTTTGGTTTCATAAAATAGTTTTTTTTCCATGATTATTTGAATACTTTATAAATTTTTATTCTATCCTGTCTTCTATAAATTAAGCCTATTTAATCTGCCATTGTTCCTTTCTATACATCACTTCTATTTTTAACCTAGTACTTATTTGTTTTACTTACTATAAATTACTATATTTAATTACTTCTTTCTACTACCACTCCTACTTCTACTTATCCCACTACTTTCCCTTCTACTACCCTATTTACTACCACTTCTACTTTCTATACACAAAATCTGCGTTATAGCTAGAATTTTTTTTTTCTAACTACAATTTTTATTGTCTGTCAGTATTACTTTAATACAGTTCTTGCTTCTACTTTCTATTCAAACTGCACATTCCACTCCCTACTCCTCCTACATTTTGTCTACTATTTCTACTTACTACTTCTACATTTTACTTACTTATTATACTTTTTAATTATCACTTTCACTGTCTACCTTTCTACACTTGTATCTATCAAAATAGCCACTGTGAAACGCATAAAATGCCGACCTTTATTTTATATGAGAATATATAATCCCAAAATTTTTCACTAACAAGAAAATTCAGCTTGTACCTTCCGATCAAATAACCTATTTCTCCTGATTTCATATTTGTATCTAAGAAAAAGTAGGGACGTTACCTAAGCTAAGCTTTCTCTGAGAATGAGGCCAGGCTTGGTTGAATTTATGCGATATTATTTTTTCATTATATGGCGCGGCGCTTTTTTCCAATTTGCATTCATGACCTTCGGAGCGAAAATTTTTGAGCACATCAATCATTCTCAATCGTCACTCTACCAAGCACATAATTCAATTTCTACGTTTGTGACGAAACTGCTAAAAATGCGCCTTCTTCCTATACTCTAACACAATAATATTGCGAGGTACTTATTACAGCTATTGTTAAAGAACAAAAAAGCCGCTTTAGCTCCTTCTTTCTTTCCCTTATTTTAACTTCTCACAAACGTGAAGAATTTTAGATTATTTTCTTTGTTCTGTTCAATCCCGTTCCTCAAGTGTTTTTTCTTCTTCCACGTAATGGCTTAATCAATGGGACAGTTTGGGCAACACCTATTGAGCTGTTATACGGGTGACGTTCCATCGCTTTTTGGGTCATCAAGAAAAGAAATTCATATGCATCTGCGTCAATTAGTTTGAATAATACATATATTTTAATTTTATTTAATAATTCAGATATACATTAATTCATTACAGGGTGGTCACAAATTGTTGGGCGGTAGTCATTGTTTGTCTATCAAACTATAATAACCATAATAAACCATTATTTTTACTATTTTAACCACTTTGGTTGTTGCTACTAAAGCGACTTTTAGGCGTTAATAAAAATAGGCGAAGCAGTTAGGGAAAAAATGTTTTATCATACCATTACAGCTAAATGTGATACAGCCAAACAATAACCATCGAATGATTGATGCTTATAAGTGTAAAAATTATGAAACCTATTTTTTACATTAGTAGTAATATGAGTAATATGATTTTTTCGTATAATTTGCAAATGTTACACTTTATTAGAGACAATAATTTGAAGGTATAGTTTGGCTAGAATAAATTTAGTTTTACGAACCTAAACAAAAGAAAACCTCTAATTATGTCTGCGCAATACATTTGAAAGTATTTAAACTCTCACGTAAAAACTACACATTATTATCATCTGTAATTGAATCGTTTATTTCAGAAACCAGTTAACAAATATTTTTTTTGAAATTTGATTTTTTTTACGAAATCGGAATCTTGTATAGTAAACATATATTTTGTCCACAATTCATCCAAATAGGAATCAGTTTTATGGGTTACTTTTCATACCGTAAATTGCGTTTAGTGCAGAAACCAGACAAAAAACATTGAGCGTAAATTCAAAATTGAATCGTTTTTTTGATCGGTTTCTGAAATAAAACAAACTCGGATTTTGTTTACGGAAACGTAATCTCATATGGAAAACACATATTTCTGTGCGAAATTTTGTCAATTGCCATTCCGGTAACTGCCAAATTACTTTTAAAAAAAACTTAAATTTGACAATTAGCTGTTTTCTGCAATACATTTACGTTTTTACTGTAAAAACGCACATTTTTAAAGTAAAGAATAAAAATTATTATTTAATTATAGGCAACATCCACTTCCAGGAGATGTTAGCTAATACCCTAAATTTCTTATGCCCAAATCTATATTAATATAGAAAATATCTTTGTTTTCCGGAAATTTGAAGAAGGGCACTTAGTTGATTTCTTAAATAAACGATTCGATTTTAATGTCCTTACTCTTTTTACCGATCCCAAACTCATGTATTTTATGCTTTACTGTTTTAAATTAGTTACTTAGTTAACTTTACTTTTAAATATAACAAAATATAAAATGTGTTTAATGAATACTTTATGTATTATTAAGAGCAAATTAAATGTATTTCGTTTATTTTTTTATATATTTTATAAATAAAATAGAAGGTCTGCATTGCGAGGAACATTCCTTTGTGTGTTTCTTTTTTCGTTTAATTCCGTGAGGGAATTCTAATTGAAAGTGGGGGCCGATTGTTTGGATCATTTTTCTTTTCTCCTTAATTGTACAAACCCAGCGAAATCGTTATTTCTCAGACTAAGATTACGAGCCAATACGAAAATCCTCATTTACCTTCTGAGTAAGAAATGGTTTTTTTTTTCTAAATATCGATTACATTTATTTACTAGCAGTTGAGCTCCCGTATTATGGTTTCAATAAGAAAGCATAGCATTTTTGGTGGCATATATTGTATATTTGGCATATATTTTGTATGAATTGAGCCAATGCCTGATTTTTTTTTTGGAATGTGAAGGTTAACTAATTGAATTTGTGTTTTCATAGTTAAAAATTTAATAAAAAAATAAAAAATGCTATCAAAATTTTAAAAATAAAGTTTAACATTTAGAAATTTATTATTTTTTTATTGAATTGAATTAATTCTAAAACACAAGTTTCGAAATTTCTACGTACATTTTTTGTTCATATATATTATTAAACATAAAATTTATTGAAAAATCTATTGAAAATCATATAATTCATTTTGTACAGTTTTTTAACCTTTTTAAATTGCGTATTTTTTAATTATTAATACACAGTATAAATTTGTAATTAAAAAAATTCCTTTAGGATTTTAAGATTCGGTATCTTGATTTAGTTCGAGACTGTGTAGCACACCTACATTTATTTTTCTCAAATTTTATTTGATTTAAATTTTAATACAATTTAACACAATTCCCATGCAATTCATTAACAAATAATTAAGTTCTATTCAAAATTGTCATTAATGTTGTAATAAAAATAATCTTAGTCATAGAAGCAGGTAGATTAAAAATTAAATTATCTCTCAAACTTTAATCTCTGTCTGTAAAAACAATTAAAACCTTTTGCACTATTTAACTAACAAAAACAAAATGTATTTTTAACTATATCAACGAGTCATATTACAAAACAATAAGTTTTTTAAGGAACTAATAGGACCTTAATATAACCTCAATTTGCAATTTTTTTTTACAAAAAGTCATAAAAATTCCATTCTTTTATCATAAGTAAAAATATATAAAAGGTAATCTTTGTGTAGAGTCACCATCCTACAAAAAATATCCCATCTATGAAAACATTAACAGCATCTGCTAACAAGAATAGTTTGTAGTTATAATGATAAGTTTAATCTCGAAAACTTATCGCAAAGTTTCTTTCCCTAAAAGGATATTTTCTTGCCTCCTAGCATAAGGTATGATAAATACTTTGGATCGTTAAAAGTTTTTGTGTCATCATGGACAATGAAAAAGATGACAAAACAATGAGACATATTCTTATTTATTGTTTAAAATACGCAATCTTTCCATCGGTTATTAAACTTTTCTTTTTCAAACATAAATTATCATTAAATAATGTTAAGTACTTTTCTTTATACTATGGAGATAAAAAAAATATATAAATGATTAATTATTCATTAAAGTTTTGGAATTAATTTAATGTTTGTTTGCGTGCTTGATGTTCAAATTCTAGGATAATTTGAGTTTTTTAAATTTTATATTTTTTCAATTATATACCCAAAACTATTAAAAATTTAGTACGACCTTGCATCAAAATTTGGTACCCATTTAGCTGCAACCATTATTTGATGCATAGTTTGACCATTTTATGGTGCTACCACGATACCATTTAGCGGTGAAATGTTACACTAAAACTCATATTTTCGCTAAACGGTTGAATTAAATTGAATTTCGTTGAACCAAAATTCTCGTTTTCGCTACCTCATATTATAGTGAAACACCGGTATAATTTGTTGGATGTTCTGGACGATATTCCAGTATATTTGTAGCGAAGCTGACAACCCTCCGATCGCAAGATAACTACTTATTTACTTTTTTTTGCCAAGTCCACCGCACGCGCTCAAACTGGCAATCTTCTGATTACCAGTTAAACGTATTTATCCACTAGACAACCGGGCTCCTAATGCAAGAGGATTGAGGGGATTCCTCGGTTTGTAGATTCAGCGAAGGTTTCGGTTGCAGTTTAGGAGATTTCACTACTTTTTGGTAAAAGCTGCGTTATTCCTGATCAAGAATTTTTGAATCAACATAGATTGTACCATAATATAGTGTAAGTTACTGCAGAGCATCAATATATGGTGCAACGTTAAACTGAAATTTTTAACACTGAATGATGGCTTGAAACTGACATTTATGGGAATTATATATTGAATATTGAATTTTTATTATTGTGTCCATTCATCAACTCCCTCCCCCCTCTCCTCGGCAGACATGTTTTCTGACTGAAATGTTTAAAATCTTATAACCTTTTGACTTGAATACGTCATAAAATTACTTCAAGTATATAGGCTATTTCACGATACTCCCTTTTAATCATAGATTTCGATCTGAAATCCAAACATGAAAATAATACTTTAGGGAACCTAATTGTATGCTGTGCAGGTAGTACTGAACTTCCTAAATAAGGCCTTGACCGGTGCACCCCTAAATGGTGGCATTAATTGCTTGGTTGGTGGCAGTTAATTATCATATACAGATAATGCACTCATAAATATGCACAATTTCTATATTTACCAAACCTACTCTCCTTTAAAATTTATGTACATTCCTTCGCATCCTTTCCTTATTTGGAGCGACTAACTGTGTTTCCTAAAATGTCCAGTCTTCTGATTAGATTGCAGCAACCCTAAAGAACCACCGGCGTAGAAATCTGATCCGCGAAATGCGATCGGCAGAACACGGTTGAGTCAGCATCAGTGGGGCACGGCACTGGAGCTTTTCCCTGAGTCCATGGCAATAAAATTCGAAATGTAACACAGGAAGAATGAACTGATCTGATTCTAGAGAATAATACGAGAGAATGGGGTTAATAGTACTTAAATGCAATGTTGACTAACCGAGGGAGAGCCAGTTATCTCTTTACAGGACTCTGGGATAAAATATTTATAAAGTCGGACCCGGTGAATAATAGGCTTCTATTATTTGGTGCCATTAGTTGACTGCGTGCATCCATGACCTCTTTGCGAATCAATCTTGCGAGTTCGACATTTGATGTTTGATAGGGAGACTAACTCATTTTTGAATAGATGACTAATGCCCATTGCAAATGAGCTTGAATCAGGTTTTGAATGTTTAGTGAAGAAGCTAGACGGTTCGTCTTATTTAAAGGCTTGCATTTCAAGTTTTATTTTCTTATAAGTTTTAAAAAATGGAGGAATACTTTGGATAAACAAAAAAAGATAGAACAATTCAATATAGTACAAGGAAAACTATATTTAATTCAGTAAAATAATTTTTATTAAACATAGTTTCATCATTTATGACGTCAGTGTAAAAGTATTTTAGATGCTATAAGATTTTTATAAATAAAATTTCCTAAGAGATTCCAAACTTTAAAAAAAAAAAAAATTCATGTAAGTTACATCTTTCAAATTTACATCGAATTCGCCTTTTCAACCAAATTAAAAAGCAAAACAAGATACATCTATTTATATCCGAAAAACTTATTAGTCAATGCTTTAATATTTATTCGTAATACCAGAGTTTTCATATATGTGGAAATCTACGACATAGCAACAGCATATAATTTTAGACAATTGACTCCATTTGTTGGTTCATTGACACATGACCCTTCTTCCGTTGTTGACATCTTTTTACCACTTCGGTGGCTTTTTTTTATGTAAAAGAGCTGAAGCCTTCGAAATTTAAATTGTTTTTTTTAATTTATATACGTTTTTTATAAATATTACACAACTTTTTTAAACTTTCAAGTTAAAAGAAACACAAACTCATTAATGTATCTTAAATATATCTGATGAATTCAACAATTTGAGTGATTACATGCATCCAACTTTATTTTATTTCCTACAATAATTCTTTCAGAATAGAGACTAAAATGAAGGCAGTTAATTTTAATCAATATTTATTATCAAATTATAAAGCAAATAAATTGATTACCCAAGTTTTTCGTTTCATACGTATTAAATCTTTTTTTAAACGCTACTGCTCTTTAAGCAATTTAGTGAGGGGTTAATATTACGTTAAAATAAAATTGAATAAATAAATTATTTTAAGTAATAATTGCGAAATTCATGTACATTTAATTCAATGCGCATTGAATTAAATATTACATTAAATACTTATCTTTAATAAATATACCGAAGTATAATAAAAAACATATATTTTTATACAAGCTTCAAGTGGATGTCGAACATTTGTTCCTTCAATTATGCTGATTTAAGTGGCGAAACTTTCATAAATGTCTGTATAATTCACCAATTATTATAATCACAAAAGTAAGTAAAAAAATTAAACTGCAAGTCCCGGTATGGAAAGAATTCAAATTAAAGCTGATTTAAAGTAGCAGTGTTCGAAAACAAAATGACGAAGTAAAGCTTCTAATATATTATTCGACATCACTCTTCATAAGTAGGGAAATCTTTCGCTTTCAATTCTTCACAATTTATTCCTAAAAGAAGCGAACGAGAAAAAAAAAGTACTTTTTTTATCGGCATATTTTTCATCCGTAAAGAACAATTTTTTTTTTAAAAAATCGTATTTTAGCATTAGATATCCGTTAAATCAGCTGATAAAAGTCATTACTCTACGCCAAGAATTACACCTGATTTTCTACAAACTTAATCAATGTTATTTAATAACTAGTTTTCAGTTTCATTCGCAGTATTTTTAAAATGCATAAATACTTAGTTCATGTATTTATTCAATGTATATAAGATACGTCCTTATTTGTTATGTAATATTCATTGTAATATATAAATAGGATATTACTTATTAAATTTATACTACTTGTGTTTCAAATTAATCTTAATTTATCATATATTATTCATAGTAATATTCAATTACTTCAACACCTATAATATATTTCAGCTATTAAATTAATCATTGATTTATTTGGCATACAAATAATCAACACAGAATGTTAAAATAATAACAAATTAATGTGTTTATATTTTCACTTTATTAGCTTCTCAGCTAAGGCTTATTGCTAAAATATTATATTTTTTGCAAGAATTATATACAAATTACGGGAATATATTAAGGGAAATAATTAGTATTGAAAGCCATTAGTTATACTGAAATAAACATGAATATATTGATGTTATATGCATAATGTATCACGTTTACGATTGCTATTTTTAATTTGCATGACCCAAAAGTAATTTAATATAAATGTGTATATTGTATGATTAACAGTTTGTTATTAGCCCTTTTATATATAGCGCATAAAATAAAAGCTTAATTCTTTACAAAAACATTATTACTCTATTTTTAAATAACAAATCTTAACTAAAACAAAAAACAATTTTATCTACATATAGTACTATTCTGTAAGCTTTTAAGAATACTTTAATTACTCCTATCAAGGTCAACTAGATAAGTTTATATACAAATTCTAGTAAAGAATATTGATAGAAATATCACTCATAAATGAACATTAATAAAAAAAGGCAGTGATTATGTTATGCGGCCATTTCCGACCAATCTTCAATTACATCAGTAATTACAACCGAAACATACTTTAAATACAATTTCTATTTTAGAAAAATATAACAACTTTATCGATGTCAGTACTTCACAAATGACCTTTACGTGACCAATTTGGGCTATTATTTTTCGCCAAGTCTTGATGCGAAGGCCTATAACTTGCGTCCGTTTAGCTTTTCCAGCCCCCTCCACTACCATATTACGGCTCGTGGCCCAGACAGGAAACCATTAATCTTTTGACGTCATAACGTCCAGCCGAAGTGCTTTATGAACTTACAGCTGGTACTCAATTTTACCTCCATTCCAGCGGCAATTCTTACAGCGATAGTGAAACTTGAAATTGATATTGGATGTTGTGAAATGGAGCTGTAATAAAAAAATCCATTTTATAAACAATTATATACAAGTTTCTGTTGTCTGAAAAAGCATTTTTTGTTTGGGTCTTTATGTACGTCTTTATGTAACTGTTGAAGTTTGAAAATTCAATCGTTGTGTTTAATTTAGTTGGTTTTATATATTTAATATTAAATAAATGTATTTTTAAACTAAATTTCACATAATAGAATTATATTGATCAACCTAAACTTTAAAAAAAAACTGTATATTTCAAACGATTGTCGCAGTATCACTTATGCTTAATTTTTTAATTCGTTTTAATAAATAACTTAATTAGTACCTAAATTAACTTTAATTTTACATTTAACAACTGATGAAATTTAAAGTTAAAATATCGGGTTCCACATACCAGTTAAGGGCTTAAGGGCGTGTAATGCAATTTTCCTTTCAAAGCTAACATATCAAATGAATTTCTTATCTAGAACTAAAATAACAAAAAACATGAACAGAAAAATCTTATTTCATTTTATCTTTTACACTTTCATAACAAACATCGAAGCCTTTTCAAGAAGTGCCATTCAAATCTACACACACACAATAGGATTTCTTCTACACCTACTTAAATATAACTTTTCTTACGCTTTTTGAACTCAGAAATACACTTTTTTTTTCCCAAATGTAAGAGTATCTGAGCTCACATCGATTGAAAGAGCTGACCGTGCGCATTGGCGGCTTTACGCTTATTGCCTTACGCGATTTCTTTTTCTCTCCGTTAACGAGCTGCAGTTTGCCCAGAAGGTAGTAAACACACCAAATGGCAATTGTTCCATCTGACGAAAGAGAACCGCATGCGTTCAGTCAACTTTATCGGAAAACCAGAAAACACCCAAACGTGAAGACATGGTTTTTTCGAGAATTTCTATACCAGTTCTAGGGGTGGGTCAAAAATCCAATAATAATGTATTTCCTAAAAATTATTAATACATTAAGAAGAAGCTGTTTTTAGTTTATTGCTTCTTTACTCTAATATCCAAATACAATTTTATAAAATAAACGCACAATTTACAAATTTACGTAAAATCATGTCAGTTTTATGTAAATTACCCTACTACTCAATTACCAAAAATATATCAAACAAAGTTTTAAAAAAATATGTTCAGCAACGCAGCGTATCAATAGGTTTCATTCAATTTTTCTCATACATCCATAAAAAAATTAATCCTGAGATAAATTCAATATAACCTTTAATTAGTTATATTTAGTTTTTAAGTACTGGTTTTGCTTTTATTCCTAATGGTAATACTGTAGAACAAGAAAATCAAGTTACCAGATTACTTCTGGTCAATGCTATAACACATTATTTATTTATTTTTTATGTAGAAATTTCTATAAATCCTTATAAACCCTATAAGTGTTAATGTGTTTACTTATTTTGGTATTTCTTTGCAGATCTGCCGTGACAAACGTCTTAAAGAAAGAAGTCGACACTATTGAAGAACATCTTCAATCAAATTTGGTCATCTTGTATCCAATGACTATAGACAGCTCATAATGGAAAAAGTTTTCTTTCTGATGATTTTCTTGAGTATATTTACTCAACACAGCGTCTCCATGTCCTGTCACGTGAAATGCCAATGCATCTGGAGGAAAGGAAAACAAACGGCAGAATGCCCTTCAGCAAACTTCGAGCAAATTCCGCCTGGATTGGAACCCACAATACAAGTTCTGGATTTGACACGAAACAACTTCACCCTTTTACCTCCGAATGCATTTCTCAACGCTGGGTTAGTCAACCTTCAGAAGGTGTATCTCGCTCGATGTGGAATAGAACATATTGATGACTTCGCTTTGAATCGAATTTCTAACCTGGTGGAGCTTGATCTTAGCGACAACCTCATCTCTTATATTCCTACTGCAGCTTTTCGCCATCTGCCATTACTTAGGCATTTGATTTTAAGTGGAAATCCTTTGGTCATTATCCCAACACAAGCATTTGTGGAATTAAAAACACTTATCATACTGGAAGTTGGTACTTGCAAAATCGACACTATTGCGACCAGAGCTTTTGAAGGATTGGAGAAACTGGAAGTATTAAAACTTGATAGTAATGAACTGCAAACACTGCATGCTAAAACCATGATGCCGTTTAAATTTCTTCATGGTATTACGCTTGATGGAAATCCTTGGACTTGTGATTGCGAGCTTCGAGGTCTACGCCAGTGGTTAAACGATAACAATGTTCCTTACATACCACCAACTTGTTATCGGCCAGTAAGGCTGAGGGATAAAATATGGACAGAAGTGAATATTGAAGATTATGCTTGTGCTCCCACCTATCTAAATACATCCAGTGCCATGAATGTTTTTGAAGGTTCAAATGTAACCTTGGAATGTAAAGTTTCTGGTGATCCTATTCCGTCTATTCAGTGGCTGTGGAGAGAGAGAGTGATTGCCAATTTATCAGAAGGAATATCATCCATGCAAACCTTTATTATGTCGGAATATGCTGAGAAAGAAAAAATTTCAAGATTAAAAATATCATCCGTACAAGAACCCAATGCCGGAGTTTACACCTGCGTTGCATCTAATACAGCAGGAAAAGTTGCAAAAAACTTTACACTGATGGTATCGAGAATTCCAGTAACAGGAGTTAAGATCATTGAAGAAGAAAAAACTCAGGAAGTCAAAGAGGAAGAAGAAGACCGGAGTAATCCAATGGCTGGAATGGCAATTGGAGTTATTACTGGAGCTATTATAGTACTGGTGATCCTTGCTGCTGTTCTCTGGATATGTCACCGAAGAAAGAAGAGGAAGATTCATCGTAAGCGTATTGAGGCTAACCATAAATTGTGCAATTCTGTTAACCCAACAGCTCCAAAATCGTCACAAGAAGATTCTGATCTCAAAATCCTCGGTGTTAACCAAATGGGTAAATCATCCCGAATGGGAGGCTATGAAAATATCCCCACCAACGAGCTAGACCACTATGAAAACGTAATGCTTGATCCTAATATGCCCCCACCAGTGTGGATGGTCCAAGACCACCTTCCACCTCCGGATATGGAATGGGACCACCATAACCCACCACAAGCCATGATGATGCCGCAACAAGTACTTGTTGACAAACGAAACCCTAATTCAGCTCCGATGTCTGGCCAACCCGAAGATATACACGTGCGATTTCAGCATGAGCTTTCCGACACCCTGCGAAGGAAAAATGGCGATCGAAAAGTTGTATCCGAAAGAGAGCGTGGCGATGGTAGCTCTGAAATGGAAGCGAATGATCCTGATGGCATGAAAGTCAACAACTTCGAATCCCCTATGGTACGTGATGACGAAAGAAATTGCCGAGTTTCTTCATTCCTTCCTGACAAGTGTTCCGACGAGAAGGGTCCCGATTTGATCGATCATGCACGTGCTGTAGCTGGAGAGATTGATGAATGGAAGAATGCCTCAGCCCAACCGTGGATGTATGAACAAGGCGTAGCTTACTACAGACCTAATGTCCCACAAGCCAAGAATATCACTGCTGCTTCTTGCATGAGCAGTGATGGAGAGTCCACAGCAACGGAAGTGTAACATTGTTACCCTACCTCATGTCACATTGGCATTTGCCGGTGAAGGAAAAACTGTGCAGTCATTTTTCTTGAATGTGGGCAACCCCAAAAAGATGAAATGAAGTCTTTGTACTGGGTTTAGGAGCGTATCCATGCGCAACACCTCTTTTACTGATGTGGTACTTCTGACATTACAATTGAATACCAACACAGTAACTGTTGAATACGTTATATATTTTTTGCGCGATGCGTCGCATGATGCTTCTTGATTTGTACACTAGAACGATGAACTAAAGATATTGTTGCATGTAAACGTTATATATTATACATATATACATTATATATATAAAAACATATATATACACACATACACAGAAGTGTACCGTCTATACGACCTAGTGGTGTTGCTCAAAAGTGAAAAGGACATTTTCTAATGTGATAAATGGAGATTTCACATCATACAAAAGTTTTATCAAGTATATACAAAGTTGTCGAAGTTTGTTTAACAAGGCACACAAAGATTGTTGCCGAACGTGTGTATGTTTTTAATGCCGCGTTCCCTTCCTATAGTGTACGAATCGGTGGATAACTAACTTTAAATAACTGTTGTTACTCGCAATGAAAGCCATTAAATGGTGCTAAGTTTCACGCACCAGAGATATATCAAGCGGGTATAGGAAGGGGAATTTTTTATGCCAGCTGTGGTCCACGTGTGAAAGAAGGAGGTCAAATTTCATTCAGGAAACGACGTATTTTTGTGACATTAGTTAACATGAGAGCATCTGAACAGAATTCCTCATTTCACACATTGCATTGTTTTCATTTATACGCTGATTCTAATCAGACGCACAGTGGTTACAATGGGTAATTCAAAAATATCGAAACGGAACGTTTAGTCGAAGGCATATTACCCATTCAAAGTATCATAGATATGAACTTAGACCGCAGAAAATGAAAAGAATATTTTCGTAAGTAAAAGGCTTTAATGGATATGCAGATTCGAATATGAACGAAAGCGTGTTTTAAACTCTTTCGAAGCACGTGCACTACAGCTGAATAAAAATAATTTTGTACTGCTGTCCTTCGTTGACGGAAAACAACAATTTACACTATTAAAATATTAACACCAGATGAAAAATCTTGATATTTAATTATCTACAATTTGTGTCTGGTCTTAAGCATGTGTTATGAGAATTAGGCTTTAGTCAATGTTTTCCCTATCCATTGGATCTGGTAATATTGTTTCCTCTGTGCCTTAGTGCGATCCTTAAGTAGATGCATTCTTCTTTACTCAAAGTTTATACAAGAGCTCACAGAAACAGAGAAACCCTAAATCCCTAACACCGTTAAGCTTAGTCAAGAAAGAAAAATATTCCGATAATGAGGGTTAAAATACCATAATTATATTGCAAGGTTACAAAAGTTAAAAGTTCATTAAACCAAATAGCGTCGTTTTATTCTAAAATCCATAGTATTTCTATTATAAATTGCATACACATACTCAAATATTTCACATAATCTGTTAAAAATATAGAGCTAATTATTTTTTTCTAATGTGGGATATTCATCTCTACTAGATATATGGTCTTCCAAAATTAAATTTCAACACACAGTATCCCCGCTCATTTATAAAGCAATATCAATAAATGCTAAACATTATTATTTTATATATTGATTAGTATGTTGATAACTCACCCTAACCATAAGTTACGTATACAAATACTACAAATAAATAAATATTTCAATTACAACAATAATGATCCCGATGTCACTATGATTCTAAACATAGACTAATAACATTATTAGGTTTTTTGGATAGGTACTACAACTGGGGAAGTTTTTGTTATTATATACTTCATTTTCATCTTATAGTTTAATTAAATATAATAACGATTTTGTATATTTTTACTTTGGACAATTTAAAAGTTACTAAATTACATTTGGTCTTTTGTCAAATGACTATAATCAAAAATAAAATATTTTATTTTTCAAAGGATTTTATGTTTTACTAAACATTAATGACCAAAACAAATATAATAACCATTATGTATTAGTTCCTTCCTATTAACACACAAAGGCTTGAGACCATTGTAAGTAGATAACTAAATTACAAATATTTATCAGAATAAAAATAAATATTTTTGAGGAATTAAATTGTTCAAAAAATGCACACTAATTACAGTTTTTTAATTAGAAAATAAAATATTGAATCAAAAATAGTTTTATTTGTTATACAAATTTTAAAAAAAATCTGCATTTCAGACTTTATTATAGTTATTCCTTAATACAATAACACAATTTGCGAAAATAAAATACTTCGAGGAAATAACAAAAAACAAGAATCAAAAGATAGTTAAAAATGAAACAGTTTTTAAGATAAAACAAGGATCCTCTAAGTCATTAACAAACAAATAAGATGAGGAACAACGCTAAAAAAGACAGCGGAAATGTTCAGGAAATTGTGCTTCACCGAAAGAATTCAATGCTAGTTACGTTTCCAGAATTTTGGTCTGTTATCCGAAAAGCTGGAAAACAGAGCTTGAAAGTCGAAAATCCGATCAGTAGTTTCCCAGCTTCAGATAAGCTTCATTTCACACAATAGGGAGATACTTTAAGGGGAGGTGCGTTGAAGCAAACTTCGGGCGGACATTAAGGTGTGTTTGGGACGAAAAAAACCGTGAAATTAGTGGCTGACTTTTTCCGGTAGAGGGGGCTTCGTCTAACTTTGTGAGTAAAGAAACACAACGTTTAAAAAGGAGAAAGGACATTTTTCTTAAATACTTCATTTGCTATCTTACAAATAAGGATATCATTTGAGGGGAACTTTTAATTTGCTGTAATCTTTGTACAAACTGTATTACATTACTTTTGGAAAGAAATTTAATTTTATTATATTTTACCTTTTATTAATAATAAAGACATAATCAAAACAGATCTATTAGTTTTTAGTTTATTTAAAAAAACTTACTTTTAAATAACTTTCTTTCCCAGAATACATTTTTATAAATTCTTTGTTAAAATTAATTTTAATTATTTTGTTAATTTTTAAAATTATATTTTTTTAGAATGTTTTTTTTATTTTGGATGTGTCTTTTGTTAATGTGTATTATATTTTTCTGTTTATATTATTGTTGATTTTTTATATATTTTTTATTTAATAAAATTTTATTTTTTTATTCTTCTCTTTAAATAATTATACTTTTTCATTAATATATGTATTTGATATTTGCATATTTATTCCATTTCAATTTAAAACAAATTTGCATTTTGTTGAAATCCCATTATTATAATGAGCTTGTTTATTAATTTTTACTGTAAAATCAATTATTTTCTTTGTTTATTTTTAAAATGCATTATCAACACTTAAGTATAAAACTTATACTGTTTAATAATTTCAATTGTAAACAAATATTCGCGATGTATTAAATTCTAAAATTATTTTTTTTTCTTAAAAAAAATATAAAAATATTTGGAGCTTATCCTTCCAACATTCCACGCAACAGAGTAATGATAATATTTTAATAATTTAAAATAATTGCTTAAGAAAATTAATTCTAACGTGTTTGTTTTTTCCAAATAATTTGTAAAATTATTAATACTATATTATAATTCGAGCACATACAAAATTACGAGAGGAGAATCGAGAAATATTTATTTTAGTAATTCGCCGTGTAAATATGAATAAAAAAATTGTATTTGATCTCAGATTTCCAAAAACAAATTAAAAGATCGTAATTTGAAATTTTCTTATTTTGTTAATGTTAATTAATTTTTACTAAAAAAAATGATGAAACATGTGATATTAATATTTATCAAAATGTGTTTAGGTTATAACTATAAAAATCCAACTTTTTATTAGGAAACAAATTCAAACTAATTTTAATAAAACAGAGTGATCATATCATCTTATCAAATATCAAAATGTTAAAAAATGTTAAATATGCATTTAATTATAAATACTTTATATATAATCCCAAAATTTAAGATTTCGTCATTACAGTAAATTGTTATTACAAACTAATTTTTGCCAATTGTAAAATATCTTACATTTAACTCACATTGTAAAATACTTAAAGATATAAAAATATCTTTGAAAAAGCGCGAGGTATGGTATTCGTACTATTTGTTTTCTAAAGAATATATTTTTGATATGCCCATAACACTCTTAACTGTTATGTCAGTCAATCGTTGTATAACTTGATGTATACTTGATAAAAAAATCAAAAAGTATTCATTTTATAGTTGAACGGGTAGTTATGTTCTGAGTTCAAGAAAGAAAGTGAGAATAGCAGGTTTTTATAGTAAGACTACAAATGACCGCTTTGCGTGCACTTGTTAAAGCCACACAGTCCGCGTACCTTTTTCAAACTCTTAATAACGTGAGCTCATTTGTAAACTTGTGAGTATCTACTAGTCTGTGAACCAAAAATTGCTGATAAACCTTTGTCTTTGATGCATTTTCCATGTGCGTTTCTGTTCTGTATTCTGACCCACTGCTTATGTAACATGTTTGGAAGAAAAAAATAAGTAAAAGATTGTCTGTTTATGTGTGTCTTTGGCTAATTTATTGAGTTGAATTTATTGTGTTCATAAAACATAGACATATTTAAGGAACACACATTATTTTCAAAAATATAGTAAGGAATATATATATATTTATGATAAATTTTGAAAAATTGTTGAGTATTTTTAATTTACATGAGGTTTTTTGACTTAATTAGTTGAATTATAAATAAATTTCAATTGACAATTAAAATTATAACAAAGAGTTTAATAACATGAAATAACTCTAAAACTTACTCTTAATATTAATGCAATGCATTGAACTACTTTAATTAACTAAATGAAATTACTTAATTATTTACAGATAAACAAACTTATGTTATATCACATAGACTAAATCAAAAAACACATACTCTTATAAATACATAATTATTTTACAAAATTAATTTTAATTTTTTTCAATTATGGATACCACAAATATTTTTAATTAATTTCACAAAATGTTAATCATATCTATATAAATCATTGTACTCATTCTGCCTATTGTCTTATAAAAATAACAAACATATATTTTGAAATAACTTCATGCACAATTGAATCAAAGTTACTATTATTAAAGTGTTTTTAAAAGGTTATAATATAAAAAATGTATAAGTAAATCGAGTTAAAATTTATAAAATTTGCACTTTACATTCCAGGAATAGAAAAATAGGGCTGTCCATATGGATTAAAAAATATAACAATTAAAAAGTTATAAAAAATATTAATTTACTTGCACTTAATAGCATGTGATATTTTACGTTCCAATTGAGAAAATGCAAATTTTTAGAAAAAATACTGTCTAAAAATCACAAAGAATTATTTAATGTTACAATCATTAACTTGTTCTACTAAAGTTAAATTTTTATTTAAATAAACCTCTTTTTTACATGCAGAATCAATCTAATTGAATATATAATACATGTTATGAAACTAAGTTTCTGAATAAAAGAAGAAAAAAATATTTATTATATTATTTAAAATAAAAAACGTTATGAAATAGTTTATTAAAGGTTATTATTATATCTTCATAAAAGGTTATTTTCTCAAATTACGTTTAAAAAAGACTTGAGAATTTGATAAACATATTTTTTTAAATAGACCTTATACAATTAATAAGTATTTACTTGAATAACATGTTCAATGTTAAACAGTTAAAATATACTTTCAAATAAGTACCGAAAGAAAAATCAGAAAATTAAGTAGAAATATCAAAATAATTTCTATTTTCAAATTGTTTATAGAATGTGATAAACAAACACTATACTATTAAACGGCTATACATAATAACATCAGAGAACACGCATATCTATAAAACACGTATAATTATAATAAAATACAAATACCAATATATTTTGAAGTAGTTTCTTATAAAATCTTATCATTAGGAAGATTTTTATTGCCATTCTATTACATATATGAAATATCACAAATTTCTATCTTTCAGTCGTATAATAAAATTCCTACTTTAAACACAACCTACAAACTATTGTTTTCTTAAATGTAATTTGTATAGTTCTTGTATATTTTAAATATAATAATAACGTTTCACATGTAAATAAACTCTAATTTTACACTTTTCTGTACACTTATGCTGTAAGTATCTTATTTCAGCTTATCTCTTTTTTCAATTTCAAAATGTCAAGACTTGAAAAATCAATATGTACTTATTTACATTTGATAAATGATATCAATTTGAACCAAACTGATGGAATAAGATTATATACAGGATTGAATAAGCAGATCAAAACTTTAATATTGAAGCAAATAGATTGCGAATCAGAGTTGGAAAATAAAATAAATGAAAGTAATATCAGGAGAAAGTTTGACTCCGACTTCAAAAACCAAATCGTAAAGTATTTATCCAGTTTAAAAGATGTATGAATGCTTTTTGAGACGGGCTTAAAAATAATATCTAGAAAATGCATCTCTGAAATGAAATACGTCTCTATATAATGGTAGAACAGTATTTATAAAGTGTGTTCGAAATAGCCTTGGAACAAATATTTTAGTAAAATATTTATTTTATTTTCATTTTGGGTTTACGGACCTCTATGAGATCTTTTATTAAATATGTTCGGCTGTCACCTCCACTAAACAATACTGAACTAAAGAAATAAAGATTTGAAAATTACGCAAAGTATATTAAGATTTGACCCAAAACTGAAAATTCTGCTTAACTCTCTTTTATGAAGAAAATTATAAACTAGTTTTACTTACAAGAGTGTGTAACTTATTTTTCCAACACATGTATATAGTAAAAAAATAAAAGTTTATAATTTTTAGAAACTATAGAGTTTAAAATTTTACAGCTATAGAGTTTTAGAAATCAACATGCTATATTTATTTATTTGAGTTTTTAGGATAACTGAAAAATACATTGACTAATACAATAAATGGAGCATAGGGGACTTTGTTTTGCAGTTTTAATTATCTACCGCTTAACACTTGCAACGCCTACATACATAGCTAAATTAATATAAATAACATAAATTAACATAAATTTTAAACCATTAACATTCCTCAAACCATTTCAGCAATCGTAAAATAAAATTTTCTTAAAACATACTTTTAAAAACAAGTTTGAAATAATAAACATTTAATAATATATGTCAATCAAATGAATCATGCTTCCCAGTAACCAGTATACAATGGAACAGAAGTATGTAATGTTTTAAATTAACAAAAACAAATAATTATGACGAACTACAGGCTCTAATCCAAGCAAAGTCGGTCCTTTTTAAAGCATAATAAAACAGTACCACAATGCCTAAATAGTTGTATTTTAAATCCAACTATCCAACCGTTACGAATTAAATACTTCTTAAGGCAAACTATTCCATTTATTTATTACTCTATTATGAAATGAATGCTTTCTACCTTCTTCAATAAGTTGTGATTTGGATAATTTGTACCCCTAACCTCTAGTCCCATTGGCTGTATTAAAGTTTATGCTTTCAACATCACCCGATTTAATAAATTAAAATAGTTGGTTAAGTTCACATCTAGTCTTCCTTTCCTCCAGAGTATAAATGTTTAAAGATCTAATCTTTTCGCTAAAGTTCATTTCCTAAGTACCCTGCATCAATTCCATAACCCTATGTTGAACCCGTTTTAAAAAATATATTTTTAAGATAATGTGACCAAAATTGTACTGCATAATTAATTATGTTAATATGATTTATACACTATGTAGAAAAATTATAATGATAACTGCAAGATTAAAGAAAAAAGTCAAATGTGTGTGTTCTAAGACTGTTTCAACCTATTATTAAAAGTTTTGATGATTTCAGCTCGTAATTCATCAAACTTTTACCTTAAAATTTGATATTAACCTTTTCTAATAAATATACCTGACTGTAACCTGATATCAGATATTATATTGTTGTAATCACATTATAGCCCAAATGTTCTTCCACCTTTAAATTACTTCAAAATTGCTAATTCATTTAGTTGCTTAAAACTTAAAAAATCACAATGCCTCTAGTTACCTAAAAAATATATGTTGCAAAATCAGTCCTAGATTACCTATACAATTTTTAGTTTTTCTATTATACCATGCCATGAAGTTATTCCAATCAATGTTAGGAGAATTAAAATCCCCATTATAATGAATTCACCTTCTCTACAAACATCTGTAATAAGTTTACACATAATTTCATCTTGTTCCAAATAAATATGCAGTGGTCTATAAATATTTCCGATATTTAATTTATTTCCTAAAAATCTGAAACATCTACCCACACTGATTCAGTCGCCTACGGTTTGCTATTAATTGTTGCTCCCTACAAAAAGTTTTTCTTTAATATAAATTAACACCCCGCCCCCTTTTGTGTGAAGTCTATCAAGCCGGGCTATTGTAAAACCCTTATTTTCTAATAATATCAAATCATCCTTATTAGTCCACCTTTCAGTTATGCCAACGATATTTATCGATTCTACACAGTTACTATTACGCTGAATTCTTATTCCTGACACTACACCCATTACAATAAAAAAACCTTTAATTTATATTTTAAATTTGTGAGTATTTGCTGGTATATTGTCTATGTAACGTAACTTAGGGTTACTTGGACCCAAAACAAAAAAATTAAATCACACATGAGGCTGCTGCCATGAAAATGTAGACGTGATTCACTATCTCTATAACAGGTAAGCCTGGGACTTACACATTGCATAAACTACGTTCCCGCTTTTCCAGCCTTTTCTTGTACAGATTATGTTGCTTTGAAATAAAAATTAAAAAAAATTGTGCCCTGGTAACTTTCACTTTTTCACACTCTGCAGTCATACGTACGGTAATGAGAAATTTATATTTTATATACAATCCTTAAAAAAATAATTTTAGTTAAATAGAAAACCAATTAACGCAGTCAAATTTATAAATAGTGAATAGTTACTCGATAAACTAAAAATGGAGTACCTTTGACCCAGGCAGGCAGTGGGTCTAAGTAATCCCAAGCGACGTGTTTAATTATACATTTTCAATTTTAAACGTAATAATAATTCTTATTACTTTTCGCCATCGTTGATTGCATGGCACATACCAAAAAGGTTTGGAATGGCCTGGAGTAAGAGACATTTTGCACAAGTGGTGTCAAATGTGTGAAGTTTTCAAGTTATTGGGGGGGAGGGGGGGCTCATGATTCATTTAATGAAAAACATACACTTTATGGAAGTTGAGCCAGGTATTCAAAATATTGTGGGTTGGGTTAGGCCAACAGGCGCAATACGTGTTTACGCCTATGAGTGGTGCAGTTTAAAAAAGAAAATTAGTCCACCAAAATTAATAAACAGGAGGTTGTTTTCAGTTCCAATGTAAAGTAGCTTTTCCATATATTATTATCAGTAGTCCTAGTTAGAATAATATAAAGTGGCACACAAATATTTTATTCAACAGAATGTGTGATGTATTTTCAGTGATCAAATTACATAAACATATATATATATATATATATATATATATATATATATATATACCCGACTTCCTTCGCTTAAATCCATACGCTTCATTTCCTACATGTCTAACCATGCAGTCTCCTAACACAACTAGTTCAATTTCGTAATCGATCGGATCCTTTATTGAGGTGTCCTTCCAATCCTGACACTCGGTAAATACATCCGTCCGTTCGACTTTTGAACATTTACATACTACCTCACCTTGTGCATTTAATTTGCCTTCCCATTCTTTCAACTTCTCCAACTCTCTCATTTCATACATCTCATTCAAACAAACTCTACCACACTCTCCAATTGAAGATCATTCATTCATACGCAATCATTAGCCATACACATCATCATGCAATCATCACACTCAATCCACAAGCATACATTTATATTTTTGATCTATTTCAGGAGCTTTTCTCAGTTGTAAACAAATGGCGAATCTCCGTATCCGCCACCTTTCAGCCGTTTCATGTCATTTTATTAAATTATTAATTAGAAGAATTACAGAATTATTTAAAGACATGTTTCAAAGTATCGTTCATTATCTTTAGAATGATTTTGAATTCAGTTGAGTTTGAAACTGTGTTATGGTTATTGCTTTAACTCAGTCAACTCTGCTTCACATTGGTGTGCTACACGTTTAATCCATCACAAAATTTAGTTCCACGTATCTTCTCATAAAAAAAGCAGCAAATATGGAACAGCAAAATTTTACTAATATTAGTGAACAACAAATAATAAAACTACTGACTATAACAATTTGGGAGACATAGCGATTAATTCCAGTAGGTTGCAATTGTCCCTATCGTTTTACAAAGTGTCTGATCTAATAATATGATATAGTTTAAAGTTATACAGGTTATTTATTGGCATGATCGAAAATCTAAAATTGTATTTCATTGTTTTTAGTTTTTTTTTAAATATATTTCGATTTATTAAATCATTTAAGTAACACTGTTTACAGATATTTCTGTAAAAATTGTTAATTTAAAAATATTTCACTTCCTTTAAAAGACGCGAGGTATTACCAAATTATCAATTTTATAAAAATTTATTATTGCAACACTTTATATTTATTATTGTTCACAATACTTTTGTTCTCTATATATTTCTGAAATGCATATCTAATATTGGACGGAATCCTTAGTGCTTGGATAATACTCATTCTTAGCTAAAATTATTTGACTTAACATAAATATATTCAATAAATAAGGTAGGCTAGATGGCTGTAATTTGCATAATAAAATGTATTTATATGAAAAAAATATTTGCATAAGTTTACTTATCTCCATAAATTCAAAATACTTAGTGCAAAGACATTTAAAGTTATTAGTTACATGAAATAGATACATGTTACGAAGCATACTAAAATAAATAATAAATATTTATTTAAATTTATTTATTCCCATAAACTCAAAAGGCAATTATCTAAATTGTTTTTTCCAGCATAAATATAAAAATGCATAAAAACTAAACTTTAGAGTACAGTAAACTAATTTAAATATTTAAAAAGCATTCATAAAAAAATATTTGTGTGTTTTATATTTTAATAAATGTATTAAATTTATTCTCTGTGTAATTTAAGATAAAAAATATAATTGCATGCAACCTTCAAATAAAAGGTAATTTTATCATTAAAAAGTTAATCTAAAAATATTTCATGGATCAATTTTATTTAACATAAAAAAATGACACAACCTTAAAAAGTCAATTGTATAATTGAAAAGTCTATTTAAGTTAATTGCATTTTTATTGTATCATTATTTTTATTCAAACTTATCTTAGGGTATTTTAAGAATAATATTTATATCGTTTCGAACTTTTAAATTTATTTTATGAATTTTAAATTATTTGTCGAAATGTAACTGCGTTTGCATATTGTCTCCAAACAATATATTTTATTTCACAAGGTTTTCTACACATTTTCCTTTTTTAATATGCTGAAAGATCAAAAATAAAATAATGTCCTTTTGCCGTTAGAATCTCTCCCAAGAGTAAAATTTAAGTTTACAAGAAAATGTGCGAATGAATCCAGAGAGGATAACGAAAAAGTTGTAAACCATTTTCGAATTTTGAATTTGTTGCTATTTTTCAGAATACATTTTGCGATAGAAAACACTATTTTGTACCTCAAAAGCGACGCATATTCCAATCATTTGTTCTTGTCCTTAGAGAATCTGAAATCCTACAATCACTTTTCAATATTAACTTGATTTACATAGCACAAAAAGAGAAATTTGCCTATAACACATATGTATTTTACAAATATCTTATTAACAATATTGATATTTTAAGTAAAACATATTTTACTTTCTCAATATAAATCTCTAGTTTCAAACCCTGATTGACCCACATTTTCGCAAAAAGTTTTTTTAATATATTTTTACAAGGTTTTAATAAATGCGTTACTTGCCAAAAGTGTCTGAATCCAGTCTAAAACTGCTTTCAAAGTCATGCGTTTATATCCCAAAGTACGTGTTTGTCAATCGTTTTTAGTGTGTCCTGCAAAATTTATGAAAATATATCTATCATTCAATTTTCATAATTTTTTTTTGAACTAGGGGTCTCAAATGTAAATTCACTAAACTAAAGTCTTAATTGAATACTGACTATATTAGTGGACTGTATTTAATTAAACGTATTAGTGGTTGTTTTAAATTATCTGCTTTATCCATATCCGTTGTTGTGTGTCCGAAAACTGCTCTTATTAGCTGCTATGTTTTATTATCAATATTTGCCTTAATATAACCATTAAATACGTGCGGTAATATTTTCAAACTTGTCAACTCATAAAAAGTTATAATTATTTCGAAAATGATAGAACAACTCTAAAGAAAATATTAACCAAGATTTTATTGAATTATAGAAAACACCTGACACACCAGGTAAATTATGTAACTGTGATCCTCAATTTTAATTTAGAGATTCCTCGATTATGGACTTTACAAAACTTCAAATAATTCGTTGGAAATTCTTTATACAAACCATAATGTTAATGTATACTTAATAAGAGTACATAGATCTAAATTATATATAATTGTAATCAACATCTCCCCATTTTTAATACATAGAGAATCATGTTTGAAAACCATCTGGTTTACTTTCTTCCTGTATGTTTGAGCATTAATATTTCATTATTAACGTACTATTACATAAAGGGATAAAGTTTAGTTTGTAAGTAGATTATTTTTAAAATTATGTATCTTATGCAAACTTTCCAACAAATTATTTTTGAACAAAATAAGATCGATTTAACTTGTTCAGTTATATTTATCTTCATTCTAAACAATCACAAACTATATCCATATATACATATCAAAACACACAACTTCCTTTCATTCAGATAGTTGACAAAAACGATACAAATTATTTTAGCAACGGAAAAAATGTATAACAATTTCGCATCATTAAACATACTTAACACAAAAGTTAATTTATCTGTATGAGTAGGAATGACTTTTCTACCATTAAGACAGGAGAGAGAGAGAGACAATTGTTCCATGGTACAATGATCATTCACTTCTATAAATGTCTGAACATTTAGAATCGGCAAATGGATTTTATCCATCCTCTATCTATCCATTAATAATGGCTGAAGGAACATGCTAGAAAATGTGATTGCCAAACCAACCAACGGTGGCAGAACTAACGACATTGACCAAAATATCTAGTCGGCTGGAAATGAACGATGACTTTCATTAACTATTGCCTACTTCATATACCGTCACCTTACACCTTTGCTATTCGCAAAAAGACGTTCGAGTCTGTGGTATTTTTAATTGAAATGAAATGGACGAGTTATTTCATATTTTGTGTTTTTTTATTTATATAATAAACAGATTATTTAATATGTTAATGAATACCAAATATAAGCTTGTAAATGTGTATTACAGTTATTATAAAATAGACAAGGAATTAGTAAAATTATTTAATTTTCACTTCAAAATTTAGGTTTTATAATTTTGTGTAAAATAAGACTAAAACTTCAGTAACCTGATTATTAGCACCTTTAATGTTCCATGGGAAGTTGTTTCATTTTTAACCGTCTGAACAGCACGCCAACCAAAACTTTAAAATAAATCAGCCAAATCTCGCGCCAAGAAGTTATTACTTATCATTTTGACTTTTATGTATTTTTGTTATGTATGTTTGCCCAAGATTTCTGTTCTAATTCAGATATTTGGACAATTTTTTTTGTTGGGTAGGGGATGTTTCACTTGAGAACCCTTTGAAAAAAAATAACCGGTTATCCGGTATTTAACTATCCAAAATTCTCAATTAACCGGACCGTTTGAAAAAATATATTGTTCGATTTCGAAAATTATTTTTTGTTGGATAGAGAAAAATCCACTTAGGCAAAAACTGCAAAAAAAAATCGATTATACGGCTGTTATATATACGGAAATATCGATTCACCGGAGCTTTTTAAACACTTTTTCCGATTTCAAATTCATTTTCATTGGTGAGTGAAGATTGTACAACAATGGCATTTCATTCACCCAGCATTTATTGTCATGTATAAGGATTGTTTTACAATATACATTGTGCAGACAAATTGCGAGCACAAATTGTTACTTTAATTTCTTGGTGAATAATAGCAGGGAACGAAGGTCCCTGCAAACTTAAAAACTAAAAAGGGAAAAATATTTTTTTTTAAACCAACTTTAAAGAAAATACGATAAAAAGTAAAAATAATTTTTATTTTTATGAGCGAATTGAAAATATTTACTTATTTAATACCAATTTTATACTTATTACAACTTTTTGAACTTGGTGCCAATTTACAAAAAGCATACCTACATTTTGGCACCGATTTCAAAAAGTTTTAATAAGTATAAA